>JAGFNQ010002348.1:225538-304027 GCA_024364735.1 Boesenbergia rotunda
GATTATGTTGGAGGATTTTTCCGAGATTTTATACTAAATTGAAATTACAAAAACAATTTCAACTTATCTCTGTTGAGTGGCCGAGTTGAAAACCGAAGCTGCCGAGTGAGATCCGAGTGGCCGAGTGAGGTCCGAGTGGAATCTCCCGACCCGAGCAGGTTTTCCCGAGTGGCCGAGTGAGATCCGAGTGAAATCTCCCGAGCGGCCGAGTGAGCTCCCGAATGAAGTTTCCCGAGGCCGAGTGAGCTCCCGAATGAAGTTTCCCGAGCGGCCGAGTGAGCTCCCGAGTGACGTTTCCCGAGCGGCCGAGTGAGCTCCCCGAGTGGCCGAGTGAGCTCCGAGTGAAGTTTCCAGCGGCCGAGTGAGCTCCCGAATGACCGAGAGAGGTTTCCGAGTGGAGTTTCCCGACCGGGATCTCCCGAACAGCAGTAGGACGTCTCCCGACCGGGGAGTTGCTGAGGCCTGCGCAGCGCAGTTTCCTTGAAACAGATTCGTCCTCCTCCGGCGGTGCTTCGAGGCTCAGATGGACTTCCGTCTCTCAGGATACAACAGCAGACCACGGGCACAACGGAGCACTCGTTGCTCGTGGCGAACTGAGGAGGTACCCGACTGCTATCAGCGGGGTCGGGAGCGAGGTGGAGTGGAGAAGAATTTCGCACTGTGTCTCTGCCTCCTTTTATAGGCTCAGACCTTGCAGTATTAAATGACGAATTAATCGTCATTTAATGGCATTTACCCGACCAGATCCAAACGTCTGGGGGTTACTGATCTCGCATTAAACAAAATTAATGCATCAGTTACATTCGAGCAAAAATCAAATTGGCAAAACTTTGGTTCATCTGCTTGGACAAATTTTGCCCCGACCGGTCCGACATTCGACGTGCGCGGGTCGTGCATGCACACGAGTTCACTTGGTTCAGTACAAATCCGGGCCCTGGATTTGCACCCCCCCCTGCGCACCCACGCGTGAGAGAGAGCCTCTCCCCTAGCATTTGTTCACAACTACCATGCTTGTGATACAATATAAACCAAATATTTTGCCTTAAACTCCCAATGTGGGACTAAAGCCCCCCCCTCTCAAGGGGCCCTTTTATTCTCCTCCTCACTTTCTACTCAAGAGAAAGTAACAATGTGGGACTAAAAGTCCCTCCACCTCTTTTCCATTCACACCATATATCCTAAGATATATAACAATCCCCCACATGAATGGAAACATGGTGATAGCATTCAGCAGTTGAGTCGTGTATAGGATAGGTAGGTTTCACCCTTTGAACCTTCCCTTGTGCAGATCTGTTTGCTTCCTGGCTGACAGTAGACACGATGTCCTTGAACTGTGCTGCCGTTTGTGTAAGCATTGACACATCTCACCCAGGACTCTCCCTGATACACCTCAGTTCTCATGAGTGTGTTCTTTCTTGGCCATGAACACGCCTGATTCTGCGAGAAGTTCTAAGAATTGTGCCTCCAATTCTCTTCGAAGCGGCCCCACTTCTTTCTCACATAGGTGATCTCTTAAGAGTTTTCCACGTAACTCTATTGAATCATTAAACGCCGTATGCTTAACCTTCATCCTTCACTGTTTCAAAGGGTTCCCTTATAGTGAACACTTTTGTCAGTGCAATTAGGTTGTCCCTTTGAACCTAGTTCTTGGGATCTCCAGTCTGCATAAGTTGGGTTTCCTTTGCACCAACATTTTCTATCGGCATCAAACTCATCCTCCTTGATGAGTTTGCAACTAACTCTCGATTTAACCCTTTGGTTAGCGGATCTGCTAAGTTATCCTTTGACTTCACATAGTCAACAGTGATAACTTCAGTTGAGAGTAGTTGTTTAATGGTATTGTGTCTTCGATGTATATGTCTAGACTTACCATTATATAGATGGCTTTGTGCCCGACCAATTGCAGATTGACTATCACAATGTATGCAGATTGCCGGCACGGGTTTAGGCCATCTCGGTACATCTTCTAAGAATTGCCGTAGCCATTCAGCCTCTTCACCACATTTGTCAAGAGCTACAAACTCAGACTCCATCGTGGATCTGGTTATTACGGTTTGCTTAGAAGATTTCCATGAAATGGCTGAACTTCCCAGAGTGAACACATAACCACTCGTAGACTTCGAGTCTTTTATATCAGATATCCAACTCGCATCGCTGTATCCTTCGATAACAGCAGGATATCTAATATAGTGCAGTCCATTTCCACGAGTATATCTCAAGTACCTTAGTACTCTTGTTATCCCTTTCCAGTGCTCAACACCGGGATTACTCGTGTATCTACTCAATTTGCTTACTGCGTAGGCTAAGTCTGGTCGTGTACAATTCATCAAGTACATCAGACTTCCAATCACCCGAGCGTACTCTACCTGAGAGATTCTTTTGCCTCGATTTTTCGATAGATGTTGGCTTGTATCTATCGGTGTTCGTGCCAACGCAGTATCACCATTGGTGAATTCTCAAGATCTTGTCCACGTAGTGGGACTGACTAAGAACAAGTCCTTCAGCTGTTCTAAGAATCTTGATTCCTAGAATCACATCAGCTAGCCATGTCTTTCATGTCAAATCTTGAGTTCAACATGTCTTTCGTGGATTTGATTATCTTATCATTACTCCCAATGATAAGTATGTCGTCTACATACAAGCACAAGATGACAAAGTCATCTTCTGTAGCTTTCGAGTAGACACATTTATCACATTCATTGATTTTGAATCCACCTTCTCGCATGGCATTATCAAATTTCTCATGCCACTGCTTTGGAGCTTGCTTCAAGCCGTATAAAGATTTTACCAATTTGCAAACCTGGTTGTTCTGTCCTGGCACAGAAAACCCTCTGGTTGCTCCATATAGATTTCCTCTTCTAAATCTCCGTTTAGAAAGGTCGTCTTTACATCCATCTGATGTATTTCCAGGTTCCATAGAGCAGCAATAGCTAACAACACTCTAATGGACGTTATTCTCGACACAGGAGAATATGTATCAAAGTAATCAAGGCCTTCTTTCTGTCGGTAACCTTTAATTACCAACCTGGCCTTATACTTGTCAATTGTGCCATCTGATCTTATCTTCTTCTTGAAAATCCACTTGCAACCTAATGGTTTACTTCCCGGAGGAAGGTCCACAAGTTCCCACGTGTGATTTTGCAAGATAGATTCTATCTCAGATGCAATTGCCTCTTTCCATGAGGTCCCTCAGAGGAGTTCACAGCTTCTGAGTAGCTTTGGGGTTCACCTTCCAGTATGAAAGTGATAAAATCTGATCCATAAGATTTTTCCACCCGAGCTCTCTTACTCCGTCGAGGTGCATTCTCAACTGGTTCATCTTCCTCTTCTTCTTCCTCTGATATTTCCTTTACCCTTTTTGAGGAGCTAGCATCTTCTCGGGTCTTATATGGAAATACATGCTCGAAGAATGAGGCATTTCTCGATTCTATTATCGAGTTCTTGTGTATATCCGGTAATTGTGATTCATAAACGCAAAACCGATATGCACTGCTGTTATGTGCATATCCAATAAATATGCAATCAACAGTTTTTGATCCTATCTTAACCCTTTTTGGATCAGGCACCAAAACTTTGGCAAGACACCCCCACACTCGCAAGTATTTGTAGGATGGTTGTCTTCCATTCCATAACTCATAAGGACTCTTATGTATTTTCTTCCGAGGGACCTTATTTAAAAGGTAATTAGCTGTTAACACAGCTTCCCCCCACATCGAGTCTGGCAGTCCAGAGCTTAATAGAAGAGCATTCATCATCTCCTTAAGAGTTCTATTCTTTCGCTCAGCAATCCCATTCTGCTGAGGGGTATAAGGAGCTGTTGTCTCGTGTCTGATCCCATGTTCAGCACACAACTCAGCGAATGGTGATACATATTCACCACCTCAGTCACTTCGAACCACCTTAATTTTCTTATTAAGTTGGTTTTCAACCTCATTCTTATAGAGAATGAATTTCTCTATAGCTTCATCCTTGCTTTTGAGAAGATACACATAACAATATTTTGTGTTATCATCTACAAAAGTGATGAAGTACTTATTTCTACCACGCGTCGGTGTGCCTTTAAGGTCACATACGTCGGTGTGAATTAGGCCGAGAGGTTCGGTGCTTCTTTCAATGTGTTGAAAGGATGACCTAGTCAACTTCGCTTCAACACAAGTCTCACACTTGTGTGTCGGGTCAAGGTGGAATGTCGGTATGCTTTGCATGTTCATTAATTTACGAATCACATCGTAATTCACATGTCCTAGTCTACCATGCCATAAACACGAAGACTCAAGCATATAAGTGGAAGAGCTTTCAGTTTTATTTATCTTAGGCTTAATGGCCATTACACTGAGCTTAAACAGCCCATCAGATACATAGCCCTTTCCTACAAACATTCCCTTCTTCGACAGAACAACTCTGTCGGACTCAAACACAATGCGAAAGCCATGCTTGCTTAAGAGTGATCCGGACACTAGATTCTTTCGAATCTCCGGAACATACAGTACATTGGTTAGAGTCAGGTCCTTGCCCGAGGTCATCTTCAGCACCACCTTCCCTTGGCCCACGATGTCCGAGGTTGCCGAGTTCCCCATGAACAGCTTCTCTCCACTAATTTCTTCAAAATTGTGGAGCAGCTCCTTATTACAGCATACATGTCTGGTGGCTCCAGTATCGATCCACCATTGCCGCGGGTTTGAACCCACCAGGTTCAACTCGGAGACCACAGCGCAGAGGTCTTCCATTTCTGGTCCCTCGTTCAGGTTGACCTCCTGCTTCTTCTTCGGTTTCTTACATTCCGAAGATTTGTGACCCACTTTGCCACAGTTGTAGCACTTCCCAGAGAACTTCTTGGCGATGCCTCCTTTGGGTGCCAGCTTGGAAGATTTAGAATTCTTCCGTTTCGAGCTTTGTCCGTGCTCGACCACGTTGGCTTTCACAGTAGCCTGAGAGAATAGTTTTCTCTCCGAACCCTTGTTGTCTTCTTCGATGCGAAGTCTCACAACAAGTTCCTCCACGTTCATCTCTTTCCGTTTGTGCTTCAGGTAGTTCTTGAAATCCTTCCAGCCGGGGGGCAGCTTCTCAATGATGGCTGCTACTTGGAAGGTTTCACTCAGAACCATACCTTCTGAGTGGATCTCATGTAGGATCACCTGAAGCTCTTGGACTTGGCTGATCACAGTCTTAGTGTCAACCATCTTGTAGTCCAAGAATCGGCCCACGATGAACTTTTTGGCCCCAGCATCCTCCGACTTATATTTCTTGTCCAGGGACTCCCATAGCTCCTTAGCCGTTCTCTTCGTGCTGTACACAACATACAGCGAGTCGGCCAGACAGTTGAGGATGTAGTTTCGGCATAGGTACTCAGAATGAGTCCAAGCCTCTACCACAAAGCCTCAGCTTGCTCGGGAGGGTCCTCGGTCAAGAACCGAGCCAAATTGAGCGTGGTCAGGTAGAAGAGCATCTTCTGCTGCCACCTCTTGAAGTTCAACCCAGTGAACTTCTCTGGCTTTTCCCCATGGTTGATCGGGGCATTCCCGATCGGGGCGGAGGGGGCCTGGTGATGAGTCTGTTTCACCTCAACACGTTCCGTGGCCATCTCAACAGAATCGAGTCTGTTTCAAGATTGTTGGAGGATTTTTCCGAGATTTTATACTAAATTGAAATTACAAAAACAATTTCAACTTATCTCTGTTGAGTGGCCGAGTTGAAAACCGAAGCTGCCGAGTGAGATCCGAGTGGCCGAGTGAGGTCCGAGTGGAATCTCCCGACCCGAGCAGGTTTTCCCGAGTGGCCGAGTGAGATCCGAGTGAAATCTCCCGAGAGGCCGAGTGAGCTCCCGAATGAAGTTTCCCGAGTGGCCGAGTGAGCTCCCGAACGAAGTTTCCCGAGCGGCCGAGTGAGCTCCCGAGTGACGTTTCCCGAGCGGCCGAGTGAGCTCCCGAGTGGCCGAGTGAGCTCCCGAGTGAAGTTTCCTTAGCGGCCGAGTGAGCTCCCGAATGACGGAGAGAGGTTTCCGAGTGGAGTTTCCCGACCGGGATCTCCTGAACAGCAGTAGGACGTCTCCCGACCGGGGAGTTGCTGAGGCCTGCGCAGCGCAGTTTCCTTGAAACAGATTCGTCCTCCTCCGGCGTGCTTCGAGGCTCAGATGGACTTCGGTCTCTCAGGATACAACAGCAGACCACGGGCACAACGGAGCACTCGTTGCTCGTGGCGAACTGAGGAGGTACCCGACTGCTATCAGCGGGGTCGGGAGCGAGGTGGAGTGGAGAAGAATTTCGCACTGCGTCTCTGCCTTTGCGTCTCTCAATCACGGCCTCCTTTTATAGGCTCAGACCTTGCAGTATTAAATGACGAATTAATCGTCATTTAATGGCATTTACCCGACCAGATCCAAACGTCTGGGGGTTACTGATCAAATTGGCAAAACTTTGGTTCATCTGCTTGGACAAATTTTGCCCCGACCGGTCCGACATTCGACGTGCGCGGGTCGTGCATGCACACGAGTTCACTTGGTTCAGTACAAATCCGGGCCCTGGATTTGCACCCCCCCTGCGCACCCACGCGTGAGAGAGAGCCTCTCCCTAGCATTTGTTCACAACTACCATGCTTATGATACAATATAAACCAAATATTTTGCCTTAAACTCCCAATGTGGGACTAAAGCCCCCCCTCTCAAGGGGGCCCTTTTATTCTCCTCCTCACTTTCTACTCAAGAGAAAGTAACAATGTGGGACTAAAAGTCCCTCCACCTCTTTTCCATTCACACCATATATCCTAAGATATATAACAGATTAGTCAGATTGTCTCTCATGTTGAGGGAAAGACCATACTTAGCTCCTATATACACGCTCAAAGGCCCATTCACTTACACGAAAGTAAGTTAAATTCTTTTTTTTTGTTGTTGGAAAACGAATTGGATGACTTTGTCAAAATGACTTGGACACACATGCACTATGATTATACCGTGAAGAAGGGGTTTGGTTTAACTTCCATAAAATATTTATAAATTGATAGATATGCATAAGAAACTTTCAAATATCTTAATTATCATGATTTTGATTGGGATTAAAAATATATTTTGTCATAATTTTTAATTTGAATTTTAGTTTAATATTTCTCTGGAGCACACAATTAAGTATAAATAGGGCATGCCCTTGTCTTTATTTACAAAACCCCCAGTCATGTCATTAGAGTAAAGTCAAAGTCTCCTTGAGTTTAGTCAAGTTATTTTGTAGCATTTATTCCAAAGAAATTAGAAATATATATGTTATTTATTCATTCGAAACCTACCAGCGGGTCGACCCTGGACTTTGAAGGACCGGTGAAAAAAAAGGACTTTTGTATTAATATAAAAAAATATTAAAATCAATACTATAAAAATAATTTTATTAATAAAATTAAGATTTATAATAATAAAAAATATTATAATCTACATTGCTAAAAATCAGTATAATTACATAAAAAAGATGAAAAAGAAAATATCGGATAATAAAAAAAAATATTGTGCCGTTATCGGAGACACATGAAAAAAAAACAACGAAGAAGAAATCATTGGGTGAAGAAGGAAGTATTGCGCTGCCGCTAAAGAAATAGAAAAAAAAAAGAGCAAATAGGATTAGAATATACGCCGCACAATTATTTCTAGATATTATTTTTATGATTAAAAATATTTGCTCGTTTATTATTTTTAGGTCAGAAATAATCATTTTATTACTAACTATATTATATATTTTTAAAAGAAATTCATATTACCTTGACAAGGATGCGATGTGTGCAATGGCCCGACCGGCATTACCCTAAGCTCGATCCTGCCTACAAGCAACATTATAGTAAGTGGATTAATTTAAATTTTAAATACGACAAAAAATACTCATTTTGATAGTGTATAAATTATATTTTAAATTTATCTAATAGATAAATTAGGAAAATGATTATTTAATTTTAAAATTAATCAGGTAAAATTCGAACATCTAAAATATATAAAAAATATTTGAAAATTTTATAAAGTATTACACGCTTAATTAATCATGATACCGAAGAATTTGAACTCCTGATTCACTCGCGTAGAATAAAGTCAAAGTCAAATAGCTCACGTTGCTAGACTTGCGATGCATTATGACTGGGGTCAAGAAGACAAATCGATCAGACGAACTGATCGGCGCGGGCCAAGCGGACAACCCAAATTGACTAGGTAAAGCGATCAGACGACCTTGGCCAGTAATCCATAACCCGACCTACCTTACCTAATAAGCACCTCATAGGGCATGACTCAAACTCTAATGGATGAAGTTTACAGCGGCTGATATTGGGTTCTCAGTCGATTAGTGAACCTCTATACCGCGCGTAACATCCATGACTTGGAACATTATAGTAGCAAGGTGAGCCCAATGAGAAGGCAAGGAATAATTACGGATGGTCAAAGCCCACACTGCAGCAAATCGGCAAACCCATTCAGAGTGGACATGTAAGGAGCCAAACTTAGGTGACGTCTAATCAACCCACCCGCCTATAACATACGGCTTACCTTTGGAGCTGTTACAGTCGATTGATTGATATACTAGTACCCCTTGACAATTCAGCTACTTTGATCAGCTCACATACAAACACACATGGCCCATAGGGCTATAAACAAGCCCCATTACTAACCTTAACCGAGTCTAGCTATAGTTGGGTTAGACCCCACATATCTCTTGTACTAGGGTCCATAGTGCGAGACTCACAAGCTGGACTCCCTTTATTGGCCTCCACATGTCCTCACGGAAAAACCCATCAACCCATTCACACATACACCCAGGATAGTACTAGCCCGGTGGCCCCACACTGTCACTTCATAGAAACTGACATGCTTCACCGACAGGATCAAGTATGACCCAATAGCCTAACCCTGACTTGCTCGGTGATCCATTGGTCAAACACTGACTTGCTCAGTAACCTATTGTTTATCTCCATTTTTACAAATTTCTTACAGGAAATCCATTGACATGGCTGATGTGATATCCTGACGGTGAAGGGTCACCAATGAGTGTTGCATATAAATAGGGGTTCCTCCTCCATAAAGTAAGTATGTGTTTTTCTTCATCTCTACTACATCTATGCTTCAGTTCTACATTGTCTTGTGAAGACTAGCTTGAGCGTGCAAGCACACGCATTTGGGACCCCCCCCCCCCCCCCCCCCCCCAACTTCCTACTAACACTCTTTTTCTTGAGTATTCCTGTTTCAAGATTCGAATATGATTCCAGTCTAACAAGAATTAGCAATCTCACCGCGTCACACTTCACCGATCGTGGATGAGGTCAACTCATAACAATTCTCATTTTCTTTTTCTATAATAGATTATATTGTGAGGATTGATTTATTTTTATAAAATATTAATAAATTAATAGATATTCATAAAAAAAACTTTAAAATTCGTTAATTTTGATTGTGATTGGACTAAAAATAATCTTCGTTATTTTTTGTTATACTTATTGATTTGATTTATAATTATTATGATTAGACTAATTAATCTAATCATGGGGTTACAGTGAGTCAAAGTGTACTTGAATAGCACATGCCCTTGCGTCTTTTGGTTTACAAAACTTAATCATGGGGTTAGAGAAAAGTCAAAGTCTCCTTGAATACTTTGTTTAGTCCAGCCTCATTGTAAAATTTATTCTGAGAAATTAAATATATATATATATATATATAGATATTATTTATTGATTTGAAAATTTACGACCACTTAATCATCTACAAATAAATAATAAAAAATCTAAATTTGAATTTTAAATGAGACAAATGAAATTCACATAAGCATTCGAAGAGGGGTGCTGAATCGCAAGTGACGTGATTTGAAGCATTGATCGTGAAGAGTCGCAATTTGACCGTTTGTGATGAGACTTGATCCTAAGCGTCAGATCGAATCTGATGGCTAAGATCAAAGGGGATCTGAAGGGTTACAACAGGCGGCATCCCAACTGGAGGTTTCCAAAGTCAATTGTCAAACACTAGCCTCGACGATCTTATATCAGTTTGCATCCTCTTCAGCGGCAACCCAACCGACTCACAGTGTTCTACTGAATTGATGAATTGGTGTTGTAACATGGAATCTGCTTCCATCAAATTTGAAAGGCTTTGGACAAAGTCAATTGTCTCTCCACCTCAAGGGATCAAATGAATGCAGGAAATCATCTGATCCAGGGCCAACTTACATGTAGCTTAGTGACCCGTCAGGAGGAGATAGGTTTGTGGGCCCCAGGAGCCCGTCGAATATAGGGCCTTTACAAGCGGGTCAACCCATTTCCCCTGAACACGAGCAAACACTGGCCCTGACCGAGGCAAAGAGGGTCAGAAGCCCCGAAGGCCCCCAAGTAGGGGAGTTCCGAATCAGGAGAGTCCCGAGTCGAAGAAGTTCCGACTCGCAACATCCCTAAGTTACAATACTCTCGAATCCGAGTAGTCCATACTCAAAGTATCATCAAATAATGAGATCCCCGAGTTAGGAGCCCTCGAGCGAGAAGAATACTCGGTCGTTGACCATACCATCCCCGAGTCAGCCGAGTTCGAACGTGTTAGATCGAGGGCATTGTTAGAGGGGGAGGTGAATAACAATTCTTCGATTCTTCTTGTACCTACGTTGTTAGTTGCGCAAGCGGAAACAATAATAATAAAAACAAACTGTTGGTGCTTGGATGGCTAGAGAGGGGGGTGAATGTAGCCAGACACAATTTCTTGCTCTTTATGGAGTTTCTGCAGTTAGGGTTAGTAGCGCAGCGAAAGCAAAAACAAAACAGTGTATAAATGAAAGACAAACTACAAACGCTAACAAGGATCGTTTACAAGGTTCGGGGATAACTTGCCTATACTCCTTGGCGTGCCCTTAAGGTGGGCGATCTCTTGATCGTCGGCAGATCAAGCCCCGGAAAATCCGGATATCAAATCCTCCATCTCAGTGGAGAAACCTCTCCACACAAATGTCTCAATAGAGTATATGTAATGAAAGCACAGAGACACAAGGAAAGATCTTACTTATCGCTAACAAAGCACAAGGGTGAGAATCGGAGAACAGATCACCGAGCACAGCACAGCGCCACCAACACAAGAGCTCCCAGCTCTTTGTTCGCTTGCTGATCCACTCGCAGCTTCCTCCACAAACTCAAGATTGCTACTTTGCTAGGGATCGCTTCAGAGTGTTTAGTGAATGGTCAAGAGATGTCGCACAAGCAGAGAGCAAAAGGAGTTCGAGCACTGTCGCACATCGAGAGCAAAAGATGAAGAGCTGAAGTGTTTCCTTCTCTGCTTCCCAGCCACACCTTAACCTTCTGCCCATCTGATCACAGACGCTCCTCACCAGCAGAGCTCACCTGCACTAGCCCAGCTAGCTGACCTCCTCTGGACTCTCTCTAGTCGAGCCCCAGTCGAGCCCCAGGCGTGCAGTCGTCCGTTGAGAGCTGAGAAGAAGAAAATGTTAAATCTGTGGCACCAAAAGATCCCAGTTGACCCTCCTTCACCATTTGAAATCATCCCTGTCACCTGCACACTCAACAGCAGCTTAGCAAATGAAATCAAACGTGGATCAGAGGAAATCAGCAGTGTATCAGTGTATCAGACAAGAAAACAGATGCGATCAGAACTCTGACAGCGCGTTTTGAATTAAAGTTCAGCTTCTGATCGGTCACTGGACCGATCAGAGTGACTCCTGATCGGTCACCAGACCGATCAAGATGGGTTCAGACCGATCAGGCTCCAACCTGATCAGTTCGAGTGAGAAACCCGAAATCGCGACTTTCTGGAGATCAGTCACCAGACCGATCCAGCACCAGTTGGGTTTCCTCCAGCTACTTTCTGCCACACCCCTGATCGGTCACCAGACCGATCAGGACACTTCCTGACCGATCAGGCTTTAGCCTGATCGGTTATAGTGAGAAGCCCGCGACGATTGATTGTTCACCAGAACGATCTGAATAGTATCCTTGATCGGTCACCAGACCGATCAGGAGCTGCACAGAAAGTTTTCCAAACTCACTGTATACTCCCTGATCGGTCACCAGACCGATCAGGAGCCGCACAGAAAGTTTTCCAAACTCACTGTATGCTCCCTGATCGGTCACGAGACCGATCAGACATCGTTGGATCGGTCACCAGATCGATCCACGAGGGAACTCCGTGCCAACTTCCCTGATCGGTCAGCAGACCGATCCAAGCTAGGCCAAACTCACTCTAAGTCAAGAGAACTGGCTCCCAGCCTCCCCTAACTCATGCTCAGTCCCCCGGACCAAGACTCCATGCCCAGTTTCACTAACTAGGACTTCAACCTAGCCCTCCAAGCTAGGACCTTGCTTCACTCACTAGAATTTCAACCTAGCCCTCCAAGCTATGACCTGGCCCTCCAAGCCAGGGTTTCATCAACCTAGCCCTCCAAGCTAGGACCTGACCCTCCAAGCCAGGACTTTTCCACACCTAACCCTCCAAGTTAGGAATTTTCACACCTAGCCCTCCAAGCTAAGACTTTTTCACACCTAGCCCTCCAAGCTAGGACTTTTTCACACCTAACCCTCCAAGTTAGGACTTTTCACACCTAGCCCTCCAAGCTAGGACTTTTTCACACCTAACCCTCCAAGTTAGGGTTTCATCTAACCAGCCTCACTCACCGGAAGTCATGCCCAGTCCCCGACCAGGACTTAATCTCAATCATCTCATCAACCTAAACAAAAATCGGTGTCAACACCAAAACAACAATCAGACAGCATAAACACAAACAACACTAACAAGAACGATTTACTTGGTATCCACCCCTAAGGGTGACTAATCCAAGAATCCTTCAGTGGATCACTCCACGGATAACTTCCAGCTAGCCCTTGTCGCTCCTTGTGGATGGAGAAACCTCACCACAGCACCTCGACAATATCTGGACTCTAGAGACTACTACCAAGCCTTAACCAAGCTTGTTTCGTCAAGAGTTCTCAGCCCGAATCGAGTTCTCTTAAATAGAACCCAACCTGAAACCCTCGCCACCAGTCGACTGCCCATTTACCAGTCGACTGGTCTAGCCTTAATTGCTAACCAACGGCTAATCCAACGGCTAATTTTCGAGGTTACCAGTTGACTGCTCCTGGGGCAGTCGACTGGTCCAGGCCTGAAAACTCTTTGTGAGTTTTATCAGTCGACTCCCTTCCAGGGAAGTCGACTGGTCTACTCACACACCTAAGGTTACTCTTCCCGAGTACATTTCACTCCGCACTCGAACCCTAGGATTTCCCGAGTACAATCACACAACACTCCTACCCTCACGACTTAACTAACTCCTCATCAGCAGCCTCGACTATTGTCTTCGCGCCCTCTTCACCTTCGGCTCCCGTCCCTCGGATGCACGCAAGCCTCCAGCTTGCCTCCATGCCATCCTTCACGCATGCCTCGAAGTTTGCACCCCTCAGCTCATCGTCCCTGCACTCCAAGGTCCCTCGGGTGCACACAAGCCTCCAGCTTGTCTTCATGCCACCCTTCACCGTACCGAGGCCGTCCAGCTAAGTCCATATGTGTAACCTGCGCAACCTGCACACTCACATACACATATCAAATACACAAGGGTAAACCTAACTTAAACCTTTTGCCCAAACATCAAAACTCATGATCACTCCAGACCACAGATTGCCTCAATAATCTCCCCCTTTTTGATGTTTGGCAATACGTTTATGTTAGGGAAAACAAATAATGATAAGTAGCACAACAATGCTAAATAAACAATTGGACTTACATTGCCAAGACTCCATCTTGGACTTACACCGCCAATGCATATGCAATGCATACATGGATCCTATCCCAAGGCATCCCACACCTAACCCTCTAAGTTAGGAATTTTCCAAAACGGACTTTTTAAAACCTATCCCAAGGCTCCTCACACCTAACCCTCCAAGTTAGGACTTTTTCACACCTAACCCTCCAAGTTAGGACTTTTCCACACCTAACCCTCCAAGTTAGGACTTTTTCACACCTAACCCTCCAAGTTAGGACTTTTCAACACCTAACCCTCCAAGTTAGGATTTTTCACCAAAGCGGGCTTTTTAAAGCTTCTCCCAAGCTCCTCCTTCATTGGACTTACAAAGACTTTTTAAGAACCTCTCCAAGGTTCCCCTTATGCCAAGATTGGAGCAACCATGCTTCCCCTTAATCTCAGCTCCCCCTAAACCTAGGGTTTTCCACAAAGGCGTGTTTGGTTTCCCAAATTAAACTCAACACTTCTCCCCCTTTGCCTAACATCAAAAAGAACCCAACAATATCCCAATTATTGGTTCTTTTAATTCTCAATGATCATAAACAACGTGTACTAACCCCCTATACACTTGTTTTTCATTATTTGGACACAAGTCAGCTGCTGGATACCCACACCAGCCCTGACCAGTCGACTGCCCCCCAGGGCAGTCGACTGATACTCTGAAAATCAGTCTTTCTGGCCAATTTCAGAATTGCGTCAGAAATTCCACAAATCTCCAAATAATCTCAAATTTTGTGGAGAGGTTTGTGGTACTCATACCTACTTGGGAAAAATACATCCAACCATGTATCTATCACCATTCCCAAGTTTGACACAAAACCCAAAAATTTTCTATAAAAATCAAGGCAACCAAGAGGCAACCTCCCTCTTAACTTATGCCTTCTCCTAATTTTCAATTTACCTAGGTGAAGTTCTACCTAACTTAACACCATGACACCAAGTCAAGTTTTTCCCAATTCAACTTCTAAGTTCTTTCCCCCTTGGACACCTTTAAGGATTGCCTCAAGCAACCTTATCCCTAGTGCCAACAAGAACTCAACAAAATCTTAAACAATCTAAGAGTTTGCAAGCACATTTGCTAGGATATACCCTATCATAGAAAAATATGATTTCATGAAAACCACAAATGTGCTTGAATTTTGGTACATTCTCTATTTTCCTCAAGAATGATCATTTGTATCAACTTTCAAATCTATCTCTAATTCCATGTGTTTGTCAAAGCTAACCATTATAATTTGACACATGGAATTGTCCTCAATTCATATTTTGCCAAAGCCATTCATCTTGATTTTACACATATAATGGTCCTTAACTCTTCCTTTTTTTATGTATCCTTAATATGATGAAAGTCTCCCCCTTTTTATCTCTTAATCCTAGATACATATGAGAAACTTTCATATCCTTTCATTCACCAAAAACTTATCATTTAGTATCATCTAACGACTTTCAACTCATATCAAATCATGACATAAAAGCTCACAAGATAGCATGACACTTTCCTATGATTTTAATCTTGCAATTTCTGATCAGTCAATATCCCTTTTTCATTTCAGCCTATGGATCAGTCGACTGCCCCACTGCCAAAACTCACAGAATGTTTCTGGGCTGAGATCAGTCGACTGCCCATGGAGCAGTAGACTAATACCTGAATTTCAGGTTTTCAGTCCAATTTCAGTAATGCCTAGTTAATTCCACAAATCTCCAAAAAAAATCTAAAATTTCATGGGGAGATTTATGGAGTCTATGCCTACTGGAAAAAATATGTTTCCAAATAAATGTACTCCAAATCCCAAGAGTGGCACGAAACTCAACTCTTTCTAAATTATGTCATTTAAACTTGTTTGAAAAGTCTTAATTTTGACTTTTCCTCAATGTATCTTCTTATTTCTGATCACAACTCATTTCTAGCACTGAATTATGTGATATTTGCCCATTAAACCTTAATTTTATCGAATATAGCCCTATTTTCATCTTTTTCTCCCTAAAACTCCTTTTAATGTGTCAATTCTCTAGGATTAAGACTTACCCTAGTCTTCCAATCCTTTTGGCACATTTCATCTAATTTCGTAGGAGAGAAACCTCTTGAGAACCATTTACCATGTACCCCAAAGGCTCCTAGAGCTCCCCCTTGAGCTCTTAGCCCTAGCCACCTCCCTAGGTGACTCAATCCACACTAGGCCACACCGGTGAGCCCCCGGTGATTTTTGGCCTACGAACCTAACCTTCTTAACCTTGGACACCTTGTCCTTGGTTAAGTTGTCCTTTCTACCTTTTGATGGCATTCCCTTGCCATCCTTGGACTCCTCCTTCTTGCCATAATTGTATGTTTCCCCAGCATACTTCTTTTCTTTGGTATTTGAGACCTTAGACCGGTAGCCCAACCCCGATCTATTATAATTGGGTTTCAAACTACCCAACACCATGTCTAAGTCCTTAGATCCAACCATGAATTTTTCTAGGGTCTTTTCTAATTTATCAAGTCTTGCCCTCAAGGCTTGATTTTTTCCTTTCCAAGTTTCTAACCTTAGTGTCCATATGTCCACTTGGGACATTCCTAGACCTATCCACTTTCTTAGGCACGTGTCTCCCCTTCTTGGGGTTAATGCCTTGATCCTTAGGTACAAAAATCTTAGGTCTATCATGATGCATGCTTTTCCTAGGGTCTTTTCTAAGTATTGAAAAACCATTTCCCTTTTAGACTTAGAAATGTTTTTCAAACCCCGCGAACCTTTGAAAAACCTAGGGGGAGATTCCTTTCAGGGGGAGGAAATTAAATTGCACATTTTACCTGTTTTTTGTTTAAACTTAACTTTTTGAACCGGGTTGCCATAAATCAAAAAGGGGGAGATTGTTGGTGCAGGCAGCACCTAAGTCGAACCTGGGTTTTGATAATGGCAAAATGGTTCAAAAGTTAAGATGTTATTTTGGTTTAATGTGTTCACTGAGAGTGCAGAAAGAAGTCCTGGCGAAGGGCTGCTGGGCACCTAGCGAAGGACTGCTAGGTATCGAAACCCTAAGACCTGGCGAAGGGCTGCTGGCAACCTGGCGAAGGGCTGCTAGGAGTCTAAGACCTGGTGAAGGAATGCTAGGCGCATGGTGAAGGGCTGCTGGGAATCTAAGACCTGACGAAGGGCTGCTAGGCACCTGGCGAAGGACTGCTTGGTACCAAAGACCTGGCGAAGGGCTGCTAGGCACCTGGCGAAGGACTACTGGGCAAAAGTCCAACCGGAGGAGCCGGTTACAAAAGGTAAACTCTCGTGAGAGGAGTAGGTGAGGACGTGTTCCCCGTCGAGGGAACAGTAGGCGTCGGTTCGACCTAGGGTTCCATTTGGGAGACCCGAAGTCAGAACCAAGACAGCTACGGCTGTAAAAATCAACAAATATTCTTGCCTTATTGTTTTGGAACTAACCTTGAATGCAGGACCGAATGAATGTATTTCTGCAGCTCGGAACGCCCCAAAGGAGAGGGGCAGGGCGCCCTGGAGGTCCCGGGCGCCCCCAAGGTCAAGGCAAAACAAGTTAAGCAAGAATCGCTTCGAAAGCTTACTGGGCTAGGCGCCCTGATGGTCCCGGGCGCCCAACGTCAAAGCCAAACGAGCAGTTAAACAAGAATCGCTTCGAAAGCTTACTGGGACAGGCGCCCTGATGGTCCCGGGCGCCCTGAAGGTCCCGGGCGCCCTGGGTCCAAGCCAAATTGTGATCGAAGCAAACTCAGCCATGAAGCCAACAGATCAAGTCAACCGGGGCGCCCCCAACGTCTCGGGTGCCCCCGTCAGCTCCGAGGCCGATTCTGGAGGGATAAGCGCTGACCGAGCTGCGGATGAGATTTCTCGGATCCGAAGGCACGTGTCAGGCGCCCCCAGCGTCCAGGGCGCCCCCAGGAGCAATATAAAAGGGGTCCCCCTAAGGCTTCGACATCACTTTTTCCAACGCTTCCAAGCTCTTCGTTCAAGCGCTCTGCTCCGGCAAACTACGTTCTCGACATTCTAGCGCCGACGACGACCCTTTGCTCCGAAGTACGATCCACACCGGGCATCGGTAACGAAGAGTACATTTGTTTATTTACTGCAATAATATTGTAACAATTTTTGTAAACTTTTGCGCTATTATCGAATTGCCCGCAGTAAACGGTCAAGGACCATGAGCCTTGGAGTAGGAGCCGAATGCGACTCCGAACCAAGTAAAACTACTTGAGTTCTGTGTGTGTGTTTTGTTTAAATTCTGCTGCATACTTTCTCTTTTTAATCTGAAACGTTTTCACGATATTCACCCCCCCCCTCTATCGTGTTTACTCGATCCAAGATCTTCCTCCTTGGCTGTGAGCTAGGACATGAGGGACTCGGCAGCTCCGGACGACTCCAAGAGATCGGCTTCGGCTTTGGATAGCTTGGCCAAAGTCTTCGCCTAGAGAGCCCAAGCCTTACGCTCAGTGTACTCCATATTGGAGATCCGAAGATTCGACTGAGCGACGGCCAAGTCTGCCATCTCGGCCTGGCTACGGGGGACCCCCAACTGCTCTTCAGAGTGAGCCAATCGATCCTTCAAGGCAGCGACCTCGGTCCGCAGATCGCTCAAGGAGGACTCGCTAGAGACAAGCTGCGTGTGCTTGAGGCGAGTCTCCAGTGTTGGATCGAGAAAACCGATAGAGGGGGGGTGAATATCGAAAATCGTTCAGATTTATGGAAAAAGCAATTGCACAGCGGAAGATAAAAGCAAACACGCAAACACAGTAATTTTACATGGTTCGGAGCCTAGGTCGACTCCTACTCCAAGGCCCACGGTCGTTGACCGTTTACTTTGGGCAATTCTATATGAGGCGCAATGAGAGTTTACAGATATTGATTTACAAATACAGTATAGTAAACTTAACAAAAAGGAAGCTCTTCTTTTTACCGACGTCCGATGAATGTTGACTTTTTCAGAGCAGCGGGACGTCGTCGGCTCGAGTTGGGAGGTTTCCGAAGTGAGGCGCGAGAGCAGAAGAGCGTAGAAGCGTTGTGTCGAAGTTATTCTTGAAAGCCTGGGCGTTGGGTGCTATTTATAGCACCTCGGGGCGCCCTGGACGTCGGGGGCGCCCCCCCACGTGTCACGCGATCCGAGCATCGCTCGGTCAACCTCTATCCCACTCGAATAGGGATGAGGTTTGACACTGGGGGCGCCCTGGACGCAGGGGGCGCCCTGCTTGACTTATTCAACGCGGGCTTCTCGGGTGGATAGGTGTAATCGGCTTCGCTGGCGTGGGCGCAGGGCGCCTTGGCTGCTGAGGGCGCCTTGGGCTATGCGGGCGCCCTGGCTGTTGATGGCGCCCTGGCTTCTGAGGGCGCCCCGGCCAGTGGTCAGCCGAAGCTCCTTTTTCCTTCATTTGTTTCGTGTTCACCTTGGGGGCGCCCTGGACACTCAGGGCGCCCTTCTCAGCTGCTGCCTCACTCCTTTGAGGCTCTCTGAGCTGCAGACACACGTTCCTTTGGTCCTGCATCCAGGGTTAGTTCGAAAATAATATAAAGCAGTAAGTTGTTAGTTTTATACAGCCTTAGCTGTCTTGGTTCTAACTTTGGGCCTCCAAAATGGAGCCCTAGGTCGAACCAGCGCCTACTGTTCCCTCGACGGGGAACGCGTCCTCACCTACTCCTCTCGGGAGAATTTACCTGATGCCAACCGCTCCTCTGGTTGGACTTTTGCCTGGCGGTCCTTTGTCAGGTCTTGGATACCGAGCTGTCCTTCGCCCGGTGCCTAGCATTCCTTCGCTAGGGCTTCAGTCCCAAGCTGTCCTTCGCCTGGCGCCTAGCAGTCCTTCGCTAGGGCCTTTTACCCTGGCATTCCTTCGCCAGTGCCTAGCATTCCTTCGCTAGGGCTTTTTACCCTGGCATTCCTTCGCCAGTGCCTAGCATTCCTTCGCTAGGGCTTTGTATCCTGGCATTCCTTCGCCAGGTGCCTAGCAGTCCTTCTCTAGGGCTTTGTATCCTGGCATTCCTTCACCAGGTGCCTAGTAGTCCTTCGCTAGGGCTTTGTATCCTGGCATTCCTTCGCCAGGTGCCTAGCAGTCCTTCGCTAGGGCTTTGTATCCTGGCATTCTTTCGCCAAGTGCCTAGCAGCCCTTCGCTAGGACTTTGTTTCCTACACACTTAATGAGCATATTAGATAACAAATAACACTTAACTTTGAATCCTTTACCAATATCAAAACAAGGTTCGATATGGTGCTTCCTGCACCAACAATCTCCCCCTTATTGATTTATGGCAACACAATTCAAAGTTAAGTTAAAAACATTATAACAGTTAGGAACATAAGGTAAACAATGAAGTATAACTGTTTATGAATAGAATAAATAGAGTTAAAAAAAAATTCTTTATTTTTCATACTCCCCCTAAAATCCTGAATACGTGTGTTATAAAACACTTAAAACACTTAACTTTTACCTTTCCTCCCCCTTTGACATATATCAAAAACATACATGGGTGACCAAGGTTTCTAATAGGGAGTTTTACTAAAGTAAATTCACGTCATGGTTTTAACAATTTCCCAAAAACATAGTTGTTAAGAAAAACTTTGATTAAAACGTGACAACTCTTCTCCTTATATTTTAGGATATTTAAAAAACTTAAAAATATAATTTCCAAGAAAAACTTAACAGTAGCTTACATTAGCCAACATTTTGAAAACAACTTTCCTTTAAAAAATTTCAACTTTTGCACACATAGAAAAATTTCTTTTGTGCATTTAAAACTATTTAAAAATTCTTTAAAGGAATTTCAACTTTCCTTTAAATTGCACCAACACAGCTCGACTTTGAAAGGTATTGTGCAATTTTGAAAAAAAAATTGTATTTATAGGCAACTCTTTAGAAAATTCACGTACTTAGAATACTATTGCCTTAGAAAAGTATTAGTACCTTTTGAAAAAATATGCATTTTCGAAAAATATGCAAGTACTTTTGAAAAAAACAGATTGAGCCTTTTTGGAAAGTCTAAGTACTATTTTTGAAAACTATTAGACTTTGAAAAATATAAACAATCTTTGAAAAGTATTATGCATTTTGTAAACATAATATTTTACTTGACTAGGTTTCTTTTCCAGTCTGACACAATCCTAGGAAATCTTGTTGACTACAAGGACATTTTCCTAAGTGTCCTAGAAATTTCTTCAACCCAAGTAAATATTATTTCAAAAATAATTTCATAAGCCACAAGAATTTTGAAAGATAAAATAATAGTTTTTGAAAGAAAAATTATTTAAGTTTTTAAAAGGATTTTAAACGTGTAATGCATGAAAACATATAATTTTGAAAATATTCAATAATTCTTTCAATTTGATCTCCCCCTAAACATGACACAGTCCTAGGAAGCTTGTTGACTACAAGCGGTCTTCCTCTGAGTTTTAAGGTTTGATTTAAATTATAAGAATTATCTAATAACTTCAAAACAAATAATTAAAAAAAATTTCAGAAATTCTTCTTTTGACTCAAACTCCCCCTCAATTTGACACATCCTAGGAGTCCTTGTAGATTATGAGGTGGATCTTCCTCTGTGTCTTTAGGGTTTATTAAAATCAAAAGAATCATTTTGAACAATCTTCTGAGTATGATAACTTTCAAGATAAATTTTTGAAAACATAACTTGAAATGATAGCACAGTTTTCGAAAATCATGATGATAATTTTTCAAAGAGATAGTAATATCGAGGGTTTTTGAATAAGTTTTAAAGCATTAGGTTTTTGAAAAATCTGAATTTTTCGAAAAAGATTAAGAAGAACTCCCCCTGTATCCGACACAGTCTGTCTTTTATCTAAGTTCCTTAAGGGACTTCAGTGTTGACCAGGTTGACTAGGGTTTGATTATGCTGACCAAGGTTAACTCAGTTTACTAAGTTTGACAGATTAATAACTAAATCAAACAAGCCTTAGATTCTATCTAACATGTGTCTATTGTGATATTTACATGAAATTCACTATTTTGAAAAAATAGGGTACAGTAAACTAAATTAATTTGCCAAAAGAGATAATTTTAAATAACTTTTGCACACCTTTTTATTTAAAAGGATAGTGAATTATGCTTTTAGGTCCTAGATGTCTCACCCAGTTCTATGTGATCAAACATGTTAACCTTATGGGTTTTATGAGACAAATTTTAGTAGAAATAAGAAGTTATTTTGAAAAATCATGATTAATTTTGAAAAAGTTAAATTAATTTTGAAAAGCAATTAGTTTTGAATTTATTTTGAAAAAGAGTGTTTGAATCTACGATCAATTGAAATTTGTGTTAGATTTGAATTTGACAAGAAGTAACTTGAATTTGAATTTCAAAAATTGGCTTCCAGGTCTTGGCGAGGCACTAGGCCTTCTTTGGCCGTAGCCTTATTGGATCATCAACCCTTTCCTTGACAAAGCCTTTTAGTGAAATTTCATTTTCAAAATTACTTTTTGAAAAATTCTGGTCTAACTAGTTTGGGTCTTGGATCGATAGCTTCGGCTAGTTCCGCCAAGATGGCTTCCCTAACGTACTATCATCTCACCTCCACCCAATACTATGTTGTTCAAATTTCAATTAACTCTTTTGTCCTTAAACTAACCAATCCTAATTTTAAGCAAAAAAAAATAAAAAGAAGCATACAATTAAAGCAAAAAAAATGATCTAAGTTATATCATAATCGTAATAATATTCTGGATTATCAAAAACAGCAAAATTAGAATTAAATTTTCTAACCCACTAGCCTTAGCTAATTTATAAGATTCAATCATACTATTCATGGTAAATAATGGATTTTCAAATACTGTAAATTTACCTTTTGATTCCCGGTTGGGAATCTCCCCCTTGATTCTAGCCATCTTTCTTTTGTTTGATTGTTCTTTCGGCATCTTGTAGTGGTGTAGAATTTGTTTAGGAGCAGGTCTCTCTTACTGATCCTGGTGTCTGATGTTCCTTCATGCAGCTCGATCAGTTTTGCCCAAAGCTCCTTGGCGCTGTTGAAGGGGCCTACCCGGTTCAGCTCCTCTTTTGTCAATCCGCATTGGAGAGTCTGGGTCGCCTTTGCATCGGCTTCAATTTTGCGCTTCAGGGCGTTGTCCCATTCTGAGTAGGTCTGCGGTACTCCTTCGGCGTTTTTGGGGATCTCTAGTCCGGACTGGATGATGATCCACATGTCCACCTGAGTTTTCAGGTGGACCTCCATTCGACTTTTCCAGTAAGAAAAGTCTTCTCCACTGAAAAGTGGAGGTCTGGCGATGCTGAATCCTTCTTGCATGGCCATTTAATCTGAAATAAAATTTACTAACAAGAAGAGAAATTCCCAAGACTTGGTCTTGGATTAGTAATGCGGGATGAATAAAATGAAATAACGAGGGGTGTTGCACCAACCTCGATTAACGAAAAAAAAATCGAACGAAATATTAAAAAAATTCGAACTAGAAAAAAAATCCGAAAAATTTTCAAACTGGTGGTTGCACCAAGTTTGAACTCCCCCGCTCTGATACCACTTGTTGGATCGAGAAAACCGATAGAGGGGGGGTGAATATCGGAAATCGTTCGGATTTATGGAAAAAGCAATTGCACAGCGGAAGATAAAAGCAAACACGCAAACACAGTAATTTTACTTGGTTTAGAGCCTAGGTCGACTCCTACTCCAAGGCCCACGGTCGTTGACCGTTTACTTTGGGCAATTCTATATGAGGCGCAATGAGAGTTTACAGATATTGATTTACAAATACAGTATAGTAACTTAACAAAAAGGAAGCTCTTCTTTTTACCGACGTCCGATGAATGTTGACTTTTTCGGAGCAGCTGGACGTCGTCGGCTCGAGTTGGGAGGTTTCCGAAGCGAGGCGCGAGAGCAGAAGAGCGTAGAAGCGTTGTGTCGAAGTTGTTCTTGAAAGCCTGGGCGTTGGGTGCTATTTATAGCACCTCGGGGCGCCCTGGACGACGGGGGCGCCCCCCCCCCCACGTGTCACACGATCCGAGCTTCGCTCGGTCAACCTCTATCCCACTCGAATAGGGATGAGGTTTGACACTGGGGGCGCCCTGCTTGACTTATTTAGCCCGGGCTTCTCGGCTGGATAGGTGTAATCGGCTTCGCTGGCGTGGGCGCGAGGCGCCTTGGCTGCTGAGGGCGCCTTGGGCTCTGAGGGCGCCCTGGTTGCTGAGGGCGCCCTGGCTTCTGAGGGCGCCCCGGCCAGTGGTCAGCCGAAGCTCCTTTTTCCTTCATTTGTTTCGTGTTCACCTTGGGGGCGCTCTGGACACTTAGGGCGCCCTTCTCAGCTGCTGCCTCACTCCTTTGAGGCTCTCTGAGCTGCAGACACACGTTCCTTTGGTCCTGCATCCAGGGTTAGTTCGAAAACAATATAAAGCAGTAAATTGTTAGTTTTATACAGCCTTAGTTGTCTTGGTTCTGACTTTGGGCCTCCAAAATGGAGCCCTAGGTCGAACCGACGCCTATTGTTCCCTCGACGGGGAACGCGTCCTCACCTACTCCTCTCAGGAGAATTTACCTGATGCCAACCGCTCCTCTGGTTGGACTTTTGCCTGGCGGTCCTTTGTCAGGTCTTGGATACCGAGCTGTCCTTCGCCCGGTGCCTAGCATTCCTTCGCTAGGGCTTCAGTCCCAAGCTGTCCTTCGCCTGGCGCCTAGCAGTCCTTCGCTAGGGCTTTTTACCCTGGCATTCCTTCGCCAGTGCCTAGCATTCCTTCGCTAGGGCTTTTTACCCTGGCATTCCTTCGCCAGTGCCTAGCATTCCTTCGCTAGGGCTTTGTATCCTGGCATTCCTTCGCCAGGTGCCTAGCAGCCCTTCGCTAGGACTTTGTTTCCTGCACACTTAATGAGCATATTAGATAACAAATAACACTTAACTTTGAATCCTTTGCCAATATCAAAACAAGGTTCGATATGGTGCTTCCTGCACCAACATCCAGGAGTTCCACCCTCCTCTCGGCCCGTTCCCGGGCCATGGCGTGGGTCAGGAGTGCCATAGAAAGACTGTGGCATGACCCCCAAAACTGCAAAAAGACAAGGGTCGTAAGATCATAAAACTAAGTAGTAAGCGAGAAAAAAAGAAAAGCTGATCCTATATATACCTGAGTGGTCTCGAGAAAAAAGGAGTCAGCTTTGCTGCTGGACCCCCGGTAGTAGGACCCCTCAAGTCCTTGCAGATACCGGTCGGCTACCGGCCCATACATCTGCAGCTCCTAGCGCCGGTCGAGTAGCTCACCCCGCGGCACGCCCAGACGGCAGTTGACCGAGTGGGCACCAGAAGGTGTTGGTATGACTTGGCGGTTTCCAAGACAACCACGTGGTCGTATCTGAGAGACCACTCTATGACTACGGATTAAAAAGTTAATTCGAATAGAGACCCGTCCCTCTAACAACCGACTCGTCGTCGTGTTAATTAATCCAAGTTACAACTTAGCCGAAACCGATGTTAAGGCCTTGTAACTTTCCGGATTAATTAACCGCGGAAATGACGACAGTTTGGATTGCCGATTTTTGTGTTTATCTTCGATGTCTAGTTAGTAAATTATAGACTATGATATCAAATCAAAATAATTAACTAACATGCATGAACTGACGAGACAAAGTAAGATGACACAATTAAAACATAACATAAGGAAAACGGAGCTCGGGAGAGTTATACCTCACCGTTTACCTCGCAATCTTCTACCTTATGACCCTCCCCTCTTGGACATCGTGTGGGTGACAATCTTCCAAGTCGCGGAGTTACCAAGGCACTTGAATTAGTCCTTCCTCTTCCTCCTTGCTTTGAGCCAAACTCCAAACCCTAGATCTAGGGTTTGGCTTGCCGCCGGCGACCCTTCAAGGAGGAGGTGATGAAGCCAAGAGGATGAGTTCCTCTCTTTCACCACACCCCACGCCAACCTCTCTATCCACTTCCTATCTCGCGGCCACAGACCAGCGAGGAAGATGGAGTCTCCCGGCTTCTCCCTTTTTCCGGCGACAAACACCCAAGGGAGAAGACACCCTCGTCGGCGCACCACCCTCCCTCCTTCTCTACTCCCGCGCGTCACGAAGGAGAAGAGAACCTCTCCTTGTCCTGTGTACGTCCGCAGTAGAGAATCCGGATGAAGAGATTGGAAGAAGAAGGGAAGAGAAGCTTCACTTCTTCCTCACCGCCGGCGACCCTTCAACCTTGCGCCGCCGAGTTCCTTTCCTCTCTTCCTTGCCGCGTGCCACCAAGGGTTGAAACCGACTTCTCCCTTGCTCTGTGATCGACCACGACCTTTAGGAAGAAAAGAAGAGGCTCAAAGATGAGGTGAAATCCCTCTTCTTCTATTCGGCCACCGACGCCTTAGGTTAGGGGCGAGAGAGAGAGGAGAGAGATCTAGGAAAGAGAGAGAGAGAGAGAGCTTATATTTATATGAGATTAATTGGAACATATTCCAATTCATTAGAGACTAATTTCTTAATTAATCAAAGATTAATTTCTTAAATAATCAAAGATTATTCTCTCAATTAATCAGAGATTAATTCTTTAAATAATCAAAGATTATTCCCTCAATTAATCAGAGATTAATTCCTTAAATAATTGACCTTGTATCATAACTCCTATGGGGTATTTATTGGGCTAAGATAGGGACCATGAGGAGGAGTTGGTTTTTGGCCCGCTAATGGATTCAAACCCGATCCATTAATGGTGATCCATTCCACTAAAGGATCCCATTATACTTCCTCACCAACCCCCATATTTTCATATGGGCTCCACATATTACAAGTCGTTCATCTCCCCGTGTTTAAGATATCGAATGCCCAATAATTAATTTAATTTACTGATAATTAAATTAATTATCCTCTTGATTTTTGAATAGTACCACTCAATCTTTTCATCATGCCGGACCATAGTCCACTTGCAAGATTTGACATGACGACCTTTTTGAGCTCACCAAGGGGGCATCATCATCCCGAGTCACCAGGACACTGATTCCGTCAATAATCAACGGCACGTCATATTATTAATATTATTTTCCAACTTACCGGGCCTATCGATCTAACAGAATAGATCTCGCCCATTAGTAAATCAAAGAAACAATAGTTAATAATATATGCTCGTCATTATTTCGGGATTAGGAAATTGTACTCCATAATATTATCTGAGGTCTAATCCAATTTACTAAGTCAGTACAAAATTGGATGCCTCCCTTTTGGTCCTACTCAATGTACACAAAGTACACTAGTGTAATTCTATGGTTAAGATAAACCATACCTAATTACACTACAACCATCCTGATGGTTTGTCCAACTCCATCTCGGTTGTGAGCCTCTTTCTTGTGCTTCGGCAAGGAACTTGATAACATGATCTTCCGTGCGCCACCACGCACCATGTTATCTACAATGTCAAGCATGAGACAGTTTGTGCACAGACTAATATAAACGTGCACTGTGGCCATGGTCGGGGCTAGTTGGGACAATGGTAATAAAAGAAGAAGTCGTCCGGCTCTTGTTTTTTAGGGTAATAAAAATAATGAAAGGTTTCAGGTTGGAGGGAATTTTGTACAAGGCAAATATGATAGCCAAGCCACACATCAAATGGATGGCGTTCGGGGCTAGTTGGGACAATGGTATGCGAAAGTATGTACAAACGGCGGAAATGAAAGGATGGATAGGGAATTGGAGGCCGACCTGTAGGTGGTCTCGGGATAAGGTAATGAAGCTCGAAGGGGTGGAGTCGGGTCGGTCGGTCGAATTGGGTAAACGGAGTCGATGGTCGGAGGAAATTTGGTAGTTCGACTGAATTTGGTCAAGGTCATGAGCGTGGAGGTCAGTGACCATAGTCGAATACCATGGCTCGGAAGGTGAAGAGGGTGAAGAAGGTGACTCCATGAGAAAAAGAGAAGGGCAAAGAAACTAACCGAGGAAAGGAAGGATTGCCGGAGAAGAAGGTCGGAAGAGGGGGCTCGCCGAAAACCTAGCAGAGCTCGAAGCAGAAGCAGGGTGGTGTCGAGGTTAAAATGCGATGGTAAAAACTGTGGGGTAAAAGACCTATTTATAGGGTCCGTCGAACGACGCCGGTCATCCGATGGCGGGCTGGGAAAAAGGTGGAATCGAGCCTGGACCGTTTGATCGGGTTCGAGGCGGCTCCCGAAGCTGCAGGGCACACGTGCGAATCGGACATTTGCGAGGATGGGCAGTAGACTCATCGTTGCTCGGGAGACAAATGGCTTGTGGACACGTGACCCATGTGTGGGGACTGGTGTCGTCGATAAAGGGGGGTGAATATCGACTTGTAAAAATTTTCTGGAAACTCGTCGGAAACTTTGATGTTTGTTCTTTCTAGATAGAGAGTTAGTGCGCAACGGAAAATAGAAAGAACGAAAATGAAAGACACTTGTACACACAGGATTTACTTGGTTCCCAACTCCCTAGGGTCAGTACATCCAAGGCCTAAGCACGGGAAACACCCGTCCACTAATGGTCTCCTTTCCGGACTTTTCAGAGGCGGAGAAACCCGTCTTACAGTGCACAATTTACAATCAAAATATTAAGAAAAGTAAATGCAGAAACATAAATTCAAACCAAACAAAGGGTATAAGACTCGGCCGATCTGGAATTCCGAAGTGTCGCGCACCTCCTCCTGGAGCCTCCTTGGTCGCAGAGCTTCGTCTTTAGCGTTTTATCGTCACTCAGAATGCTTAGAATGATCTCGGAATTCATGTCCTGAGTTGAGGGGTCGAACCCCTTTATTGGGCGCCTGTGATGCTATGGGGCGCCTCAGTTACGGTCAAAAATCATCCAAACTCGCGAACTTCGCGAGCTGATAAAACCTGCCTTATTGGGCGCCCTGGACCTTATTGGGCGCCTGATTCATCCAAGCGCCTGGCATCCAGGGCGCTTGAATGCTCTTGGGCGCCTGTATCCATTCAGGCACCCAGTAGCAACTTTCCAGCTGCTTTGTGTGTTTGTTTGCCTGCTTTGCCTCCAATTCTAGGTACTTGCAAGATATACAACCACAAGACAAGCACATATATATTCTTAGCCTTAACGAATTGGTTCTGACTTCGGATTTCCCGTGAAACCCTAGGTCGAACCGACGCCTATGTTCCCTTCCCAGGGAACGCGCCTTTCACCTACTCCTCTCAGGAGAAGTTTTGCCAACCGACCCATCCGGTTGGACTTTTGCCCAGCTTCACTCACCAGGACTTTTGCCCAATCTTACGACCAGGACTTTCTGCCCAGTCCACGACCAGGATTTATTTCCCAGCTTCACCTACCAGGAATTTTGCCCAGCTTCACTCACCAGGACTTCGTGTCCAGTCCACGACCAGGACTTATTGCCCAACCCTATGTCAAGACTTCGGTGCCCAGCCCTCGGCCAAGACTTATTGCCCAATTCCTCGAATCAGGACTTCGTGCCCAACCCTCGGTCAGGTCTTCGGTGCCTAGCCCGCAGCCAGGACTTATTGCCCAATCCATGATCAAGACTTAGTGCCCAATTCTTCGAACCAGGACTTATTGCATAGGTTAACTAGGACTTTCCTTCACTTTGATACTGTTTTCTTGACTACCCTTCTCTTGTTCAACGTATCACTAACTTAAGCATATTGTTAAACATTGAAACACTTAGAGGAGGACATTACTGATGCATTTTGCACCAACACCATGCAATTAAGGCAGCAATTAATAAGGAGATATGGGGTGATTCGGCATGGGCCACGATGGGAAGTGGAAGAGATATTTGATGGGAAGGTTTACCGGTAGGGTGAGTCGCTGACTCAGGATCGGCCATGGAAATCAGCCGCAAGAGTGTGTCACTCGGGTCTGCCAGGCTTGTGTAGGAACAATGGTTCAGTCAGTCGGACTGCGTGCCTCCTTCGACTAGACTTGAGGGGGATACTTATGATCCCGGGTCGGCTTGCATGTAGCCTAGCCCGTCAGCCTGGCGACTTGTTAGGAGGAGATAGGTTTGTGGGCCCCAGGAGCCCGTCGAATATAGGGTCGACCCATTTCCCCTGAACACGAGGAAACACTGGCCCTGATCGAGGCAAAGAGGGTCAGAAGCTCCGAAGGCCCCCGAGTCCAGGAAGTCATGGGTAGAGGAGTTCCGAATCCTGAGAGTCCCGAGTCGAAGAAGTTCCGACTCGCAACATCCCTAAGTTACAATACTCTCGAATCCGAGTAGTCCATACTCAAAGTATCATCAAATAATGAGATCCCTGAGTTAGGAGCCCCCAAGCGAGAAGAATACTCGGTCGTTGACCATACCATCCCCGAGTCAGCCGAGTTCGGACGCACATCCTGAACTGTGCACACCACGACTCAGGAAGTATACCTTCACTCCAGAATCCTTCCTTAGCTCGGGAAGCTAAGTTGTCTAAGGTTCTTGTCGTGACTTATCAGAACAACCACTCCCTGACACCGGACTAACAGAAGAAGTACGGGGTCGGCGCAAATCTGGTACCATTCCAGCCCGAATCGCGAGTATCTCGCTAACGCTATGATCTCCTTGCCATACCCTGACCCCCCCCCCCCCCCCCCCCCCCCCCCCCCCCCCCCCGTACTACGACCACATACGTCCATGTCAGGCCGCGCGGCGCCTGACGGCGCTCGCCCTTAAGTTGACAACGCCCTTTTCCTTATTCCGGTATGTGACACACTACCCTGCCACCTCTGGGTATGTCTTACCCTGTCCTCGCTCCGTGACAAAAGGTGGCAGATCGGGTAAAAGCTGTCAGCTCCCCCGGCTATATAAGCCTCTCCACTTCACATCCCCAGGTACGCGCGCAATAGTATTTTCGCTACTGTTCTATTGCTTTCATTGCTCTTCCACCACCGGGGACTGACTTGACCGTCGGAGTGTCTTGTCGGGGACTTTTCCCGGCGGGTTCTAACGGTCTTTGCCTTGCAGATTGGAGCTAGCGTCGGAGCCAGCATCGGTAGTTCGTGATCCTCGAGAGACCACGTGCTCTTGGGAGTCCACCTCACTTCGCGACAGGATCATCATCCTAACTAATACTGCAGCGTAATCAATGGGATACCTGGTCCTTGGTTTAAAAATAAAGAAGGATTGAGGCAGGGCAGTTCTCACTTCCCCTTGTTCACTAATATGCTATGCAAGATACTAAGAAACTGTTGTTCGAATGGAATCATCAGAAATTCCAATCACTCTGGAGGTTTCCAAAAGCCTAGTCATTTTATATGCTAATGGCATTTTTGTTTCCTCCGTTTCGATGTTTGACTAACTATGACTTAACTAAGTAGTGTTTATTTAGCGAGTTTATTTAGTGAGTTGTTTATATGCATGATATGGCGTAAGTGACTTTCGTGTTCCCCTAATTGGTAACATAATGGGTAGATCAACATATTGGGCAATAATAAAGGCATGAGCAACAATGACTTAGATATGCTGGTGGATGGATGATCGAAATGTATTAGAAGAAACCAAACAAATATATTCTGCGTTGGCACCCATTTTAAAGCTATTGTTTTATAAAACTTAGTGTTGGATCTGCTTAGCTAGTTTATGCTTGAGCCTTGTAGATTTATGTGTGTGATTTATAGTCCCTCGTTTGGCTAAAATTAAGCAACAATCACACAAAAAGTGGTCATCTACTTATTGTATACACATTGATGTTAGCTTACGAAATGTTATTCCTACTATAAAGGAAATGGACTTACAATGGACTCTTTTCTATCTAATCTGCAAATAAAGCTAGCTCTAATTGAATTTGGTGCAGTGAGATGAAATAGAGACAGAATGTGGGGGTACATTTGCACTTAACAAAGTCAAATTCTGCAACTACTGCTTGCTTCTCTTCTGGATCATCAGAAACTATTCACAATCAAACTTGATTAAGAAGAAAGGATTACCTTTCGGTGAAGAAGCATGCGTTTTCTGTCACGGTCAGGAATAAACTACTCTTCATCTTTTCAGGTTGTCAAATTAATATGCAAGGGTAGATGTTGGTGCACTGCAGAAATCATAGAGATAGGTCTGCAGAAACCATAGAGAGATTGGTGCACTGCAGAAGCCATAGAGATAAGTTTAAAATATTAAATTACATCTATTTCCCTCCTTTTTTTTGTAGAACAAAAATATCATAGGATAACATCATTACACCATGCTAGCTTCAGCTTTTATCGTTTCAGCATTCACACCACACTTTCATCGTACACAATAATATTCACAACTAAATATGACCAACTATAAGGAAGCAATCCCTCTTCACTCCTCGAAAGTTCATTTATGTCATTTCATATTCAGCTTTGCAATCTTCAACGAGATATGCACATACACCCAATCATACATCTTGTCCACCAACTGGAATAGAGTAACCTTTATGGACTTTTTCATGATAATCATGCCAAAATATGCCCAAAAACCGACTATGAACCCCAGCGCAATGAAGGTATAATTCCGAACTGTTTCAAGCTTGTCACCTTCTTCATTTTCTCCTATTTGAGATGGTGAAGGATTAGGAGATGGTGAATGATTAGCGCCATCACCAGGACACTCTAGAAGTGGCACACCACAAAGCCCCTTGTTGCCAGCATAGATCGAGTCATTGAAGGTTGAAAATTGACCGCCTGTTGGGATTCTTCCTGATAAATTGTTGTTTGAGAGATTCAAGAAGCTAAGAAAGGTCAAAGAAGATAGGTCGAAAGGAATTTCTCCAATGAGACGGTTCATTGACAAGTCAAGAGACTCTAATTCGGTCATGGCACTAATATTTTCTGGAATTCTTCCCGTCAACTGGTTTTTGGATAAGTTGAGGAAGCACAATCCATGTAGCTCCGTGATCTCTTTTGGAATCTCACCAGAAAACTCATTGTTCGACAGGTCTATGCTTACCACCTCACCAAGTTCTTTAGAGTATTCATTGGTTGTCCCTTTTGCAGTTATTATAATATTATCATAGGAGTTAGATGTCATATGATAAATAGAATAGCTGGCAGGTAACCACAAAACGTTAGTATAGTTTTGTTTCACACTCATAGAAATAAAATTTGCAATGGTGGATGGTATACTGCCAATAAGTTTGTTGGATGAAAGGTCCAAAACTTGGAGGAGAGCAAGATTTCCTATACTTACAGGAATAACACCATGGAATGAGTTTGAGCTCAAACGAAGAATCTTTAGCCACAAGAAGCTCCTTCCCACCCATTTTGGTATTTCACCAGAAAATTTATTCCCACCAAGATCAAGAACAATTAATTGTTTAGAATTCCTTAAGGCCAGAGGAAATGGTCCAGACAAATTGTTATTGTTCATGTGCAGGGAGTTCAAATTAGTTGGATATGAGCCGTGGCAATTTGGAACTTCGCCCGATAAGTAATTGTTGGATAGGTGTAGCATATATAACTTAGTGAAATTGCAAAAGAAGGCCGGCAAACTACCATGGATATGATTATTAGACAACTTTAATACTTCAACATATTCAAATTTTGCATAGCTTAATGGAATTGTTCCTTCAAAGGAGTTATTTGATAGATCCATAGAGATAGATAAACTAGAAGGTAACTGGCCATTCAAATTGTTTGAGCTTATGTCCAGTCTAAATCCTGAATTATTGAAAATGAAATCTGAGAACCAACCTGGAATATTTCCATAAAGTTCAACTCCAGATAAAGATAATTCTTTCAAAGTTGTTTGTGTGCGAATCCATGAAGGAAAGCTAGTTCCCAAATGACAATAGCTCATATCAATCACCTCAGCATGAAAAGGAGGAAGCCACTCATCTGATAAAATCAAATTCAAGGAGCTATAAGATATATACAAACTCCTTAAGTTGGTGAGCTGGGAAAAATGAGCATCTGTCATGTTGCCCTGTAATAAATTTGATGAGATATCCAAGAATTCCAGTTGAGTTAATTGTCCCAGATTAGAAGGGATTGACCCAGTCAACTTATTGCCACTAATGTACAAGTCCTGTAACTTGGATCCTTGTGGACATTTAGACAAACCATCAAGAAGATTTGTTAGTTCTCCACCAATATTATTCCCGGATAAGCCCAAACCCTTCAAGTTGCATAGATCGCCCAAACTCATTGGAATCTGCCCCATCAAGTTATTGCTTGATGCATCAAAATACCTTAAGTTGTGAAGTCTGCCAATGTTTCCAGGTATTTGACAAGAAATATTATTAACATATATGTGCAATTCCTCCAAATTGACGAGATTACCCAAAGCATCTGGTCTACATCCATAAAATTCATTATATGACACATCCAAATGTAACAAGCTAGTGAGGTTGCCCAAAACATCTGGTATAAGTCCATAATATCCATTATATGATACATCCAAATGTAACAAGCTAGAGAGATTGCCCATGCTCAAAAATATCTCTCCAGTTATATGATTCCAAACCAAATATAAAAACTTCAAGTGGATTAAAGTGTCCATGCTCAGAGGTATCTCTCCAGTGATATCATTATAAGACAAATCTAAATACTTTAAATGGATAAAATTGCCCATGCTTAGAGACATCTCTCCAGTGATATGATTCCCAGCCAAATCTAAATGCTCCAAGCAACTAAGGTTGACCATGCTTAAAAGTATCGCATCAGCCATATAATTCGATGATAAATCTAGATACTCAAGACGAAAAAGGCCTCCCATATTTAGTGGAACTTTTGTTAAAGAATTACCAGCCAATTCCAAATGCTTCAACTTTCTAGTGACGTTCTCTGAAATATTTCCTTCAATTTGATTACTCGATAAATTATTTGTGCTAGCTCCTCCTGTTGCATCTTGTAGCCCACAATATGATAAAGCAAGATGTTCTAGGCAATTATATTTAATTTGGTGAAGCCAGGTAGTTGCCGCAGAGAGATCAACACAACTCATGTCTAGATATTCTAGACAAGTTAGGTGGGAGAGCCAACTTATGTCATTTGACCATAGTTCAGGATAACAATAACAACAACTAAGGTCTAGAAAGCGTAGGTTAGAAAGGTTGCCTAGTTGTTGTGGAATTAATCCATTAAAGTTGGCATTGGAAAGGTTAAGATGTTCCAAATGGACAAGCGAGGAAATCATACTAGGTATGCGGGTTGAGAAGTCGTTGGAGCTTAAATCCAAATATTTTAAATGCTTCAATTTAAACAATGAAGGATTTACCTTACTTTTGGAGTCAAATGGAGGATATTGATCAACTGGGGAGTGTAGGTTAAGTTTATTGACATGGCCGGTGGTGTTATCACAGGTAACTCCTTTCCACTTGCAACAGTCATAACCGGTCCAAGAAGAAAGCCAGTGATCAGAGTTATACAAGTCAGACTTGATATCAAGTAGAGCACTCCTTTCACTCTCCAAGCAATTGCTCCTCTTAGACACGTGTGGATCATAATCGTCACAAAATGCTCCAGTGACCAGCAATAAGATAATTAGGAAGAAACTAGCATGCGTCGACGAGGAACTAGAGTTGCTCTTGCAACCACAACTAATAGCCATAGAGTAGGCCATTAAGGAAGAGTAGCTTGATTGAATCGTAAGTTGGAGGAGACACCATACTTAGCTTGTATATATACTACAAGGTCCCTTCACTTGCCCATAAGTAAATTAGATTTATTTTTGTTGGAAAATAAGTTGAATGGTTTTGTTGACTTGGTCATGACATGCATGATGACTATGCCGTGAAGAAGGGGTTTGCTAAACTTCCACAAAATATTCATAATTAATAAATGCTTATTAGAAACTTCTGGGACTGTGATTGCAACTATGACTAATCTTTGTTATGTCGTGGTTTAGCATCTATTCACTCCTAGCTAGCAAGTCATTTTCGTCGGTCAAAACTGTGGTGGTTTGCAAAATAATCATTGTAAAAGTTTCACTGCCTATATTGCCCACACCGAAGGCCAAAGAACATTAATATATTCTTGCTGAAACTTTTAGGTGTTCATCAGAAAGTAAAGCTCCAATAGATTACCAAGGGTTTCAATTACTACATATTCAGAGGTGCCGATGAGATTTGATAGGGCAAGATTTTCTAGTCTATTATAATTAATTTGGTGAATCTAATTAGTTGCTGAAGAGAGATTGATAAAACTCATATTTAGCTAAATATCTAGAGAAGTTAATTAGGTGGGAGAGCCAATTTAGATTATTTGACCATGATGACAGAAAACTCCACTCCACTTGCTAGCTCGGTGGTCAGAGTTATACAAGTCAGATTTGATGGTAAATAGTCAAATAGAGTTCTCCTTTCACTCTCCAAGCAATTGATCCTCTTAGACATATGTGGATGATCTTCACAGCATGCTCTAGTGCTAAATAATAAAATCATTATGAAGAAAATGACAAGCTTTGAGAAATTAGAACGGCCCTTGCAACCACAACTAATAGTCATAGAGTGATCAAGGAAGATTAGTCAGATTGACTCTCATGTTCAGGGAACCAATTGCTTCTTTTGTTTGTTGTTGGAAAATGAATTGGATGATTTTGTCGTTATGACCAGGACACACACTATGATTATACTGTAAAGAAGGGTTTGGTTTAACTTCCATAAAATATTTATAAATTGATAGATATGCATAAGAAACTTTCAAATATCTTAATTATCATGATTTTGATTGGAATTAAAAATATATTTTGTCATAATTTTTAATTTGAATTATAGTTTAATATTTCTCTAGAGCACACAATTCAGTATGAATAGGATATGCCCTTGTCTTTATTTACAAAACCCCCAGATCATGTGGTTAGGGTAAAGTCAAAGTCTCCTCGAGTGTTTTGTTTAGTCAAGTTTTTTTTAGCATTTATTCCAAGAAAATTAGAAATATAAAGATTATTTATTGATTCGGAAACCTACCAGCGGGTTAGGCCCTGGACTTTGGAGGACCGGTGAAAAAAAAAGGACTTTTATATTAATATAAAAAAATATTAAATCAATACTATAAAAATAATTTTATTAATAAAATTAAGATTTATAATAATGAAAAATATTATAACCTACATTGCTAAAAATCAATATAATTACATAAAAAAGATGAACATAAAAAAGATGAAAAAGAATGGTAAAGAAAAAAGCATTGTGTCGTTGCCGAAGACATATGAAACAAAAACAGTGAAGAAGAAATCGTTGGGTGAGAATAAAATGTTCCGCTGCCGCTAAAGAAATAGACAAAAACGAGCAAATAGGATTAGAATATACACCGCATAATTATTTCTAGCTATTATTTTTACGATTAAAAATATTTGCTCGTTTATTATTTCTAGGTCAGAAATAATCAATTTATTCCTAACTATATTAGATATTTTTAAAAGAAATTAATATTAAAATATAATTGATAGGGATGAGCATCCCGAGATGGACACGTAGTACGGAAAAGTTATGTAACAGGACCCATCGAACTAGAGCTCCGAGGTCAAACCGAGACTATCTCGGAAAAATAGATCAGAGCCTCGAGGTCAGGTCGGCAATCGGGCTCCCGAGACTATATCGGGAGAATGGAAGACATCCCCTGAGGTCAGACCGGGAATCAGACTCTTGAGACTATCTCGGGAAAATGAATGAAGACCCTGAGGTCAGCTTGGGAGATGAGACTCCAAGACTGACTCAAGAGAGTAGAGCCCAAAGATCAACATAGGAGTCAGAAAGCTCGACTTCAAGTAGTCATTCCACTTTCCAGAATAGGAAAGTCACGGATAATTATTGTCCGCAACGCACGGTAATTAAGACTTTAAAAATCGCAGCGGCAATTACCAAAAGTTAGGATATCTATCAAGTAACCGATAATTAAGGGATGTGGAGGAGAATGTGGGGACACATGTGACCAAGACCCCAAGTATATAAGATGCCTCGACATCCAGTAAGGGGGAAAGTTTTCCAAACTGATAGCAAATTTGATTCTTCATCGTCCTCCGAAAAAGAGAAGGTTCCTAACTTGAGTGTCAGAGAGAGCTCCACAGGAAAATCTTCCGGTGTGTTCCCTTAACGCTTGTGTTAAACTCGCAGGGCGTGGGCATCCTCTCCTCATTATCGTCGTCGTGGGTTGCGCTTTAGTGACTCGTTATCCGTGTCATTCCCTTTCGGAACAAGTTTGGCGTCATCTGTGGGAAACATCAAAGCACCAAAAGGAGCACCATGATGGCAAACCCAAGGACAACCCATCATCCTGCCAAGGGAGAAGTTGGATCATTTAGTCGCCAATGTCGTCAGAGGAGCACTGGAGCAACATCAAATCGAGCAAACCGCCTCACGATGAGAAGCTTCAGTGCAGGCTGAAATCCCAAGGATGTCGGCCTCGAATCATCGGAATCGAAGATCTATCTCGCCACCTGTGGGACTGGCAATGACAACTCCAGCACCCCGACGATATTCCTTGAGAGAAATAGAGAGGCCATGACATGCAAATCACCTCCAACCGTATCGTACTCGGTGAGCCATGTGGGCAATATATGTATTTGTATGCATATTTGTACTTCTTTGCAATTTCAGTAATAAAAGAAACAAACAAAATGCCTCATCAAGACCCGATGCAAGAGCTCGAAGTTTTTACCATCTCGCGTGCCGAGGATGCCCGACCAATAGTAGCCGAAGATCCTGCTATCTCATGGTGACGAGGATGCACGAGGTAAGTAGGCCTGGTCGTGGTGCCGAGGATGCCCAACCAGGAAGTGCTGAAGATTTCACCATCTCGCGGTGCCGAGGATGCCCGACCAATAGTAGCCGAAGATCCTGCTATCTCATGGTGACGAGGATGCACGAGGTAAGTAGGCTTGGTCGTGGTGCCGAGGATGCCCAACCAGGAAGTGCTGAAGATTCACCATCTCGCGGTGCCGAGGATGCCCGAGATAAGTAGGTCTGGCCGGTGCCGAGGATGCCCGGCCAGGAAGAGCTGAAGATCCTGCCATTTCGTGGCATCGAGGATGCCCGAGATGAGTAGGCCTGGTCATGGTGCCGAGGATGCCCTGCCAGGAGGAGTTGAAGATACTACCATCTCGTGATGTCGAGGATGCTCGATATGAGTAGACCTGGTCGTGGTGCCGAGGATGCCCGACCAGGAGCAGACAAATATCTTACCATCTCGTGGTGCTGAGGATGTCCTAGATGTGTAGACCTGATCGTGGTGCCGAGGATGCCCGACCAGAAGTAGCCTAAAAACCCTACCGTCTCGTGGTGCTGAGGATGCCCGAGGCGAGTAGACCTGGTCGTGGTGCCTACGATGTCCGGACAGGAGTAGGCGAAGATTTTACCATCTCATGGTGTCGAGGATTGCCGAGATGAGTAGGTCTGACCGTGGTGCCGAGGATGCTCAGGCAGGGGGAGCTAAAGATCCTACCATCTCGTGGTGCCGAGGATGCCTGAGATGAGTAGACCTGACCGTGGTGCCGAGGATCCTCGGCCAAGAGGAGCCTAAAAACCCTACCATCTCGTGGTGTCGAGGATGCCCTGCTAGGAGTAGCCGAAGATCCTACCATCTCGTGGTGCCGAGGATACCCGAGATGAGTAGGCCTGGCTGTGGTGCCGAGGATGCCCGACCAGGAGGAGCTGAAGATCCTACAGTCTTGTGGTGTCGAGGATGCCCGAGACGTGTAGACATGGTCGTGGTGCCGAGGATGCCTGGCCAGGAGCAGGTGAAGATCTTACCATCTCGTGGTGCCGAGAATGCCCAAGATGTGTAGACCTGGTCATGGTGCCGAGGATGCCTGACCAGGAGTAGCCTAAAAACCCTACCGTCTCGTGGTGCGAGGATGCTCGAGGCGAGTAACCTAGCCGTGGTGCCGAGGATGTCCAACCAGAAGCAGGCGAAGATCTTTCCATCTCGTGGTGTCGAGGATGCTCGAGATGTGTAGACCTGGTCGTGGTGCCGAGGATGCCCGACCAGGAGTAGCCTAAAAATCCTACCGTCTCGTGGTGCCAAGGATTCCGAGGCGAGTAGACCTGGCCGTGGTGCCGAGAATGCTCGGTCAGGAGAGACGAAGATCTTACCATCTCGTGGTCCGAGGATGCCGAGATGTGTAGGTCTGGTCATGGTGCTGAGGATGCCCGACCAAGAGTAGCCTAAGTCACCACCGTCAGTGGTGTCGAGGATGCCCTAGATTAGTAGACCTGGCGTGGTGCCGAGGATGCTGGCTAGGAGCAGGCGAAGATCTTACCATCTCATGGTGCCGAGGATGTCCGAGATGTGTACACCTAGTCATGGTGCATGGATGCCAAACCAGAGTAGCCTAAAAACCTTACCATCTCGTCATGCGAGGATGCCCGAGGCGAGTAGACCTGGCCGTGGTGCCGAGGATGTCGGGCTAGGAGCAGGCGAAGATATTACCATCTCGTGGTGTCGAGGATGCCCGACCAGGAGTAGCCTAAGTCACTACCGTGTTGTGGTGCCGAGGATGCCCGAGGCGAGTAGATTTGGCGTGGTGCCGAGGATGCTTGGCCAGGAGCAGACGAAGATCTTACCATCTCGTGATGCGAGGATGCCCGAGATGTGTAGGTCTGGTCGTGGTGCCGAGGATGCTCGACCAGGAGTAGCCTAAGTCACTACCGTCTCGTGGTGTCGAGGATGCCCGAGATAGTAGACTTGGTCGTGGTGCCGAGGATGTCTGGCCAGCAGTAGGCGAAGATCTTACCATCTCGTGGTGCCGAGGATGCCCGAGATGTGTAGACCTAGTCGTGGTGCCTGACCAATAGTAGCCTAAAAACCCTACCATCTTGTCGTGCCGAGGATGCCCGAGGTGAGTAGACCTGGCCGTGATGTCGAGGATGTCAGGCCAGGAGCAGGTGAAGATCTTACTATCTTGTGGTGCGAGGATGCCCGAGATGTGTAGGCCTAGTCGTGGTACCGAGGATGCCGACTAGGAGTAGCCTAAGTCACTACCGTCTCGTGGTGCCGCGGATGCCCGAATGAGTAGACCTGACCGTGGTGCCAAAGGATGCCCATCCAAGAGCAGGCGAAGATCTTACCATCTCGTGGTGCCGAGGATGCCCGAGATGTGTAGACCTGGTAATGATACTGAGGATGCCCGACTAGGAGTAGCCTAAGTCACCATCGTCTCGTGGCGCTGAGGATGCCCGAGACGAGTAGACCTGGTTGTGGCGCCAGAACGCCCGACCGGGAGCAATCCAAGTCCCTACTATCTTGTGGTGCTGAGGATGTCCGAGACGAGTAGACTTGAGTATGACGCTGAGGAAGCGCTGCCGGGAATAACCCAGATTGTACCATCTGGAGGTGCTGACGGCACCAGAGATATATTGGCCTGGACAAGGTGTTGAACATGTCAAGTCCTATCCTTGCCCGCGCAGGCGATTAATAACACGTTAAGTCCTCATCTCTCCCATGATGTTAGAACTCGCGTGTGTAAAGGAGTATATCCGGGAGAAGAGGCGAAGAACGACACGCAGCAGACGAGCAACAAGCACAAAGACAAACATAAGCTGGAATTATATTTGAAGAAAAGATACAGAAGATAAATTCAGTTCATTCAATTCGGAGTATATCCCACAAAGTACAGAAGATAAAAAGAAAGTGAGATAGAAGACAAATATATTCAAGAAAAGGGTCAGAAGATAAATGCATTTTATTCAGACTTGGAGTACAGAAGAAAATAGTATAGAAGATTTCATTCAAAATTATAGATTACATCTAAGATACATTCAAAAGTAAAAAATAAAACAAAAATACAAAGGCCAACACAGACTTGGGAAGAGTCCTACAGTTCTTTGTCCTTAGCCGGAAGCTCATCCCAAACCTGACTAACGCTCAAAAAGTTTAGGTCCACTTCCGGCTTCAACACTTTGGCTCTTTGGAGTTACTGGATGACACCATTAAAGCCCTGTTTCAGGCACTCTAGAACCTGTCCAGCCAAATGTCACTAAACTCTTCGGATTGAAGGAACCTGGCCTTGAATTCAACCTCGGCCTCTGCCTACCGAGACTCTTCTTCATCTTTGTATTTATGCAGTTCTCCTAAAGGTTCGTCCCGAGCAGTCTTCAGCTCGGTCGGCTTTGAGGATAGCCTGTCCCGAGCCACCTAGGCCTCCTAGAGTCGCTCTACGCTCGCCCGAAGTTGCGACTGGTTCCGCTACAGGTCTTCTTGTAGGAGGCGGACCTCCTCCAACAGCTACGCCTCCTGTTCTTCAGAGCGCTCCTTCTCGTGAGCTAAATGGCTCACCTCATCAGTAAGGGTCATCGCTAGCTCTGATAAGAGGTGCTCCCGGCGGCGAGCGTTGTGCAGGGAGATCTCAAAGGCCAGCAGGGACTCCAGGTAGTGCTCCACCTTAACCCGAAGGTCCCTGCTGACCTCTGCCTGCATCAGACCTTCCTCATGATCCTTGAAGACCTCTGCCTCTAATTCAGCTACCTGTTGGCACAAAGCGTCGATCTCCTGCTCGAAGGATAGTTGGCTACCCAGGAAAAGGCAGTCAGACGCGGCCTGCCACAAGAAATAACAAGAGTTAGAAAAGTAAACGATGATAAGGGGCTGGATGTTGGGGGCTTCGAGGGGCACTCTGGAGGGCCCTGGGATGTCTTCCTCCGTACTGGACAATCCTCCGGGAAGGATGGCCCTCAGCAGAGGCCTCCTTCAGCTCCACTAGCCGAGGGCCCAGAGAGGTCGCCTTCTCCGCCGCCTTTACCTTATGGTGCAGGCGGGCACTAGTGAGTACGGGTTCGCCGGGCCTCACCCTCATGTCCTTGGGGTTGTTGGAGGTCACGGGGACTTCGAAATGGCCCTCGGCCTCCCCCGCTGGGTCTACAATGGGTGGTGCCACCCTCCGGTAGCGCTTGGAGAGGGGAGCAGAATCCTCCTCCTCTACAGCCGCCCTGGCCAGGCGGGTCCTTTTCTGCGGGTGAGCTGGAGGGACCGCGGTTCTCCATCGGTAGTCTTGAAGCTCTCTCTCCTCCTCCAATCCCTCCTCGGTGGACCGGATGAGGCCGGTCATCGTCTGGTGGGTGGTCGGCTCACCTCCCCAGTAGGCTCTGTTGCCAACCTAGAAGCCTGGATGGGCAATTTTTTGTCGCCGCCTCCCTCCTCAGTGAAAACAGAAGAGGGGGAGGTCACCCAGATGCCCGAGGGCTTGGCAGCCGTCTACTCCTCGCCGAGGATATTCTCGGAGCCTTAGAAGGTTCAACCGTGGAGGGGAGAGCAACTGGAGAGGAGCCAAGGCCTGTTCGTTCGCAAGTTCCCACTTAAGAAGCTTGTTCATGGCCCGGGAAAGCATGGTGTTCTCTGCAACACAAATAACAAAATGTCTGTTAGCATAGATGAGTGAGTAATAAAATAGTGTACTTACGGAGGTCGGGACTAAGACAAGTGACTTTGGGGTTGATCCCAGCCCAGTACAGGAGCTTCTCGCAGAAACCAGGATGGGTCCATGGAACTTCATCCTAGCCAGAATATTTCTGGCCCGCTGGTATCCCAGATATCGTTGGAAATCACCCAGGTCAGGAGGTGAAGATAGATCCTCACGCCAACGTGTCGGATAGAACGGGCGCTCAACGAGTTGGATAAAGAAAAAGCGCTCCTTCCATCCCTTATGGGAGGCTGCTGATGAATCTATGGCTTGGACGGGTGGTGAAATTGAAAGCCCCCCAAGACGCTAAGTTTGGAAGGAAGAAATAGTGGAAGGAACGGGTGGTCAAGGGTATGTTGAATAATTTGAAAAGAATGAATGCACTGCTCATCTGGGCGAAGGCATTTGGGGCCATCTGATGCAAACACACATCGAAATATTGTGAGATGACCATGAAGAAGGGAGGGATTAGAAAACGGAGGTCGAACTCTATCTGCCCTAAGAAAAAGGTGAAAAACCTAGCTAAGTGAGGCTCTACGGGGGACTGGTCAATGCTGGGGAACTTAACCTCCAACTCCGCCGGAATGTTGTATACCTCGCAGGCGGCTCTCAGAGTGGCAGACTTAAGCTTAGACGAAATGACCTTGTACCACTCCGAATGATAAACCCTTTCTCTTCAGACCTTCCCTTCCTACCCTGGTCTCTCTTCCCCTTTCCCTCCTTGCCCATGTCTTCGAATGAAAGAGAGAGAAGAAGATGGAAGGTGAATGGAACTTACGTATGGAAAGAAGCCCTAGCAAAAGAAGAAACTAGTAGATAGAAGCCGGATGCGCAAGCTATGATAATCGGCAATGCAAGTTCGCCTCCCCTTTTTATAGGGGAGAAGTCGTCCTCGTGCGAACAATAAGAGCACAGCACGTGGACGGTGATGACTGCCTATCTCGAGGCGTCGCCCCTCTTTATGACCGTCGGTTGGTATGACCCTGTGGCGCATATCAGAAGGAAATCACGTAGAAAAAATCCTGCCACATGGCAATTCTCTATTCACTGAAACACTCTCTTGTCATTAAGATACCCCATATACTCTTAATGGGTGATGGACAGCTATCATTACCGGGCTTTGAAACTGATAGGGACTTTTGGATTAATGCAAAGGACCGCCTCGGGCCAAGAGATGAATGTTTCGATTTCTCGGAACTGGCAAGTCATCAAGAGAGAAGGAATGACAATATGGGCCCCGTAGGAGGTCTAGCTTCCCCTCGTTGTACCACCAGTCTAATCAGTCAGCCACACTTCCTTCGATTAGACTTGAAGGAGGGATTTTGTGATAGGGATGAACATCCCGGGATAGACACTTCCTTCAATAGAATAGCCTTCATCATCTCTTTAAGAGTTCGATTCTTTCTCTCAACAACTCCATTCTGCTGAGGGGTATAAGGACTTGTTATTTTGTGTCTAATCCCATGTTCAGCACATAACTCATCGAATGGTGATACATATTCACCTCCTCGATCGCTTCGAACCACCTTAATCTTCTTATTAAGTTGGTTTTCAACATCATTCTTATAGAGAACGAATTTCTCTACAACTTGATCCTTGCTTTTGAGAAGATACACATAACAATACTTTGTGTTATCATCAACAAAAGTAATGAAGTACCGATTCCCACCACGTGTCGGTGTACCTTAAAGGTCACATACGTCGGTGTGAATTAGGCCGAGTGGTTCGTTGCTTCATTCAACGTGTTGAAAGGATGACCTTGTCAACTTCGCTTCAACACAATTCTCACACTTGTATTTTGGGTTAAGGTGGAATGTCAGTATGCTTTGTATGTTTATTAATCTACGAATCATATCATAATTCACATGTCCTAGTCTACCATGCCACAAATAAAAAGACTCAAGCATATAAGTGGAAGAGTTCTCAATTTTATTTATCTTAGGCCTAATGGTCATTACACTGAGCTTAAACAATCCATCAGATACATAGCTCATTCCCACAAACATTCCCTTTTTCGACAATACAACTCTGTCTGACTCAAACACAATGCGAAAGTAATGCTTGCTTAATAATGATCCGGACACTAGATTCTTTCGAATCTCCGGAACATACAACACATTTGTTAGAGTGAGGTCCTTGCCCGAGGTCATCTTCAACACCACTTTTCCTTGGCCCAAGATATCTGAGGTTGCCGAATTCCCCATGAACAGCTTCTCTCCACTAATTTCTTCAAAATTGTGGAGCAGTTCCTTATTGCAGCACACATGTCTGGTGGCTCCAGTATCAATCCACCATTGCCGCGGGTTTGAACCCACCAGGTTCAATTCAGAGACCACGGCACAGAGGTCTTCCATTTCTAGTCCCTCGTTCAGGTTGGCCTCCTGCTTCTTCTTCGGTTTCTTGCATTCTGAAGATTTGTGGCCAACTTGGTCACAGTTGTAGTATTTCCGAGAGAACTTCTTGGCGATGCCTCCTTTGGGTCCCATCTTGGAAGATTTGGAATTCTTCCGTTTCGAACTTTGTCCGTGCTCGACCACGTTGGCTTTCACAGTAGCCTGAGAGAATATATTTCTCTCTGAACTCTTGTTGTCTTCTTCGATCCGAAGTCTAACAATAAGTTCCTTGATAAGTACCATTTTATTGATTATTTTAATTGCTAAACTCCATATTTGACCCATGTTTTTGTTGCTTAATTGTGAAATTGCCCTAGGTTTTAGAACTTACTCTTATTTTGGACTTAATTGCAAATTTATACATATTTGGATTATTTGGCCACTAAATTCTTGATCTATTTTTGTAGGCATGAAAGGCTCATGGACCTAGGGCATATTGGGTCGAACTTGAGTCGGAAGTGACCCGGATGGAGTTATCAAGATTATGATTAAATCTGGGCCGTCCGATTCAAAAGCGGCTAGATCTGAGCCATCTGGGACCATCTGAAGCAATCCGAGCTAGGGTTAGGGTTGATCAAGTACTCTGATCAAAATCTGAAGGTTTCATTCCAATCAGAGCTCAATCAACCGTTGGATCAAGCTCGGAGGGCTCTAGATCGTCCATTCAAAGTTGAGGTTGATCTAGACCATCCGTTGCAAATCTGGAGGATCCGAGTTCCCACAAGGCAGATCCTGACCCCTAATCAACATCTGGAAAGTTTGGGTTAGATCAGAGCAAAATCAGCCGTTGGATTCATCCAAATCAATCTGGACCGTCCATTGATAAGTATTTAATCAAACTTCAGCACAGTCTTCTCCTTATCGCGTCTTCGCCGCAACAGTAGTTTCATCCGTTTTCTTCTTCGTGTTCTTCAAGTTTTCCATCCATCCGAAGGCGTGATGACTCAATCCTTCACTAGAGCAAGAGCTAGGTCAGTGGAGAGAGTTCCTTGTGAGGATTTCAGATTAGATTTTGCTCAATAGCAGGGCTGCGTGAGGTTTCAGCAGCTTTGTTATCCGATTTCAGCGAGCTCAGCTGTGCACCATCGCCACTGCATCCGAGCTGTCCAGAGGGGTTCCTTGGAAGGTTCGGATCATTCCCTAATCACAATTGCAAGCCACCACAGCGAGTTTGAAGAAGTTGGAAGCAGATTTCGGCTTGAGCAGGGTCTGATTTGATTCGGTAGCAGAGACAGTTCTTCCACTGATTTGTTGAGCTTGCGGGTCCGAGGTTCTCCCTTGATTGACGACCAAGGAGCTCTTGAGTTGGGGAAGGGTTGAGGAGTAGCTTAGATAATTAAGTTTCATTGTGTTTTAGCTGTAGTTTAATTTCTACACGAATTCTGTTCTGAATTTCTTTTTCAGTTACTGCGATTTACGTTCTTAAGTTGTTTAGCTGTAATTTAGCTTCAATTCTTCAAGTCAAGTAGTTTAGGAAGTTTGTTAGTGATCAATTGAATGTTATTTCAGCTTATTTCTTTGTCAATTTCTTGCGTGCCAAATTCAGCTTGCGTGGCATTTACATTTCTACAACTTTCTTTTCAGTTTCGAAATTTTTAGTTTATTTCCAATTAGATTGGTGTCTAGTTTAAATTCCTGCAGTTAAAGAAATCATTTACTTGTTAATGCAATGAATCTGATGTTTGTTTAGCCATTTGGTTTTATTTCTGCGTTTTCCATAAGCTTGCTAGAATTGAATCCAACTCTGTAATTCAGAACTTCATTTCTGCATAATAGGTTACAAGATGCCGAAATTTGTATCAAGTGAACTTAGATCTGTCAAACCTTATCCGATCCCTAGTTTGATACATTCAATTTCAGTTGTTTTGTTTTGCTTCACATCAGATTGGTTGGAAAATTCTGCATTAGCAGTATTGAAACTCTGCATTTCGTGACTGTCCTTGCCATTTCTGCACATCAGTTGAGGGGATCTGAGTTATTGTTTTCCATTCAATTGTTTCTGAATTTGCATTTGATTTGTTTGCCTCAGTTGCATCTGCTTTACATCAGCTTATAGTGTTGCAATTGACATGATTTTCAGCATATAGTTTCCCTTGTTTGCGTGCCAAATTGGATGGATTCCTGCACTTTGTATCAAGAGGCAGCTGTGGCATTTTTTTGGTATCAAGTAGCCACGATTTTTAGTGTGTTTGATAGCTTGAAATCATCTAGCATTGCAATTGGTCATTTCTGAACATTCCCTTGCATTTGCTTGCTTCCATCGATTGCATCTAGTTGTGTTGAGTTGTTTGAATGTTTAGTTATTAGATTTTGTAGCTAACATTAGTGTTAAGTTGTTTGTTTGCGAAGATCATCATTCACTGCTCCATTTCTTAGCTTAGCATTTGTTTACAGTTTGAATTTAGATTTGCCTTTCCAATTTCAGTTAAGTCCTTTGGTTGATTCGATTTCTCTTTGATTGAGCTATTACTTGCTATCTATCTCTTAATTCATTTGTGTAGTTTTCCTTTCTTTTTCTTGTGCTTCCATTCCGAATTCATAACCCAAAACCCAATTACTTATTTGAAACCCAAAAACACAAACAACACATAAACCAAGCTCGAATCAAACACAACAACTAGCTCCGAGAAAAATACGACCTGTGGCCCCTTTACTACACTTTCATATTTTTGATTGCAAAAAGGGTTTCCAGCATTTTATTCATAAATATCTAAATTCTGATGGACCCACATTCGTGACAGTCTATTTCGGGTTTGTCATTCCTCCACGTCCATCTCCTTTCGCTTGTGCTTCAGGTAGTTCTTGAAATCCTTCCAGCCGGGAGGCAGCTTCTCAATGATGGCTGCTACTTGGAAGGTTTCACTCAGAACCATACCTTCTGAGTGGATCTCATATAGGATCACCTGAAGCTCCTGGACTTGGCTGATCATTGTCTTAGAGTCAACCATCTTGTAGTCCAAGAATCGACCCACGATGAACTTCTTGGCCCCTGCATCCTCCGACTTGCATTTCTTGTCCAAGGACTCCCATTGCTCTTTAGCTGTTCTCTTCGTGTTGTACACAGCATACAGCGAGTCGGCCAGACAGTTGAGGATGTAGTTTCAGCATAGGTACTCAGAATGAGTCCAAGCCTCCACCTCAGTAACCTCAGCTTGCTTGGGAGGGTCCTCGGTCAAGAACTGAGTCAGATTGACCGTGGTTAGGTATAAGAGCATCTTCTGCTGCGACCTCTTGAAGTTCAACCCAGTGAACTTCTCTGGTTTTTCCCCATGGTTGATTGGGGCATTCCCAATCGGGGCGGAGGGGGCCTGATGATGAGTCTGTTTCACCTCAACACTTTTCGTGGTCATCTCAACAGAATCAAATCTGTTTCAAGAATGTTGGAAGATATATACTCCTTTTGGAGAGTTTACAATAAATTGAAATTATAAAAAATAATTTCAACTTAACTGTTGAGTGGCCCGAGCTGCCTTTTATGTAAACTGCAGTCTCCCGAGCTCCCGACCAGGTCTCCCGAGCAGTAGTCAGACATCTCCCGATCAGAAAGTTGCTGAGGCCTACACAACGCAGTTTCCTTGAAACAGATTTGTCCTCCTCCAACGATGCTTCGAGGCTCAGATGGGCGTCTGTCTCTCAGGATTCAACAGCAGGACCACAGACATAACGGAGCACTCCTTACTCATGGCGAACTGAGGAAATACCCGAACGCTATCAAAGGAGGTCGGGACCAGTCGGACATTCGACGCGCGCAGGTCGTGCACGCACACAAGTTCACTTGGTTCAGTACAAATCTGAGCCCTGAATTTGTACCCCCCTTGCGCACCCACGCGTGAGAGAGAGTTTCTCCCCTATTATTTATTCACAACTATCATATTTGTTAAATAATATAAACCAACAATTATGCCTTAAAACTCCTAATGTGGGACTAAAGTCCCATTCACAATGGAGTCTTTTATTCTCCACCTCCCTTTCCATTCCTTAGAAATTCCCAATGTGGGACTAAAGTCCCACTCCCTAAGGAATTACTTTCCTTCATACCTCCCTTTCCATTCACATGATATCTAACAATATAGTTTTGTTTACGGCGACGGCCGAAGGCCGTCGATGGTGTCCGATCGGCGATTGAATGACTTCACATGATATCTAACAATATAGTTTTGTTTACGGCGACGGCCGAAGGCCGTCGATGGTGTCCGATCGGCGATTGAATGACTCAATGATCGTCATCGAGAAGCGATATAAATGAGAATGGAAATTTTTTAGGACAGAGAATCTGCCCTCGTTTAGACAGCAAGTTGTGGAGCCACTGCTTTTCGAAGAGGCGACACTTCAGACGTAAAAAAAAATGCTTGTTTCATTCCAAATGTTGCGGGATATAATAATGACATACAATATTCAATATAATTTAATAGGTTAACCGTGACATAAATTCCACTCACCCAACATTTATATCATTATCCCGGCGGCGGCCGCCGGCCGCCGCCGGTCGTCGGCAGGTCGTCGGCCGCTGGCCGCCGGCCGCCGGTTGCCGGTCGTCGGTCGCCGACTGCCGCTGATCGCCGCCGGCGGTCGGCGGACGCGGGCCGGCCGCCGCCGGCGGTTGGCGGACGCAGGCCGACCGGTCGCCAACGGTCTGCGATCGCGGGCCGGCCGCCGGCGGTCGGCGGTCACGGGCCGGCCGCCGGCGGTCGGCGGTCACGGGCCGGCCGCCGACGGTCGGCGGTCACGGGCAGGCCGCCGACGGCGGTCGCCGGCCGGTCGATGGTCACTGTCCGGCCGACGGCGGTCGTCAATCTTGATTACATTACAGGATGTATTACCCTTCACCAAACAAAGGAATCGAACTTGTAATGATTATCAAAGATTACATACAACTAATTACCAAATATAACAATGTAATCAAGATTACATTACATTACATTACAAACTTGATTACATTACAGACCTGATTACATTATCCCCTACCATGGTAGCCTTAATGTCCAGAGAGGGACATTTTTTTCAACATAATTTTTTAATTTTTTTTCTCCAAGCAACTTAAGTAGCTGTAGATATATATATCAATGTCTTTTGATATTTAAAATTTTCAATATATTTAATAATTAAATATAATTGTGAAAATTTGAATCGTTTAAAATTAGTTTAATATAATTAACATTATATTTTGTTGTTATCTATTATAATTTTTTAGATTTTATTATTAAATTTATTACATATTAATTTTTTAATTAAAAAGTTTTTTATTTATCCCAACCCTCTCATATTTGCAGCCCAGTCCATTTGCTTTTTCTAGATTCGTCCTATGTGCTGTGCAGTAAGATCATTAGTAGATTTATTCATAACCTGATTGATGGTCTTAAGATTTGTTTTTTCCTCAAATACATATCACATTTTGAATTGTTTGTAGTTTTCCTTATTTAATTTTTCTCATTTATTAAGTTCAGCTATAATATTATTAGAAATCATAATCTAATATAAACAAATACATTATTTAGCTATTCAATGTAATCCATAATCTATATGTATGTATTTCACAATTAATTCAATGCTAATTTAATATGGTTTACAAAGTCAAATAGTGACTCTGTTTTCGCTTATCATGCATATGGCCAAATATAACCAACATTGTTTAATCATATTACACATAACCCATCAAATGTAAATTAAATGAACTAATCATTTATAATTAGCATACTATTAAACTACAATATCTTTTCAAACATTCAAAAGACAATAAAGTATGAAGTGAAAACTAGTGCAAATAAACATAATCATAACGGCAACATAAATACATTCACAATTCTAAGAAAATAAATAGGTCATTACTCCCCACTAGGACTGACACTAGTACAGTAGTAGTTAATACAATTCCTATCTCTTTAGGCTTTGTGGAGGTACTGAACTTAAGCAGGTTGGCATCCTTTGAGGAGGTGATACAATGTCATCTAGATTGTCTATATGACGAAGTAGCTCTCTGACCAACTCCACATATGTAAGACACCCCTCATAGCGCCCTCATATATGATGTGGTACTTCGTTGAGATGTTTCGACAGTGATCGAACCAAAGCTCAAATCTTATAATTGTCTAGGATAGGAAAATCCTATTGCTTGAGTTTTGAGAATAAGCTATTGAGCCTCATAATGTGTCCTCTGACTCCATAAGCAGGGTTGTACACTATCTCCTGGATAGCCTCCCTCAACTTATTTCGTCCCATATTATGACGAGTCATAGTATATATAGTTCATGTCATCTTGAATTAGGGGTGTCAATTCGGATGGGTTGGGTCGGGTTGGGTTAGGTTGAATTTTTTTTAAAATCCCAATCCGAACCCGACCCGAACCCGATTCCAACCCGAAACTCCTAAACCCGAACCCGAATCCAACCAACACGACCAACCCGAACTCGACCCGAATAACTTGAATAATCTAATTCAAAATGATTTTTTGGCTATTTTCCCTGTTAGAATTTGGTGACCCGAATTCTGTTTAATCCGTTAATATTTATTAGATATTTTCTTATTAATATGTTAATTAACAAATTCTTTATAAATATGTTAATTAACAGTTTCGTTATTAATTTTTTATTTGACTAAGTATTCTAAGGTCCCTATAAATTGTATATCTCATAGACAAGTTATATCTATCAATCAAAAAAGTTATTTGGTTATCTCTTCTTTCTTTTCTTTATCTCTCTTTTCTCTCTACTTCTCTTTACTTTATTATGGTATAAGAGTTGCCGACTTTGTATTCCATCATTCTTAGTGATTTTTCCTCCTCTGCCCGTGGTTTTTTCCTGTCAAGGGTTTTCCACGTAAATCTGATGTGTTCTCTATTGTTCTTGTTGTCGTTTTTCCGTGCTAATCTTGTTTCAAGTGGTATCAGAGCAAGGTTGATTTTGAGGATTTCAACCGAGATTAATGACAACGGCAAGCATGAAGTATAATATTCCGCTTTTGGATCGCAACACCAGGTTTACGCTGTGGCAAGTTAAGATGCGAGCGGTGCTAGCGCATCTGGACCTGGACGACGCACTATTCGGGATAGACAACATGCTCTCGACATGGACAAAGGAAGAAAAGGAACGTAAGGATCGAAAAGCTCTATCTCAGATCGACCTTCACCTATCGAATGAGATTTTACAGGATGTTTTGAAAGAGAAATCCGCTACTGCACTATGGCTAAAACTGGAGCAGTTGTGTATGAAAAAAAGTCTTACGAGCAAACTGGGTCTGAAACAATGTTTGTATTCTCATCGCATGGCAGAAGGTACGTCATTAAGAGATCACTTGACCGTGTTTAAGGAAATCGTCTCTGACCTAGAGGCTTTGGAGGTCAAATATGATGATGAAGATTTAGCATTGATCTTACTGTGTTCTTTACCCTCGTCATATACGGCTTTTAGAGATACTATTTTATACAGTCGTGATACTCTTACTTTGAATGAAGTTTATGATTCATTATTTTCAAAAGAGAAAATGAAACAGCTTGTCGAAGGATCTGAGGCTCAGGGTGAGGGTCTTATTATTCGAGGAAGGACTCAGGAGAAAGACTCTGATGATAATATCAGGGGCAGAAATAGCGATAAGATCTGTAATTATTGCAAGAAGAAGGGTCACATCAAATCTGAATGTTATAAGCTGCAGAATAAGAATAAAAGGGCAAGTAAAAATTCGAGAGAAAAACAATCAGAGAAGTCTAGTGAGGCTGATGTTGCCGAAAATTACAGTGACGGTGAACTTCTCGTTGCCTTTGATGCTGATTTGAAGCAGAGTGAGGAATGGATTCTTGATTCTGGTTGTACGTTTCATATGTGTCCCAATCGGGACTATTTTTCAATATATGAAACGATTTCGAGTGATGCCGTTTTGATGGACAATAATATATCTTGCAGAATTGCTGGTATTGGTACGGTCAGAATTAAGATGTTTGATGGTGCCATTCGGACACTTGGTAATGTGAGGCACGTTCCTGATTTGAAGAGAAATATGTTCTCTTTGAGTATTCTTGATTCTAAAGGGTACAAGTACACTGGTGAAGGTGGAGCTGTGAAGGTCAGTAAAAAGTCTCTTATTGTGATGAAGAGACTAAGGAAAACCGCCAATTTATATGTTCTGCAGGGATCCACAGTAATAGGTGATGTTGCCGTCACAAGGTGATATTGATAAAAGTAGATCACTTACGGGAAGTTTGTAAGAAAGCTATTTGGTTGAAAGGACTCTTCAGTGAGCTTAGCAAAGACTTACAGATTACTACAGTCTTTTGTGATAATCAGAGTATCATTTTCTTCACAAAGGATCAAATGTTTCATGAGAGGACAAAGTACATTGATGCGAGACACTCCCTATAGACAAGTTTAAGCATTGCTTGGACTTGGTTGGTACTAGATGCTGAGATTTACCTGTGGGGCTTTTGCGGAAGAGGTGGAGAATATTCTTTTGAAGATTTGTAGAATTCGTGTCAAGGTGGAGATTGTTAGAATTTGGTGACCCGAATTCTGTTTAATCCGTTAATATTTATTAGATATTTTTTTATTAATATGTTAATTAACATATTCTTTATAAATCTGTTAATTAACAGTTTCGTTATTAATTTTTTATTTAACTAAGTATTCTAAGGTCCTTATAAATTGTGTATCTCATAGACAAGTTGTATCTATCAATCAAGAAAATTATTTGGTTATATCTTCTTTTTTTTCTCTACCTCTCTTTTTTCTCTACTTCTCTTTACTTTATTATGGTATACGAGTTGCCGACTTTGTATTTCATCGTTCTTAGTGATTTTTCCTCCTCTGCCCATGGTTTTTTCTTGTCAAAGGTTTTCCACGTAAATCTGATGTGTTCTCTATTTTCCTTGTTACCGTTTTTCCGTGCTAATCTCGTTTCATTCCCTATAATTCTTCATTTTTATCTCAATACTCCATCATTATCATACTAATATTGATATTAATATACATAAAATCATCTTAATTTTCAAAATAAATTTGATTTAACACTAAAAAACCTATTAAACCCTAAATTCAGGTCAATCCGATCTGAACCTGACTTGAAAATTTTCAACTTGAAAATCCTCCAACCCGAACCCGACCCAAACCTGAAAATCCCCAACCCAAACCTGATTTTTTTTTGGGTCGACTTGGGTCGTATTCATTTTTGACACTCTTATCTTGAATTGAAATCAACCAAGTCAGTATAAAACTGATAAAACCAGTAATAAAATTGACTCTTTAATTCAATTCAAAATAAACATAGAACTAACACATTAAGAACATACACAAACAATCAATAGGCTCGTAAAATTTTCTAAACTCGGGAAAAAAATCCCTTATTTAAATTTAATTTTTATAAAAAAAATCAATTTAAAATACCTAAACAATACATCAGAAAGTTATTCTAAAAATACTGAAAAAAATTATTTGAACTGACCCACTATCTTCAATCACTCACATGTGCCGTGCACGCACCTCTTGAACCTCATCAACAGCCACGTCTCCAACACAACCGCTGCCATCCTACTCATTTTTATATTTTCCTTTTATTTCCAAACAATAACTCCAAAAAAAAATTCTTTACGTCTGTAAACATGAAGATTAATATTGCAACTGTGAACACTTTATGGCAATGTTCTTCACAGGTTCAAATTGTTTAAATGTAATATGCATGTTGATCCTGTCGCGAGGTGAGTCGGACGTCCTTATAGCTGAATGAGTCTCCGAGGAGGGCGAGGTCGCTGAAATGGCGTGACAAGTTGGGTCGCTCCCAATCTGCAAAACAGAGACCGTTAGCACCCGCCGGGAAAAGTCCCCGGCCAGGCACTCCGACGGTCAAGTCAGAACACGACGGTGGCGATGGAAAGCAATAGAACAGTAGAGAAGTTGCACTATCGCGCGTACCTGGGAAAATGCGGAGTGAGAGATATAAGTAGCCGGGGAAGCTGACAGATTCTGCCCCGCCTGCCACCTGCTGTCGCGTAGCGAGGACAAGGCAAAGCATGTCCGGGATGACAGGGGTGGCAGGGTAAAGTGGCTCATGCTGCGTTAAGGAAAGGGGTCCTGCCAACTTAAGAGTTGGCGCCATTGGGCGCCGCTCGGCCTGACACCAGGGCATGTGGTCGAGGTACGGGGGACAGGTGTGGCAGGCGGATCAATACCTCGGTTGGATATCCGCCACTGGGGATCAGGACGACCGAGGTCCCGCGCCGACCCCGTACAATTCTGGTAGTCCGGTGTCAGGGAGTGGTTGCGCCGGCTGGGGCGCTGAGTGACGAGGCCGGCTGAAGGCCTAGGAGGGTGCCGACTGGGGCACTTAGTAACGAGGCCGGCTGAGAGCCTAAGAGGGTGCCGACTGGGGCACTTAGTAACGAGGCCAGCTGAGGGCCTAAGAGGGTGCCGACTGGGGCACTTAGTAACATCTTTTGTGGCTCGGGCTTATCTCCGTAGCGTGGGCCACCACGCGTAGGCGGGGAGCCGAGGCGACTAAGTCACAAACCATCTGTCTCAAGAGAAGGCCCTTACGGGACTATGTGGACCTTGACACGGAAGCCCAGGGGGTCTGAGCCCGCAGACCTCCTACTCAGCGGGATCGTCCTGATCACTGACCACCTTCCTTCTGACTAAGCGCCAGGCTACCGGGCCAGGCTACGTAAGCTAGCCCGGGATCATAAGCATCTCCCTCAAGTCTAGTCGAAGGAGGCACGCAGTCCGACTGACTGGACCCTAAATCTAGTCCGAGCCTGGCGCGCCCCTCAGAGGGACCCGCCGTCCTTAACTTGCGCAGATTCTACCGCACCCGTGTCCCGTCGCCCAGAATATCACCCGAGTCTGATCGGACAGCTTCAGCTGGGTCGCATGTTTTCCCAGTCGTTTATCAGACGATTGGTGTTCCTCGCCTGCCTCCATAAGTGAGACTCCTTACTTGCTCATTCTCCTTCCTGCATTCGAAACCGTCCGCCGTCCTCCGCTGCTTTGCGTGCCGCTAGGGTTACCACAACTTCCTTGTCTCGGCCTTTCTTTAGCGACCCCTTTGCCCTGGTTAGCTTCTCACCTCTTCCTTCTCCGATGGCTTCTTCTTCTTCGTCCCCGCCCCCACCTCGGCCTTGGTACGCCACCTTGCGAACCACCCTCACTGCTCCTGACCTAATCCAAATACAATCGGACTTCTTCATTCCTGCCGACCATGGCCTACTCTTGCCTAAATCATATGAGCGTCCGAATTTGGCCCCCCTGGGCTACATTGCCTTGTCTCGGGATCATCTTCAAGCTGGCCTCCGTTTCCCCGTCCACCCGTTCGTTGCCGCCGTCTGCGACTACTTCCAGATCCCTTTATCTCAACTAGCCCCCAACGCCATACGTCTGATATGTGGCTCAGCCATCGTTTTCTCGCTTCTGGAGATTCCCCTGATACCGGAGAACTTCCATTACTTCTTTTATCCTAAACAGCAAGAGGTGGGCGACTTCTTCCAGGCCCGAGCCAAAACTTTCTTCCTCCTGAACCTGCCCACTTCAAACAAGGGCTGGAAAGAACGGTACTTCTTCATCGGGCCCATCCTTGCCCCGGGCTGGCCCACCACCTGGGTTAAGGGACTCCCTTTTCCGAGACTCTCCCCCGACATTATCGCACCTCCGCCGCCTACCGGGAGGTCATCGCCGAATTGGAAGATAGGCACTTCCATGACGGGCTTTTGCTGAAAGAGGGGATTCTATCCGCTTTTGGTCTGAGTCCGAGCCCCGCTCCCCCTCTATCCGATGTTGGTAAGTCTTCCTATATATATACCCAGTATGTCACTCGGTCAGGCCTGCACTCATTTTGCTTTCACAGTTTCCCTGTTGCTGTCTACGGCCTTGAAGGGGGGTTTCAGGTTAGGGAAGGCCGAACTACAGACTCGGGTTGCCTCCGTGTTGACTGCTAGGGGAGGCACCGTGGTGGAGGTCATCCCGTCCAACCTGACCCAGACTCTGCGGGGGTCGGTCCATACTGCCTCTGAGACCGCTCGGTCCACGACTACCCAACTGCGCCCTTCCTCCAGCAAACCTCTAGAGAAGAAGAAAAAGAAAAAGAGAGCGGCTCCCGAGCCAGAAACTCATTCTGCTTCTTTGGAGAAGAAGAAAAAGAAAAAGAGAGCGGCTTCCGGGCCAAAAGCCCACTCTGCCTCTTTGGCTATTGTTCCATACGTGGCCCCTGCTGTCGACCATCCAGCTTCCCTTCCCGTTGAGGACTCCCCAGTTTGCCTACCAGCAATTACGGCGGCTGTTGCCCCTGGCTTCGATGCTGCAGCCGATCTTTCCGTCACTACACGCCAGTCCAACCTTCTGCCACCTCCAATACTTCCGACACCAAGATGTCTGCCCGATCAGGGGCCCCTTCCGCCGAGGGTCCGACTGAAGACCAGGTGATGCACCTCTTGGTGCCCTCTCAGGCGGGCCGTCGCCTGAAAATGCCCTTAGGCGAGCTGCCCGAGCACTATCAGGATCTGTGCTTGTATGAGTCAGTAGCCGACCGCTACGCCCAAGGATTCGAGGAGTCTTATTTCCGGGGCTCCCGCAACAAAGCCGACGCCTTCTTCCTTAAGGCCACTCAGGTACACACATACGACTTAAGCCTTGCACTGCACCTCTTATACCTTTTATTTCTAACTCCTAGGGACGGCGTTCCTCTTGCAGTTCGTAGGAGACTGCCACGGCGTCTCTATGTCGCTCCTGGCCCAGAGCTCAGCACGGGCTAAGGCCGAGAGGGAGGTGAGGCGCCTGCAGACGCAACTGGCGCACTCCCAACTAGTTGCTGACGAGCCCACGTTGAATCACCTGCGAGAGGAGGTCCAGGCTCTGCAAGATCAGCTGGCCCACTTAGGGGAGCAACTCGAAGTGGCGCGCAGTCAGGTTGAGATGGCGCAGCAAGCCACTTCCCAGTCAAACATCCGGCTTTCCACCCTAAAACACACCGAGCGGAAAGCGCGAGCTTTACAAGTGGAGGCCCAGGCCGAGTCAACCCAGGCGAAGTCTGACCTTCAAAGGGCGTCAATCGCCCTTGACTCTCTTCGGGCCCAACTGGACACCAAAGAGACTGCCGCTTCGGCTCAGTCGCAAAGGATATCCGAGCTATCCATGGAACTCTCCTCCAAAGACCAACTGTTGCACACCCAGAAAGAAGAGCTTGAGCGGCTACGGAAGGAAAGGTCCGAGTGGGAAGCCACTCGATCAGAGTTGCCAGAGCTACGCGCTTGTAGGGAGACCGAACAGGCCGAGTGGGAGGCGACCAAGTCTGAGCTGATGACGCTCCGAGCCTACAAGGATGCTGAAGATGCTCGACGGGAGGAATATAGGCTGGAGCGCATCAACGCCCCTATCCATAAGGCCGAAATCGCCAAACGGTTCATGGATGTAATGGAGCCGCAGGGGCTGAACATCGTCCGTCGGCTCAGACTCGGCGGGTACCTGTCCCCCGACATGCCCTCCACGGCCGTAAGTCTTGAGGACATGTGCGAGGACTTGCCCAGCATGACCGATGTGCCCTTCAAGTGAAGGTCGAGCTGTTTATATCTTTTATTTTTCTCTTTCGCATACCGACGAGGGTGTCGGGTTTTGAACGACGTGCCATGCTTGCCTTGTGGATTGGAACCCTCTCGTTTCCCCTCGAATTATTCGAGCCCGTTCCTTCGTCGAGCCGTTAGCGATCTTCGGGATCGCCGAACGAAGCGCCCCGATCGGGACACCTCCTTACTATGTAAATCTTTGAGCCAAGGGATCTGTGAGGCCTGACCCACGTATGAGGGTTTTAGCACTTGGTTGGGTCGGACACCCGGAGACATGAGCTGTCATGTGATCGGCCCGGCTTAGAAAACCCCAGGGATTGCTGGAAACCAACCCGTTCATAGGAATTCCTGCGCGCACGTCCCATCGGAACGATTCGTATCTCAATTTCTGACGTCTGCTTTAATGGGTGACGGAACAGGACTTGGGTGACGCGACGTATCAGGCAGTGGAACGTCCGTCACTCGTTATAGACGCCTCGGGCATCGAGTAATCCTTTCACATTTACTCCAACTCTACCACTTCTCCACGCCTTCCCTTCGTGCGCCTGACCGTTCGATCATGCGGCTTACCGAGGTCCCCTTCGAACGGCCGAGATATTTTTCTTCCTCCTATATATAAGCGGCCCTTGCCATCCCACTTTCACAAGAGTCCTACTGACCCGAACTGCTAGTCCACCGCCTATCATGTCCACTGACTCTTCTGAAGAAGTCTCTTCCCTGGGAGGGCTATACAACCTCCCAGACGACTCGTATTCTTCTCCCTTAGAGGAGGATGACCGGGAGTACTTTTGTTAGAATATGGAAAATTGAAGGGCTAAAAGGTAAAAAGGGGAAAATTAAGGGCTTATATTGCATTAGGTGGAAGTGTGGGGGGGGCTTTAATGCAAAAAGATAAACCCTCCTTTTCCCCTGCGCCGCAGCCAACACCCGATCCTTCTTCTCCCTTCCGTGCCCTAGATCACAGCCAACGCCTCCTTCACCGAGTTCTCCCACTTCTTATCTCTTGCGCACGAAGCCAACCCGAGATCGCGCCCCTGTCTTCTCCTCTTCCCATTTTCTCGCCTTCGCCACTATCATCTTCTCTTCGCCTCCCGCCGCAACCAGGAGAGAGACCGAAGCATCCCTTCTTCTTCCTCGCAAGCTCTAAATCACAGCCAAGCGATCTCAGCGCACCGGCTTCTTCTTCGCCTTCTTCTTTTTCCCTCTTACGTTCGTCGCGCCGCTAGCCTACTGCGTCGCCCCCGCTCCGGTTGGTTGACGGGGTTTCACGGACCTACGCCGGGCTTCTTCTCGGGCGAACAGATTGTGGGTTCCGATCTCGATCGGTCGGTTTCCTCTCGAGGGAGCGTCGGTCACGCCATTGTCGGAAAACACGAGAAGGTGAGTCGTGCGCCTTTAACCTAGTTTTAATCTCTAGGTTCCATTCTCTCAATGGATTATGATTCGAATGGGTTCTGAGATCGATTCTTGAAATCTAGGGCATATTAGTTCTTCTTCTCGGTGGGTTTGATCTCGTTTGATCGGCTATTGGGATCGCCGGATTTGGAACCGAGGATGCCGGTGACATCTAAGGTAAGGAGCAAAGTGTTGGTTGTTTGAGTTACCTGTTTTTCTTGGTTCGTGATCTGTTATTGCGTAGCTGTTGATTGCCTTATTGCTGCGAGGTTGGGTTGGATTGTAGTTTTGGAATCGCATGTGGGTTACAGATCTTGAGTTTCCTTGTTGATCTTGTTTACTCTTTTGTTTTCCTGCCATTGCGATGATCGGTGAGGTTCTGATGTTTCGATTTCCCTTACGGTTCTTTCTTCCCTTCTGTCGTGTGGTGGAGCTTGGTCGGGAATTGGAGTTTATTCTTGATCTGTAGTAATGATGGATGGTGTTCTATGTGTGTTGATTGACTGCCGTTTGATCAGATCACTTGGAGCAGGGTAGATTAATTTGAATTGTTATTGTAACATTAGTTTGGTAAATGCTTGTGGTGTTGAGTCCTTGCCGAAAGCATCAGGGGATTGAGGAAGGTAGTTTGGAGTTCGGATTTAGATTAGGGTATGACTGATTAGTTAGTTTTGGCTAATTAACAGTTGTTATGATAGATAAAACTATATGTGGTAATACAGGTCATTGACTTGGCGATTTGGACTCCACTTGCGGCGGATACTATTTCAGACGGGGGATTCTCTTCGCTTACGATCTACTATATCGGAGGCGGGTACCTCTTTTTATGCATAGGTAGATATAGTTAGCAGTAGGGATATCAGATATCTTAATCACTGTACTCTTGCTTCGGTAGTTGTATCTGTTAGCTTTACTGCTTACTGTTTCTGTATGGATTGATGCTGCACAGTTTACCTTATACCTTACGCTAGGATTTAGGTATTGGTGCATACCGGTTATCTGGACTACTGCATATCATGTAGATAACAGCAGGGATAGATAGTGGATGATGCATGGGACAGTGACATGCATCATTGTTGCACGTAGCATAGGGGACGACCTTTGACTCCCTGGAGGTTGAGATGGGCCGTCGTACTTGCTACTCGTGTAGGGGCATATGTAGTCGACCTTTGACTCCCCTAGTGGTTGAGATGGGCCGTCAGACCTGCCACATGACCTGTCGTGTAGCCCCGTTGGCGGACCCGGCGCTGCAGCAGGTCCCCTACCTATCCGATGATAGTGAGGGACGTTTAGAGCGTTACTCCACCCGATGGCGGGGTACGTTTATGGTCTCCGACCCTACCCATTCGGTCTCGTGTGTACTGCCTTATAGACCGTCTGTTCGTGCAGGGAAGACCAGGTCAGAGCCCTACCCACTCGGTTCGCGTGCTTCCGCGACCTATACCGACTGGTGTTAGGGGTGACCCATGTTGCATCATGAGCATGCTCTGCATCTCTGCACTTGGTTGTGTTTGCTGCACTTGATTGTTGCACTTGGTTGACATGCATACTACCGGGTTTGGATCGACGCAGGTAGGTATGTAGTTCCTTTACTGTTTATGGTTCAGTTCTGCATTTCTTTTTACTGCAGTTATCTTCAGTATTGTGATAGATAGATAGACGGTGACTTACTGCTATTATTTCTTCCTGTGCATATTAGACTATATTCGCTGAGTTCTTAGGACTCACCCCGTTGGCTCTATTTTTATCTTTTCAGGATGATCGTCTGGATTGCCCGGCAGTCTGTCCCAGTTCACGTGTCTCCGAGACGATTTCCGCGGGTGTTCTGTGTTTCTGTTGTGGTACATGTTGGTACCCTTTTCTTTTATTCGTTTTTGTTTCTTTTCACTTCCGCTGTCATATGTTGCGCTTTGTTGTGTCGTTCATTTTACGGCAGTATAGTTGTACTTTTGTGTGCCCTGGAGGTCTCGATTTTGTTTTGGTTTTGTCGTAAGTCATACCGGTATGCAGCTTTGTCGTCGTTTTCGTTTTCGCTTAGTACAGTCACTTGTTCCAGCCCTATAGGCTGTGGTACAAGTAGGCTGAGGTAGTCGTGGTGATCTGGTTTTGGATTGTCTGCCGGGATGAGGGAGTAGTTGTCCGGTCGATATCGGACGAGCGGCTCCTCGGGGCGTGACAACTTTGAGATGATGCTCCCCCCTGACTCACCCCTTTCGCCCCAGACATTCAAACCCACCGTCTCCCCGCGTGAAGGCACGTCACGTAAGGGGAAGGAGTCGGTGGTGATGGGCTCAGCCCCTCTCAAGGGAATCCCTGATATGGGTGATTCTCCATCAGAAACTCGTCCTCAGGCGCCCCGTTCGGCGAACTTTTCATCTCCATATAGCACTCCTGCTCTTCTCCGCCAAACGAAACGAGCTAGGGTGACGGCTTCTGCAAAACTTACTGTCGCGGCACCCTCATCTTCCCGTGTGACCTCCCTTCCAGGACACACCACCCCTCCTCTGCTCGGCCCTGAGGTATCGCTTTCTCCAGCGCCTCCAGAGCTTGCCGCTCCTCAGTCGGGAATTCTGTCTCGAGCGTTTTCTTTCGCTACAGGAGTTAATGTCCGCCCTCTACCGACGGGGACAACTTTCTTGAGCACGACGACCCTCGAGAGCTTTCCCTCCTGCTACTTCCTTGAGGAGGGTTTGGAGGGGCACGCCCGCGGGGGATTCGAGAGGGGGGCGTTCATACTGTCCTTCGTCATTCAACTCGTCGCTGTTCTTTATGCCGACCGACTGGCCATACTGGCTCGGCGAATGTTGGAGGGGGTATTATCATATGCCCCCTATCTAAGCAAAAGCCAGGCTGGGGAGGCCCATTGCTTGCATGCTCCTTGCCCCTTCGCAACCCACGGGTCTTCGTGGGTGAGGATGCTGCCACCTGCTCTCCTGGGCCAGTCTCTCCGCCCGCTGCCACCCCCTGGACACCATCTAGTGACTCGTGTTCAAGTGGTGATCTGGACGGGAAGTCTGCAAACTTCTTCCAGCCGAGAGTCTGGAAACTCGGCTCGGGCGAGAGCTCGTAGGCCCGACCCGAGAAACTTCAGCTTATGAAAGGTGTTGTTCTCATTCTTCTTTTCTTTGTTTCTGACTTACTGCCTTCTTTTGTTAACAGGTGTCACCGTCAGATTGGATTTCTGAGGAGTGGACCGCGCTCAGAGCGCAACCTTTCGAAGCACAACACCTCATCTCTATCTTGCGGGCCGATCTGAGGGCCAAAGAGGTGGAACGGGCTGCTAATGCCGTGGAGCTCAGCGAGCTTAAGCAAAAGTACGAGGTCCAAACGTCCATCCTGAAGGCTGTCCAGCGACGCCTTCGGCACCTCCGGGGCTATACCGATTCCCTGCTCCGAGGTCAAGCCTCGAAGAAGAGTGGCCGAACCCCATGAGTTAGGATTAGTCGATACTGAGTCCCGAGCGCTTTTGCCTTCACTAGCTGAAAAGGCCCTAAGCCTCCATCTTGTAATCGCTTGGGATAATAAAATGCCACTTTTTCATATACTTGTAACGTTTACGAGCCCGTAATCCGAACGACTTTACTAACTTGTACGAGGGTGTCTCTTACTTAGGCCCCAGTCGCTGTGCACTTGTATGGTTGGGCGCGGGCATTAGGCTTTCCCTCTTTGGGGGTTGCCCGAACCAGAAGATATCGTGCTCCCGTGCTGGGACGGGGCACCTTCAAGCATCACGACAGATCAGCCACAGGTGAATGGTTCGCAGCCGGGAGAACGCCTAAGTGTTGGTTGAAGGACATAACCGTTATTCTGAGTCCTTTGCAATGTCCTGGTCGGGTCGTAAACGACGGGCAACCTTGGCGGGCCGTACATCTCTTGATCAGGCTCGACACGAGGGGCACCCAAGTCGGGGAGATGTTACAGAGTTTTTCTTGTCTTAATACTTTAAGAATCTCACCAATAATCTCGCCCGCGTGGCGGGTTAATAAGTGGTGAGCGTGGATTGCCCTGCCATGAGTCCAGGACCAAGCCGGCGGAGGAATGCAATTTGCTAAAAGAGGGGGGTTTAACCGCCGACTCAGGCCAATTCCCCGGAGCTTGGGCCGCCACGCGTCCGATCGGGACGCGGCAGCTGGTCCACGCATAACTTGCTGGTGAGGCAAGAGTTTGCGCACACGGTCAGGTAGGACTCATGGAGCGTGGGGCGCCACACATCTTACTGAGCAGCCGAACCGCGGGAAAGCATGCACGGTCAGGCAGGCTGAACCGCGGGATAATAGCGCACATAGTCGGGCAGGACTCAGGGAGCGTGGGACGCCACGCATCTTACTGAGTAGCCGAGCTGCGGGAAAGCACACACGGTCAGGCAGGCTGAACCGCGGGATAATAGCGCACACAGTCGGGCAGGACACAGGGAGCGTGGGACGCCACGCATCTTACTGAGCAGCCGAGCTGCGGGAAAGCACACACAGTCAAGCAGGCTGAACCGCGGGATAATAGCGCACACAGTCAGGCATGACTCAGGGAGCGTGGGACGCCACGCATCTTACTGAGCAGCCGAGCTGTGGGAAAGCACACACGGTCAGGCAGGCTGAACTGCGGGATAATAGCGCACACAGTCGGGCAGAACTCAGGGAGCGTGGGACGCCACGCATCTTACTGAGTAGCCGAGCTGCGGAAAAGCACACACGGTCAGGCAGGCTGAACCGCGGGATAATAGCGCACACAGTCGGGCAAGACTTAGGGAGCGTGGGATGCCATGCATCTTACTGAGCAGCCGAGCTGCGGGAAAGCACACACGGTAAGGCAGGCTGAACCGCGGGATAATAGTGCACATAGTCGGGCAGGACTCAGGGAGCGTGGGACGCCACGCATCTTACTGAGCAGCCGAGATGCGGGAAATTGAGCTCGAGAGTCTGATGCACCTGCGGGCGGGGTAAGGACCATGTGCTTACAATTGTCAGACGTGTTTTACACTTACATCATCGCTTGTCACTCGGCAACTCGATAAGGCTGAAGGTGGATCGCACTCCAGGGTCGATCCAACCTTTTTCCCTTCTCATTCTCTAAGTAATACGCTCCCGAAGAGAGCTTTTGCACAATCTTGAAGGGTCCTCCCCACTGCGGCTCCAGTTTGCTCACGTCTCCCACAGGTTTGATTCTTTTCTAGACAAGGTCGCCCACTTGAAATGCTCGGGGCAGCACTCTTCGGTTATATCTCTGCTTCATCTTCTGCCTGTATGCGAACATTCGAGCCGCTGCTCTGTCACGAATTTCGTTGACCAGATCCAGCTCCAAACGCCGTCTTTCCGGGTTATCCTCATCATATGCTGCCCTTCGATCCGATTCACACCCGACCTCAACCGGGATCACTGCCTCAGCTCCGTAAACCAACTGGAAAGGCGTGCATCCAGTGGTTTCTTTGACAGTAGTTCGCAGGGCCCATAAGATGCTCGGGAGCTCCTCCACCTAGGTTCCGCCAACGTGGTCGAGCTTAGTCTTCAACCCCCTGAGGATCTCCCGATTGGCCACTTCTGCCTGGCCGTTGCTCTGAGGATAAGCTACAGAAGTAAAAGCCTGCTTGATGCCGTATTTGGAGCACCATTCTCGTATCTTCCTGCCCTGAAACTATCTCCCATTATCTGAGATAATCTTATGTGGGATTCCATACCGACACAGTATGTCTCGCCACAAGAACTTTGTGACCGCCTGCTCGGTGATGCGCGCCAGAGCCTCCGCCTCTATCCACTTAGAAAAGTAATCGACCGCGACCAGCAGGTATTTCTTCTGAGCGGCAGCAGTCGGGAATGGCCCCACTATGTCCATACCCCACTGGTCAAAAGGGCAAGAGACTACTGACATCTTCATGGCCTCCGTGGGTCGGTGCGGTAAGCACTGGTGCTTTTGGCAGGATAAACATTTGGCAACCAGCTCGTTGGCGTCCTTCTGCAGGGTGGGCCAATAGTATCCTGACATTATCGCTTTCCTAGATGTCGCGCGAGCACCAGCATGATGTCCGCAGATCCCCAGGTGAATTTCCCTCAAGACATAATCAGCATCTTCTTCATTCAGGCACTTAAGGAGAGGTCGAGAAAATAATCTCTTATAAAGGGTGTCACCGACCAGGGTGAATCGGGACACATGCTTCTTGAGCCACCGAGCCTCCTCTTGGTTGGTCGATAAGGTTCCCCGGGTGAGGTAGGCGATGATCGGGGTTCGCCAGTCGGATTCCAATTCCAGGTTAGCTTGCCTTTCTATCTGCAGGACCAGCAGTGCCGGGCCGCTCGCCTGAGGAAGCACCCATGAGCCGACTGAACTGGCTAATTTGGCCAACTCATCCGACTTGAAGTTCTCCTCCCGTGGGATTTTCCTCACTTGTACCTCCCTGAATTCAGCCTTCCGCTTCTCATAAGCTTCTGTGAAGGCCTGCAGCCGATCACTGTTGACATCGAACTTTCCAGCCACTTGTTGCGTCACTAGTTGGGAATCCGAGTAGAGCATTACACAGGCCACCCCTACATGCTTGGCGGCCTGCAATCCAGCTATGAGGGCTTCATATTCGGCCTCATTGTTGGTAGCTTTGTACTCCAACCGCACAGACATATGCATCTTTTCTCCACTAGGGGAGACCATTAGAACACCAATCCCACTGCCCGACCGGGCGGACGAGCCATCCACATATATCTGCCATGCTTCTTCAATCTCGTCCGAATGCAGCTCACTTAAGAAGTCCGCGAAAGCCTGAGCCTTAATAGCCGGTCGAGGTTGGTATTGAATGTCATATTCACTCAGCTCGGTAGTCCATTTGATCAGTCGTCCCGATGCTTCAAGATTGGAGGCCACTCGGCCCAGGTTACTGTTTGTCAAAACCACGATAGGATGCGCCAAAAAATAGGGACGAAGCCTTCGGGCACCCAACAACAGCACATACAGCAACCTTTCGAGTGCCGTGTAGCGGCACTCGGCTCCTTTCAATAGATGAGCGAAGAAGTACACTGGCTGCTGCTCAGCCACTTCCTGTTTAACCAAAACCAGGCTGACTGAGTCAGCCGATGCGGCCAAATACACATAAAGGGTCTCCCCGACCTCGGGCTTTGCCAACACAGGCAGTTCAGCGAGGTAAGTCTTCAGCTCTTCAAATGCCTTGTCGCAGTCGGCGTCCCACTGGAACTTGGTAGCTTTATGGAGGGTTTTAAAGAAAGGCAACCCTCGCTCTGCCGATCGGGAGATGAACCGAGATAGGGCCGTGATTCGCCCTGCGAGCCTCTGAGCCTCTCGTAGATTCCTGGGCGGGGGCATATCCAGCAGCGCCTTGACCTTCCCCGGGTTAGCTTCTATGCCCCGCTCGGTCACGATATAGCCCAGGAACTTTCCCCTTCGGGCACCAAAAAGGCACTTAGCTGGGTTCAGCTTGAGCCCGTACCTCCGCAGCATTTGGCAGGTTTCCTCGACATCCGACACCAAGTCGTCAGCACGGGCAGATTTGATGAGGATGTCATCAACATATATTTCCACATTTCTCCCGATCTGGGACCGGAAGACCTTATTCATCATACGCTGGTAGGTAGCCCCAGCGTTCTTCAATCCGAACGGCATAACGGTATAGCAGTAAGTACCATTGGCCGTGATAAAGCTAACTTTTTCTTGGTCCTCGACTGCCAGGGGTACTTGATGATACCCCTGGTAGGCGTCCAACATGGAGATGAACTTGATGTCTGCTGTCGAGTCCACCATCTGATCAATCCGAGGTAAGGGGTAGCAATCTTTCGGGCATGCCTTGTTGAGATCTCGGAAGTCGATGCAGATTCGCCATCTGTTGTCCGGCTTAGGCACTAGCACCACGTTGGCCAGCCAGGATGGGAATTGCACCTCTCTGATGTGCCCTGCCACCGTTAACCTTTCGATCTCCGCCCTGATCGCCTTGTTCTGCTCGGTACTAAAGTCCCTCTTCCGTTGCTTCACGGGCCGAGCGTGGGGGTAGACGTGGAGGTGGTGTTTTGCAACCTCCGGGCGGACGCCTCTCAACTCCTTGACGGTCCAAGCGAAGACATCTTGATTGCGAGCCAGGCACTCCAGCAGGGGCCCCCTCAGCTCTTCTGGCAGTCCTGCTACAATCTTGACTCGAGACTCCTTGATAAGTACCATTTTGTTGAGTATTTTAATTGTTAAAATCCATGTTTGACCCATGTTTTACTTGCTTAATTGTGATTTTACCCTAGGTTTTAGGATTTCCTCTTATTTTGGACTTAATTGCAAATTTGCACATTTTTTGGATTATTTGGCCACTAATTTTCTGATATATTTTTGTAGGCATGAAAGGATCCTGGACCTAGGGCATACTGGGTCAAACTTGAGTCGAAAGTGGACCCGGATCGAGTTATCAAGTTTCGGATTAATCTGGGTCGTCCGATTCAAAAGCGGCTAGATCTGAGCCATCCGGGACCATCTGAAGCAATCCGAGCTAGGGTTAGGGTTGATCAAGCACTCTGATCAAGATCTGAAGGTTTCATCCCAATCAGAGCTAAATCAACCGTTGGATCAAGCTCGGAGGGCTCTAGATTGTCCATTCAAAGATTAGGTTGATCTGGACCATCCGTTGCAAATCTGGAGGATCCGAGCTACCACGAGGCAGATCCTGACCCCAGATCATCATCATCAAAGTTTGGCTCAAATCAGAGTAAGATCAGCCGTTGGATTTCCTCCGATCAATCTGGGCCGTCCATTGCTAGCTACTTAATCAAAAATTCCCAGCGTTTCAGCCTCGTCGCGTCTTCGCCGCACAGTGTTTTCTTCTTCGCGTTTTCAGCTTAGTTCTTCCTTTGTTCTTCAATTTTTCTTCAATCCGAGGCGCGACCACCTCAATTCTTCGTTTGGAACAAGATCTGGATCGTTGGAGGATAGTTTTGTTGGATGATTTCAGCTCAATTTGTGCCGGAACAGGGCTGTTTGAGGGTTTCGGCATCTCTGCTACCAATCGCTTGATTCTCGTCCACAAGCCATTTCCGACCATCTGAGTTGCTTATAGGGGTTCTCAGGTGAGCTCAGATGAGTCTCAAATCATCATCGCAGCCCATCCATCGAGATAGAAGAGATTGGACTGGAAAATTCCAGCCGCGTGTAGTTTGAGCAGAGTTCATCAATCCAATCTGTTTTCCACTGATTTGCTGTGCTTAGGGGTTCGAGGCCAGTTCTTGCTTGACGACCAAGAAGATCTTGAGCTTAGGGAGGATTGAGGCTTAGTTATTTAGCTAATCTCAGTTGTTTGTAGCTGTAATTTCTATTACTACAGTGTTTCGTTTCTGAACTTCGTATCAGCCACTTAGTTTCGATTTCTGAATTGTTTTAGCTCTAATTAGGATTTCAAATTGCAAGTAGTTAGCTAGTAAACGGGTTTAGTGAACAATTATTTGTAATTTTAGTTTAATTCTCGTTTCATTGTTGTGTATCAGATTTGTAGTTGCGTGCCATTTCTTTTCCTGCCGTTCAGTTTGGTTGTTGTGTTTCAGTCATTTTCTTTTTTTCTGCAGTTCCTGATCTTTTGTATTAAGTTAGTTTAGTTTTCTTATCTGAATTTACATAGCAACTTGTTCCATTCAATCCATTTCCGTTTCTGCATTACTGCATTACTCCACTTCCAATTCTGCAATTGGTTCCAACTGATTTGTAGCAGTGTATTTCTGGCTAAATTTCTGCACGTTAGACTCCAATTCTGAAGTTTTCAGTTATCCTTTCTGAATTTAAGAGTGCCGGATGAATTCAGAAACATCACAGCCATTGTCTTCTGAATTTCCTGCACTCGATTACAGCCATTGCCTTCTATTTTCAGTTTCAATCTCTGTGCATCCCTTGTCTCTGAAACTCAGCTTCATGTCCTGCAGTTCAAGTTGTTCCATCTGCATTTGATCCATTTCTAAATTCGCATCAGTTTTTGTATAGCAGCCCTTGTTTTCAGTTCCAAATCTTTGTATCAACTGATTTCTGAAATTCCAATTCTGCAGCTAAGTCTCCATGCCTGCAATTCAATTTTAATTCTACAACTCAAGTTATGTCTGCCATTCTCAGTTGTAGTGCCGAAGTTGTATCAGTGAAGCTTCGGAAATGGACTTTGATTGCATTTGAAATCAGTTTACTTGTATGATTTTTGCATCCAAATTTCTGCACCATTCTATTTCTGCGTTTTGCATTAGCTGTGTTGAACTGATTTCCATTTCTGCACTTGAATTTTCATTACTGAGATTCGGTTTAATTCTGAAATTTTCAATTGGAATTTCTGAACATTGTATCAGTTCTCTTTTGCGTATCAGTTCTAGCTCGAGTATCAAATCAATCTCTGCATGAATCATGATAAGTCTTGAATTGGTTGTTAGGGATTATCTGTTGTAGAAATCAGTTCAGAAATTATGCCTTCATATCTTGCATCGAATTCCAGCTGTATTCATGGTGATCCTGCAGAATTGAATCGAAAGGGAACTGATCAGTCTGATTTTTGAGCATTTGTTTTAGTGTATCAATGAATGGTTACTGAATTTGTGTCCATGCATCCAGAATTTCTGCATCCATATCATCACTACATTTCTGCACATTCCACACTGCATTGAGTTTGTCTTGCATTTGCTGCCTTCAATTGTTAATTCCTTTACTATTTCATGCAGAGCACTTCACTATGAGCTTGATTTCCAAAACTGGATTGACCAGTTTATGCTGAACTGTCGGTTTATGATTTCTGCGTAGCATAAGTCTTGTTTTTGGCACATAAGTTTGAACATTTGAGTATCAAGTTGTTTCAAATCCTTATTTTGTGTCAAGTCTTTAGTCCTGGAATTGGGTTTATAATCTTGCACTAACTTCAACTTAAGATTGCAGCCCTGTTTAGATGCACTTGCTTAGCATTTGGATTGCGCCTAGGATCAATTTGGTTTTTCACATTCGGTTTAGTGCATTGGTAGATTAAGTTTTCCCTTGGTTGAGCTATAACTTGCTATCACTTGTTAAGTTCCCTTGTTAAGTTTCCTTTCTTTTTATTGTGATTTCATTCTTGATTTCAACCCAAAACCCAGATTTTAATTTGAAACCCAAAATTCACAAACGACACATAAACACGAACTCGAATCAAACAAACTTCAACTAGTCCCGAGGAAAAATACGACCTGTGGCCCCTTTATTACGTTTTCATATTTTTTATTGCAAAAGGGGTTTCCAGCATTTTATTTATAAATATTCTAAATCTGATGGACCCACATTCGTGACAGTCTATTTTGGGTCCGTCACTCCTCCCGGTCAGGGAGGAGCTGCACTTCTTCCTTGTCTTCCTGCAACTCGGACCAAGGAGAGGCTTGGACCATGTTGCACTCAGGGAAAGGACGGGGGGCCTTGTGACTGTCTACGTGAGCATCGTCTACATAGCACCTTCGAGCTATCTTCTGGTCGCCCCTGACCTCTCCCACCTGGTCCCCGACCGGGAACTTAACCTTCAAGTAGAAGGTGGAGGCGACGGCTCGAAACTCATTGAGAGCAGGGCGCCCCAGGATGGCGTTGTAGGCCGAGGGGGCGTCCACCACCAGAAAGGTGGACCACCGAGTCCTCTTCAATGGCTCTTCGCCCAGGGAGACGGCCAACCGAATCTGGCCAATGGGATGTACCGTATTCCCCATGAAGCCAAATAGCGGGGTCGCCACTAGCTCCAACTGGGACTTTTCAATCTGGAGCTGGTCAAATGCCCTCTTGTAGAGTATGTTGACCGAGCTGCCTGTGTCCACGATGGTGCGGTGGACTTGATAATTTGCGATGACGGCTGTAATGACCAGCGCGTCATCGTGGGGGACTTCCAACTCCTAAAGATCTTGGGGCCCGAAACTGATTTGTGGCCCCTCTGCCTGGGCCAGACTAGTGCCAACTTGATGGATCTCCAGTCGGTGTACTTGGGCTTTCTGGGCCCGGTGGGAATCTCCTCCAGTCGGGCCGCCCGAGATGACATGCACGCCACCTCGAACGACATTTTGCTGGTTGGCCCGCTCTTCTTCCGTCTCCTCTTCCACCGCTCGGTTCCCTTGAGGGAATAGATTCCGAGCAGTCGGAGGGTTTTCTCGCAGTTCCTCGGCCATCGGGTCGGCGTTCGGGCCGCCTCGGCCTGCTCCCAGTCCGCTCTGGGAGCCTGAGCCCGACCCCAACCGGCTTGTCGACACTCCTCAGTGGCGTGCCCGTGACTTTGGTGGAAGCTGTAGTATGGCCTCCATCGAGCGGGGAAGCATCCCTGGGCCACCTGCTACACGTGGCGTCTTTCCATGCCCGCATGCTCGGCGGGGCCCCGAGGACTACGAATGGGTCCTCCCGAGGGCCTGGCAGTGTGAACAGGAGGAGGGGGTGCCGGGGCCGCCGATTCCTTGCGCCGAGCCGCCTGCGCCTCCTCGACGTTGATATACTTGTCAGCCTTTCCCAGAAGGCGGTCGAAGTCCCTCGGGGGCTTCCTGATCAGCGAGCGAAAAAACTCTCCCTCCTGCAGACCCTGGGAGAATGCGCTCACCATGACTTCCTGCATGGCAGTTGGCACATCCATTGCCAACTCATTGAACCTCCGGATGTAAGACCTAAGTGTTTCTTTCGGCCCTTGCTTCAAGGCGAACAAGTTGAGACTCGTTTTGTGGTGCCTCCGGCTGCTAGCGAAGTGCTGCAGGAACACCCTCTTGAACTTTTCAAAGTTCGTGATCGACCCGTCAGGGAGCCGGTCAAACCATCTCTGGGCTGCACCAGAGAGCATGGTTAGGAAGGCTCGGCACTTAACGCCTTCTGGATACTGCTGAAGTATAGCAGCACTCTCAAACTTCATCAAGTGCTCCTCCGGGTCTGTGGTCCCCACGTACTCAGGGATGGTGAAGAAACGAAGGTGGTGGGGCACGGGATCTTCCAAGATCCAAGAAGCGAAAGGGCTACGTACTGGCGCGGCTGAAGCAGGGTCAGCCGGAGCCTTTCCCTTATCCAGCCGCCTCCCGCGCACCGGATTGGAAACTGAGGCTTCAGCGGACACTGAATGGGCCTCGCCGGGTTGCTCCCTGGGGACCATCACAAGGGGAGGTGCGGGACCACCCTCAGGCACAACAGGCCTGCCTTGCCCTCCCGAGATGCGACGTGCCACCGGCTCTGGGCCCTAAGGCCCTTGGCTAGCAGCTTGGGAGAGCCTTTGCGAAACCCTCTGCTGAGCTCGCGTAGCCATGAGTACCTCGTACTCCCCTCGAGAGATATCCATGTTTATGTCATAAGGCTCATCCATCTTCACTTCCGATCAGGCTGCTGGTGTCCCTCCTTCTAGCGCCAAATTTGATCCTGTCGCGAAGTGAGTCGGACACCCTTACAGCTGGATGAGTCTCCGAGGAGGGCAAGATCGCTGAAGTGGCGTGACGAGCTGGGTCGCTCCCAATCTGCAAAACAGAGACCGTTAGAACCCGTTGGGAAAAGTCCCCGGTCAGGCACTCCGACGGTCAAGTCAGAACACGACGGTGGCGATGGAAAACAATAGAACAGTAGAGAAGTTGCACTATCGCGCGTACCTGGGAAAATGCGGAGTGAGAGATATAAGTAGCCGGGGAAGCTGACAGGTTCTGCCCCACCTGCCACCTGCTGTCGCGTAGCGAGGACAAGGCAAAGCATGTCCGGGATGACAGGGGTGACAGGGTAAAGTGGCTCATGCTGCGTTAAGGAAAGGGGCCCTGCCAACTTAAGAGTTGGCGCCATTGGGCGCCGCTCGGCCTGACACCAGGGCATGTGGTCGAGGTACAGGGGGGCAAGGTGTGGCAGGCGGATCAATACCTCGGTGGGATATCCGCCACTGGGGATCAGGATGACCGAGGTCCTGCGCCGACCCCGTACAGCTTCTGGTAGTCCGGTGTCAGGGAGTGGTTGCGCCGGCTGGGGCGCTGAGTGACGAGGCCGACTGAGGGCCTAGGAGGGTGCCGACTGGGGCACTTAGTAACGTCTTTTGTGGCTCGGGCTTATCTCTGTAGCGTGGGCCACCACGCGTAGGCGGGGAGCCGAGGCTGACTAAGTCACAAACCATCTGTCTCAAGAGAAGGCCCTTACGGGACTATGTGGACCTTGACAAGGGGTCTGAGCCCGCGGACCTCCTACTCAGCGGGATCGTCCTGATCACTGGCCACCTTCCTTCTGACTAAGCGCCAGGCTACGTAAGCTGGCCCGGGATCACATGTCATGATTAAAATAAACTGCAATATTAGCCATTTCCATAAATAGAAACTGCAATTCTAACATTAACAGAGTCATGCACACATAAATAAGAACATCATGCATTAATCTCAAAGCCCTATAGAGATTATAAAGTGAAATTTAAGCTGATCTAACACAATCATCTGATCATGCATGAACAGATTAACATATGATGAAAAGTTAAAGTTAAGGAAGGGTTTCTTTCACAATCATCTGATCTAAAAGATAAATAATCACATCTGAGCCCAATAGAGAATTCATCTCGAACAAAAAAATATCATGCCTTCAACCAACGCTTTGATACCATTGTTGATTTTTAAATGCATGAACAGTTTATTTTCGTAAAGACAAACACTTACCAAGATGTCTATCGATTGATCCTTTGTGCCTGCCATCACTAGGAAGATTACGATGAATCACCCCTTGAAAATTTCACGAACCAAATCCCACAAATACTTGGATCATTTTTCTCATACTTGGACGCTTTAAATAGAGTGAAATCCTGCAGTTCTCTAAACTGCACATGTTGCTGTTTTTTTTTTTTCAACTGCATTGCAATTGCTTGCCCACTGCCAACAGAAAAAACACATCATAGGACAACATCATTACATCATTACACCATGCTATAGCTTTAGCTTTTATCGTTTCAACTTTCACACCACGCACTTTCATCATACACAATAACATTCACAACTAAATATGACCAACTATAAGGAAGCAAACCCTCTTCACTACTTGAAAGTTCAAGGACTTAAGCTCATTTTTGCCATTTCATTTTCAGCTTTGCAATCTTTAGAGAGAGTTGCGCATACATCCAATCATACATCTTGTCCACCAAATGGAAGAGAGTAACCTTTATTAACTTTTTCATGATAATCATGCCAAAATATGCCCAAAAACCAACAATGAACCCCATCACAATGAAGGTATAATTCAGAACTGTTTCGAGCTTGTCACTTTCTTCATTTTCGCCTATTTGAGATGGTGAATGATTAGCTTCATCATCAGGGCACTCTGGAAGTGGCACGCCGCAAAGGCCATTGTTGCCAGCATAGATCGAGTCATTGAAGGTTAAAAATTCACCACCGATTGGGATTCTTCCTGACAAATTATTGTAGGAGAGATTCAAGAAGCTGAGAAACGTCAAAGAAGATAGGTTGAAAGGAATTTCTCCCATTAGACGGTTCATTGACAAGTCAAGAGACTCTAATTCCGTTAGGACACCAATATTATCTGGAATCCTTCCTGCCAAATGGTTGTTGGATAAGTTGAGGAAGCACAATCCATGCAGCTTCGTGATCTCTTTTGGAATCTCTCCAGAAAGCTCATTGTTTGACAAGTCTATGCTTGCCACCATACTAAGAGTTTTAGTGTATTCATTGGTTGACCCTTTTGCAGTTATTATAATATTTTCATCGAGGAGATATAACATGCCACCATTATTCGCAGAGTAGTAACAAGTTTCACTTCTACGAGAACAAGAATTGTTGCTACTAAATTGCAAAAACTCACTGTAGTTTTGTTTCACGGCCATAGAACTCAAATTTGCAATTGTGGATGGTATACTGCCAGTAAGTTTGTTGGATGAAAGATCCAAAACTTGAAGGAGAGCAAGATTTCCTATACTCAATGGAATAGCACCATGGAATGAATTTGAGCCCAAACAAAGAAACCTTAGCATTGGGAAGCTCCTGCCCACCCATTTTGGTATTGCTCCAGAAAATTTATTCCCACCAAGATCAAGAACAAGTAGTTCTTTAGAATTTCTTAAGGCAATAGGAAATGGTCCAGACAAATTATTATTGTTTATGTGCAAGGAGTTCAAATTAATTGGAAATGAACCATGACAATTTGGGACTTCATCTGATAAGTAATTGTTGGACAATTGTAGTATATATAAATTACTTAAATTGCAAAAGAAGGCCGGCAATCTACCATGGATGTAGTTATTAGACAACTTTAATACTTCAACATGTTGAAATTTTGCATAGCTTAATGGAATTGTTCCTTCAAAGGAGTTATTTGATAGATCCATAAATGCAGGTAGACTAGAAGGTATTTGGCCATTCAAATTATTTGAGCTTATATCGAGATGAATATCTGAATTGTTCAAAATGAAATCTGAGAACCAACCTGGCATATTTCCATAAAGTCCAACTCCAGATAAAGACAAATTTCTCAAAGTTGTTTGCGTTTGACTCCATGAAGGGAATCTAGCTCCCAAATGACAATAACTCATAGCTATTCTCACAGCATGAAAAGGAGGAAGCCAATCATCTGATAAAATCAAATTCAAGGAGTTATAAGATATATCCAAAAACACTAAGTTAGTGAGCTGGGAAAAGTGATCATCTGTCATATTGCCCTGTAATGAATTTGATGAAACATCCAAGTGTACCAGTTGAGCTAATTGACCCACATTGGAAGGGATTGACCCACTCAACTTATTGCTATAAATGCTCAAGGATTGTAACTGGGATCCTTGTGGACATTTAGACAAATCATCAAGTAGATTTGTTAGTTCTCCACCAATATTATTCTCAGGCAAAAACAAATCCTCCAATTTGCATAGATCACCCAAACTCATTGGAATCTGCCCCACCAAGTTATTGCTTGATGCATAAAAATACTTTAAGTTGTGAAGTCTGCCAATGTTTCTAGGTATTTGACAAGAAATATTATTACCAGATAAGAATAATTCCCCCAAATTGACTAGATTACCCAAAACATCTGGTATACATCCAGAAATTTCATTAAATGACACATCCAAAAATAACAAGCTAGAGAGGTTGCCCATGCTCAGAGGTATCTCTCCAGTGATATGATTATCACACAAATCTAAATACTTTAAGTGGATAAAATTGCCCATGCTCAGGGGTATCTCTCCAGTGATATGATTATAAGACAAATCTAAATGCTCCAAGCAACTAAGGTTGACCATGCTCAAAAGAATCACATCAGTTATATAATTCCAAGATAAATCTAGATACTCGAGATGTAAAAAACTTTCCATATTTAGTGGAACTTTTGTTAAAGAATTACCGGCTAATTCCAAATGCTTCAACTTTCTAGTGACATTCATTGAAATATTTCCTTCTATTTGATCACTAGATGAATTGTTTGTGCCAGCTCCTAATGCATCTTGTGGCCAATTAGTTGTCGTAGAGAGATTGACACAACTCATGTCTAGATATTCTAGAGAAGTTAGGTGGGAGAGCCAACTTAGGTCATTTGACCATAATAAAGGATACGAAAGATAATACCGAGGATTCAAAAAACAAGAACTAAGGTTGAGGAAGCGTAGGTTAGAAAGATTGCCCAATTGTGGAGGAATCAATCCACTAAACTTGGCATTGGAAAGGTCAAGATGCTCCAAATGGACAAGCGAGGAAATCATACTAGGCACACGGGTTGAGAAGTTATTGAAGCTTAAATCCAGGTATTTTAAATGCTTCAATTCAAACAAAGAAGGATTTACCATACTTTTCTTTGGAAATGAGGCATATTGATCAAGTGGGTAGTGAAGATCAAGTCTAATGACATGGTTGGTGGTGTTGTCACAAGAAACTCCTCTCCATTTGCAGCAGTCATAACCGGTCCAAGAAGAAAGCCAGTAGTCGGAGTTATACAAGTCAGACTTGATGGCAAGTAGAGCTCTTCTTTCACTCTCCAAGCAATTGATCCCTTTAGATGCATGTTGATGATCATCACAGCAAACTCTAGTGCTAAACAATAAGACGACAAAGAGGAGAGCAGCCTGCTTCGAGGAATTATAATCGCCCTTGAAGCCACATCTATTAGCCATACAGTGATTATGAAAGAGTAGCAAGATTGGATCGTAAGTTGAACGAAAACATCATACTAAGCATGTATATATACTGATCTCGACCTTGCCTGCGGGTAGGGGCATAGGCCGGGCCCGTCAGCCAGCTTGGCGCCAGGAAGGTTTGATGGGCAGATCAGCATCCGAATTCCCGGGTAGGCCTCCGAGCCCATATGCCTCCCCCGGGAGGGGAAGGGCCCAGCAGGCCACCAACGAGGGCCGCTGGGCCGGTCTCCGGCC
>JAGFNQ010002348.1:311110-345476 GCA_024364735.1 Boesenbergia rotunda
AAAAGTTGTTTTGAAGATGACGTCTGGGACGGAGTTAACACTCATTAATGTGCTCCACTTTCCTGACATCAAGAAGAACCTAGTTTCTAGATCGACACTTGTCAAGGTCGACTTTAGACTAGTATTTCAGTCAAACAACTTTGTATTTACGAAGAATGGTGTCTTCGTAGGTAAGAGGTACATAGAATAGAGTCTGTTCAAAATGGTTGTAATAATTGTACACCGTGAATTTGATGTTAACAAAATAAAAGCTTCTAGCTATGTTGTTAAGTATTTTAATTTATGGTATGATTGAGTTAGATATGTCAATAATAAAACTTTGAAATGCCTCATCAAATTAAATTCATTATCAAACGTCAATGTTGATGAAACGTACAAATACGAAGTGTGTGTGGAAGCAAAGATGACGGGACTTCCTTTTCATTCAATCGAAAGGTCAACAACTCCTCTAGAATTAATACATAGTGATCTATGTGACTTAAAATTTGTGCAAACTAGAGGAGGTAAAATTTTTTTTATTACTTTTATCGATAGTAAACGAGGTTCTATTATGTCTTTCTTTTAAGTAGTAAAGATGAAACCTTAGAGACTTTCAGAACCTATAAAACAGAAGTTGAGAATCAACTTGATAAATAAATTAAAATAATTCATAGTGATAGAGGTGGAGAATATGGTGCACCGTTTGCTGAGCTTTGTTTAGAATCTGGCATTATCTATTAGACAACGACACCATACTCATCTCAATCAAATGGTGTTGCCGAACGTAAAAATCGGTTACTAAATGAAATGATGAATGTCTTGTTGATAAATTCAGGCTTATCCTAGAACTTATGGAGGGAAGTTATATTATCGGCAAATCACATTCTCAATAAAATCTCTCACAAGAAAAATGATAAAACGTCATATGAACTATAGAAAGGTCGCGAGCCATCATACAAATACTTGAAAGCGTGTGGGTGCTTGGCAAAGGTCTAAGTACCCAAGCCAAAGCATATAAAGATCAGACCTAAAAAGTTTGATGCAATATTTGTCGGATATGCCCATAACAGTAGTGCATATCATTTCACAGTTCACAAGTCAGACATTCCTGATATTCATGTGGGAAGAACCATAGAATCTCGGAATGTAATATTCTTTGAAAACGTATTCCCAAATAAGAAGGAAAACGCTCAAAGTAATTGCAATGGAAGTTCTAATGAAAAAGACGTTTCTGAACTTAGTTGTCGTAAAAAGACTATTGACGATCAAAGCGTAGAGCCACGTCGGAGAAAACAGACTAGAGTTGAGAAATCGTGTTAGGGGTTGCAAGAGTGCAAACTTAGTCCCACATTGAATAACACATGGAAAGATCATAGGTTTATAAGGAATTTGATATCTCCATTGGCATGAGGCCTTTTGGGGAGAGCCCAAGAGCAAAACCATGAGGGTTTAGGCCCAAAGTGGACAATATCATATCATTGTGGAGATATCTTAATTCCTTTTGGTCCTAACAATTAGTATCAGAGCTAGGTTGCTCATCCAGATCTAACCATGTGCGTTAAGCCTTAAATAAAGGATATGTGGGCTCCCGTGTCTTGATCAAAGAGGATCAGTTCTAATTGCGGCTAGGTGGTGAAGTCCTAGTAGGTCAGGTGGACCGAGGGGCAGAAAGTCCTGGTGGATTAGACATCAAGAACGGAAAGGGTTTCTGTTTGTGGTGGGGGCATGTGGTCCTCTGTTTAAGGGGGGGGATTGTTAGGGGTTGCAAGAGTGCAAACTTAGTCCCACATTGAATAACACATGGAAAGATCATAGGTTTATAAGGAATTTGATATCTCTATTGGCATGAGACCTTTTGGGAGAGTCCAAGAGCAAAACCATGAGGGCTTAGGCCCAAAGTGGAGAATATCATGCCATTGTGGAGATATCCTAATTTCTTTTGGTCCTAACAAATCGTTCGGGTCGGACTTCATGACTTTTATGTCGGAAATGGACCCAAAAACATTATGCGAAGCTCTTTCTAGTCCCGACATCCCATTGTGGAAAAAAACTATCAATAATAAAATGGATGTGGCAGTGCCAATGTGACACTCGGGTGACATGTCATGTTTCCAAAAGCCTAGTTTGTTAAATACAAGAATTCACAGGGTTTAAAATGCATAAAATCCTAAATTAGGGGCATGGTTCAAATTGTCCAAAGTTAGAGGGTTTTTCTACAAAGTTACATTAAATTTATAAAACCCTACTTTTCCTCCCTAAATTTATTTCTCTTCCGTTTTCTCCCCTGACGCCGCAACAGTTCCCTTGTGTCGCACTGAACGCCGCTCCCTAACCTTCCATCTTCTTCTTCTTCCTCCTTCCCTTGGCTCCACAATCAGAGCACCTCAGCTACACTCCTTGGTCGTCCCTTCCTCTTTCGCTCGATTAGGGACGCGCCGATTATGCTCCGACTGCCGGCGAACCAGTCCATCCACAAGGCGTATTTGACGACGGCGATCCATCTCTAGCGGGATATCTTCAAGCCTTGTATTTCCTCTAAGGTTGGTGGATGAAATTGGGATGCTTGTGGTTAGGTCTGTTTTTAATTGGATTCAATTTCTCCTTGGTTTTGATTAGTTTGGTGTTGTGTGGAGGCAGAAATTCGATTCAGATTGTGACCTTGTTGTCCTGACCATGAGGTATTCATCACTAATAAAGGATGATAATTTCTTAGTTTCTAGATGACATGCAGTTATAAGAATTAATCTTGTTGTCTACTTGGTTTTCATCCTCTTGTCTAGTTTTACCTTCTGGTTTCAAAAGGTAAATTTTATTTCTTATTTTGTCACAAACAAAATCATGCCCCTTCTTATGTGTTGGCAATAATTGCTTTAATATATATATATATATATATATATATATATATATATATATATATATATCCTAAAGTGTGATAAGCTAACTCTATTAAAGCTTTCTACTTAGGGGACTAATTGAATTAGTATATTATATGAATGAATTAAGAGGTGCAGCTTCTAATATTGTATCTCTATTGCCGTAAGTTTTCTTGTAGTTATTAAATTCAAAGATTTTATCTTAACTAGGTTTAGTAGTAATTTAGATATTTTAATAAATTATATACATAGCTAAATTATATCATTGATACAGGACTCTGAGTGGATACAAGCACTTAGACGTGAGATTTACTTGGATACATTCTTCTTTTAAGACGGGTACTTCTCCTTTTGTATTCTGTAGATTATTTATCTTAAATGCATGACTATTTATGTCTGAGTAGGACTCCTTGACCTTGTCCTTTATTATTTTTAATATCGACCATTGATACTTTCTTTGCTTGACCTTCGAGTTAAATCATATTTTTATGTCTATACAGTCTCTCGTTAATTTTATATTCTGTAATGTCACTGCAAAAAAATAATTATTCAGGGATGAATTTTGGGACGAATTTAAAAAAAAATTGTCCCAGAAAATTTAGGGATGAATTTGGCGACAAAAAAATTTTTGTTGCAGATTTGCCGTCGCCAAATTCTGGTACAAAAATCTAGATTCGTCCCTGAATTTGGTGACAAAATTAATTTTTCGTCTCCAAATTCGTTGCCAAATTACAACGAAAACAAATTCGTCCCAAACTCTATCCCAAAATTCGTTACCCAAATGACAATTTAAACTTTGCGACGAACCTGTTTCGTTGTTGAATCTAAGTCGAATAGATAAATTCGTCTTAGAATCTGGGGCAAAAAATATATTCGTCCTAGAATTTGGGACAAAAACATAAATTCGTCCCAAAATCTGGGGCAAATTTGAAGATTCATCCTAGATTTTGGGACGAATATATTTTTTCGTCCCAGATTCTGGGACGAATACAGATTCGTCCCAAAAATATAATTTAGTTAATTTCATAAAAAATCATTTCTCATCTCAGATTCTGGGACGAATCAGTGAATTCGTCCCTGATTTAGGGACGAATCCAATAATTCGTGCCAGATTCAGGGATAAATCAGTAAATTTGTCGCTGATTTTGGGACGAATTCACCTATTCATCCCAGATTCAGGGACGAATTTTTGGATTCGTCGCAAATTCAGGGATGAATTAGTGAATTCGTCCCTGATTTTAGGATGAATCCAAATATTTGTCCCTGATTCAGGGACGAATCAGTGAATTCATCCCAGATTCTGGAACGAAATAGTAAATTCGTCCTTGATTTTGGGACGAATTCACTGATTCGTCCCAGATTTAGGGTCGAATTTTTGGATTCGTCCCAGATTTAGGGACGAATGAATGAATTCATCCCTGATTTTGGGACGAATCCAAAAATTCATCCTAGAATCAGGGACGAATCCAAAAATTCGTCCCAAAAATTGAGAGATCAAGATAAGTCAGGGACGAATTTTTTTTCTTTGCAAAGTTCATCCCAAATTGTTTAAATTTTTTCCAATACAATCAATATTATCAAGTTAACTATATTCAATATATCCGTACGGATATAAAGTAGTACAAATCAATACATATCATCATATCCATATAAATATAAAACATCCAAATAACAAGAACATCCAAACGATAAATGATGACAACCAATCGATACATATCATCCAAATGAAATATATCATCTAAATATCCATACAGATATAAAACATCCAAACGAAACATACCATCATATCCATATCGATACAGATAACATCCAAATGTAGTACAAGATAAGTGATCACATCCAATCCATAGAAATCCAAAAAAACGCGCTCCCAAAAAAACACGATTGTGCGCGTCGCGACAGCGCGTGGGCGTTTTTTGGTTTTCTTTTTTTTTCGGACTTCGCTTAGTGGCTTTACTTTAAAAAAAAATCAAAACTTTTCCCTCATCTCGCGTGGGGCTAGGGCGAAAACATTTCGCCGCCGGTCTTCCTCCTCTCTCGTCGGAGTCCGAAGCCACGCAGAGCCCTCCTCTCTCGCCGCTCTTCCTCCTCTCTCACCGGAAGCCACGCAGAGCCGCTCGCCGGACGCTGAATGCCGAAGCCACCCTCCTCTCTCGCCGGAAGCCACGCAGAGCCGCTCGCCGGACGCCGAACGCCGAGGCCACAACTACGCCTTCGAGGAGCTTCGCCGCGCCAGAGGCCACAACTATGCCTTCGAGGAGCTTCGCCGCGCCGGAGGCCACAACTACGCCTTCGAGGAGCTTCACCACGCCGAAGGCCACAACCACGCAAAGTCGGGTGACTCTCGTCAGTTCCGCCATATCTTGCCTTTTACAGGTAGACCATCGCCTTCCATCTAATCGGTTTATAGACTCTAAATCAAGCTCCCCAATGTTAGTTGACAACTTATCACTGGATGTATCTAAGGAGGAACTACCACCATCACAGCTATTTGTTAATAGAAGTTAATCATGATGCTTCTTCATATATTTTTATATATCTATAGGAAACACTAGAATTTTGCAATTGCCGTGTCTTATCAGTTGCATTAAATCTTGCTCTTGGCTTTTCTTTTGTATTTGTTGTTCTATAAACTTAATCGCATTTATCTCCTAATTTCTCAATGTCTACTTTACCTACAAACTTAGCCCTGTTTTTCAGAAATATATTAGAAATACTCTTAATTTTTGCAACAGTTGTCTCCTAATTTTATTAAATCTTGGTTTTGGATATTCAGTAATCAGTACGAAAACATATAATATGATCTAATTCTTATCAACAATCTTGTATAATATATAATATTCTTGATGAGAAGATTGGAAACATACAATATTAATATATAACTTTTGAAACTTTGACAAACTTGGGCAAGGATAGTGTTACTTTAATTTGTTTGCCTCGTTAGGTCTTTAATTAGAAAAATACTGCATCATAAGCTAGACTATGTAGGACTGGTGCCGTCGATAGAGGGGGGGAGGGGTGAATATCGACCGTTCAAATATTTCGGAAACTTCGTAAGACTTTCGATTGTCATTCTGGACTCAGAGCGTTAGTGCAGCGGAAAGGTAAAGCAGAACGAAAATAAACAGACACAGGGACACAGCGGGATTTTTTCTTGGTTCCCGACCTCCCAGGGTCAGTACATCCAAGGCCTATGCACGGGAACACCCGTCCACTATTGGTCTCCTTCCCGGACATTCCGGAGGCGGAGAAACCCGACTTACAGTGCAAGTTTACAATCAAAAGATAAATGAAATTAAGTGCGGAATTAAATAAAAGCAAACCAACAAGACAAAGTCTGAAGCTCGGCCGATCTGGACCTCCGAAGTGCCGCACACTTCCTCCTGGAGCCTCCCGGTCGTAGAGCCTCGTCTCTAGCGTGTTGTCGTCGGTCAGAATGCTTGGAATCGTTCTTGGAAGTTGTTGTTGAAACAGAGGGGTCGAAGCCCCTTATATAGGCCTCCTGGGGGCGCCCTGGACGCTTGGGGCGCCCTGGACGCTGAGGGCGCCCAGAAAAATCCGATCAAACCTTATCCCTGCACCGACCTCGCCGCAGCTGATAAAACCTTTGACCAGGGTGCCCAGACCTCCCGGACGCCCTCATAAAGGCTTATCTGTGTTTCAGACTCGAAACTGTAAAAATAGCTTTGAACCCGGGCGCCCCGGACGCTCCGGGCGCACTGCTTGAAACCTGTTCTGCCTGCTTCACTTAACTGCACTTTTTACACTTTGGCTTGGGTGCCCCCAACACTGGGGGCGCCCTGGATGCATGGGGGCGCCCCCAACACTGGGGACGCCCTGCTTAAGGGCCTCCAGCCTATTTCGCTTGCTTTGTCTTCCAATCTTAGTACCTGCAAGATACAAAAAAAACAAAGCACATATACATACAAGATTAGCCTTAAGGACTTGGTTCGAACTTCGGATTTCCACGAAATCCTAGGTCGAACCGGCACAAGTTCACATCCCCGAGAACTTGCCCTTCACCTACTCCTTTCAAGAGACGGTTGCCACCCAGTCCTTCGGATGGACTTTTGCTTAGCTTCCGATACTTCCGGACCTCGAGACGCCCAAACCCTGACCCGTCTCTACTCCTGTCCTTAGTCATCGCTCAGCTAAGTTGCTCAGTCCCTTCGACCAAGACTTCAATCCCTAGCAGTCCTTTGCCAGGTGCCTAGCAGTCCTTCGCTAGGTCTTCATTCCCTAGCAGCCCTTCGCTAGGTGCCTAGCAGCCCTTCGCTAGGTCTTCTATGCCTAGCAGCCCTTCGCTAGGTGCCTAGCAGCCCTTCGCTAGGTCTTCTATGCCTAGCAGTCCTTCGCTAGGTCTTGGGGTTTCGATGCCTAGCAGCCCTTCGCTAGGTGCCCAGCAGCTCTTCGCCAGGACTTAGTGTTTCGATACCTAGCAGCCCTTCGCTAGGTGTGTTAAATTCTGAATTTTTATGTGGTTGAAAAGGTGAATTTCGAAAGTTAGGGGCCTAGTTGCAATTTTCCAAATCTGTTGGGCTTATTTGTAAAATGTCAAAACAATAATAAAACCCCCTAAATCCCATTCACCGATTCAGTTTTCTCCCCCAACGCCGCACGCCCATCTCCTCTGCCTCGACGTCGCCGCAGACCACCGCGCGAGCGGTTTCCTCTCCCTCGCGACATCCACCGCCGCCGCGCCTACTCTTTCACTTCCTTTCTCCTTTTTCTCCGGCGCGCACAAGCAGAGCACCGCGCCCTCGCGCGAAGCCCTAGCTTCTTTTCCTCTGGATCATGCCTTGCCTCGCGTGGAACCCTAGACGACGACGCCGCAGCCTTTGTCCAAGCGAGCGACACCACCGGGAGCGAAACCACTAGGATTCCTCCTCCTCACTTGGTCGACACTGACTCCTTTCTTCTTCCTGAATTGTGCCGCCACCTTTCTGTGATGGTTGCTTGCTCTTACTTGGAGAAGTCTTATTCTGATCTCTAGCGTCAATCAATTGGCTCTATCAAGCATCAGGTAATAGATGGTAGTAGTCGTTGTTTCCTTGTGTTGTGGTAATGGTAGTGTTGTTTCAAGAGATAGTTTTCTCTTCATTTAATCTGACAAGGGACACAGAGCTTAGCGGCAGTAACCAAAATGTTCTAAAGTAGACTTTCTCTGCTCCATGATTCCTTATGTTGAGGCATGAAATCAGTGATTTCTTATTTCTGTGTCAATGTTTCAAAGTAGAGTTTATAAATTAACTAAATGGACTTGAGATAGAGTTTCGGATTTTAAGATGACTAAGACACACTATATTGTGGTAGACAGTTTTCTCTTGGATATAAACTAAGTTACTGGAGGTGTAATCATTTTATTAGGAGTAATAAAATAACTGGAATAATTAGGGTTAATCCTAATTACATTTGGATTGCTAGATAGCTAGTTAATATGTGGGTAAATAGCTAAACTATGTTTTAAATGCAGGACCTTGAATTGGGACTCGTTTAGTTGATCATGGAAGGTTCTCATTTACGAGCACGTTCTTCAATAAAAGGCGGGTATTTCTTCTTTGTACTCGAGTAATTTCGTTTACCTTAAAGCATGGCTAGATTATGTCTGATAGGTTGCTTGACCTTGTTCTTTGTCGTTATTTAAAACATCGCCGTTGAGACTTATTCTTCGTTGATCTTTGAGTAATCCTAAATTCGTATCTGTACACTCCTTGATTGGTTTTCTGTTCTATAAAGTACCACTTGTACGCGAGTACTTAGAAGTCCATTAAACACAGATAGGTTTATTTGGCATTAGAAATACCCTACCCAGTAGTGTAGGTGCATGATCGTTGGTTTTCGATTTCTGGATGGTTGTATTGATGCATCGTATACTTGTTGGATTTTGTGGATTTTGTTGCATCGTTGTTTCTTCGGTTGTTTGTGCATCGTATAACATGCACCATACTTGCACGTTGCATACTAACGATTGTTGGGCTTACATTTGGTTAAGCCGTCGTTAGTCATACTATTGCTCGATTCACTCAACCACTTGTTATCGTGGTAGTTATTAGAGTGCGAGTGTTTGTCCTGTTGTGCCAAACAGTGACACCCTCACCGTTGTTTTTAGAGGGATGAGTTGTTGGTGGCTCACCCTCACCGTTGTTTATTTTTGAGGGATATTTTGTAGCTGTGATAGCTCCCCCTAGGTATAGGGGTCTGGAGTGTAGGCTCCCCAGTATCCTGTCCACTCAACCACGCCTTATGTGGTATTATTGTTGTTGTTGGTTATTGTTATTGTTGGAGTGGTACAGTTGTCACAGCCCTACCCACTCGGTCACACAGATGGGATGTGTTGACGACTTGACTGGCGTTAGGGGTGACACATGTCATTGCATCATGTGCATACGTATTTCTTTTGTGCATTTGCTTGTGTTTGATGCACATATATGAGCTATGATTGTTGCATATGTTTGACATGCATGTCTATCTTGATATTATTATTGTTGAGTTATTCTATACCTGTTTGGTTATTATACGCTTTTATACCATGTCGTATTATATTGGTTATGCATGATCAGGTAAATCTGATATTTTTTATGGACTGTACCTTTTGATTCTCTACTTCGTTATCTTATTTATGCCATGCTTATTGTCTACTCATATACCCGCAGAGTCCGCCCGGACTCACCACCCCTGCTTTCCCTTTTTTTGTTGTTTCAGATAGCAGGTAGTGGTATTGTTTGGAGCCAGGAGATGATCCAGTTGCCAGTCCCTCAGTCTTTCAGTTTCACCGGGTGATTTTGGTTTGGAGTTGTTTCAGAGTTGAGTTACTTTTCCGTATTGGGTATAGTTGTTTTGTTTTCAGTACTTGGTAAAGTCGCCTCTTATTTGTTATCAGTTTGCTTGTCGATATCGGAGACGTTTGAGATCTCTTTGGATTTAGTTTCTTTTATATTTAAGGTAGTTGAGCCACCCGTTATCTTTTGGGTTGATATAAAACTGCGTGGTTGTGTTTCATATTACAGTTGTGATGGCTGAGCCATCTTTTATTTATTTTTGTGATGCCAGCCGCTTATGGCTGAGCTATATTGGTGGTGAGATATATGTATAAATTGTCTCATATTGTTCGTCGTACAGGGGAGATGCTGCCCGATTTTCGAGCAAGCATGTGCCTCTGGGGGCGTGACAATTTTTGGTATCAGAGCCAAGATTGCGATGTTTTTGTGTCTATGGGTATACGGAGTTGTTTTACGAGGTCTATCTGCATTTTACGGATTTATTTTCTGAAGTCATTTTTTTTGTTATGGTTGTGTTTGGGACTTGGCTGCGATGGACTTCTCCAGGCGACAGGAGGTATATCTCTTTGGAATTCTCCTAATTTTCGATATTCATTATCTGATATAGAGTCGGTTAGATATATCTCTTTGGAATTCTCCTAATTTTCGATATTCATTATCTGATATAGAGTCGGTTAGATATTTCCTAGTTTAATGGAATATCTGTTCGATACCGATGACAAGTCGAAAGGCAATGGTCTAAACCGACAATCATTTATGGGAGGTTAAGAGCAACTCCAGTAATAATTTTGTTGTATATATATATATATATATATATATATATATATATATATATATATATATATATATATATATATATAACAAAATTATTATATCAGCATTGGCACAAATATAATAATAATAAATAAAAAAAAAACTACCTTGTCCAAGGAAATCACTTTGGACATCTCCATCATAGTTTTTTTTGCATGCCCACACATAACCACCATCGTTTTTCACTGCATAAGCTACCATATCGTCAATTAGCCTATGCTCATACCTGACAGAAGGAACACCGATACTTGTTTGCAATTGTTTTATGAATAGCAAGCAAAAAGGACTAATAGAGATGCCAACCATATTGAGTGTTCATAAAAATTTGCTCTTCCATTTTTCCTCATATACTGTTTGAAATAAGTCCTTAAACCTACAAGTCCAACATGATTCCAGATAACTTTCATGTCTAAGCTTCCTTAAAAGTTAACAGGATGCAAGAGGTGCATCGAACATTCAAGCTCTGAAATCTAGATATGATTCTTGCCCAAGTCTCACAAAATAGAGAAACAATTTGAAAGTATACACAAACGAAACATGTAAAAATTAAAAAAAATAAAAATAAAAATAAATAATTTAAATTTAAATTTAAAATTAAAATGGTTGTAATTATATGGCTTTATGATTGTCCTATTAATATTCTATAATTGATTGTTAAAGTCCTAAATGATTCTTTATAAGTTAACACAACATCTAATAGATGTGACATGTAAGTTCTTTGAACCTGTAGAAGTTTACTAATATTTTTGGAACTTAAGTTTGATGCATAAAAACAAAAAAAAAAATCTTCCTAAAATAAATGTTATCATCGAAAGATGTTTTCCATTTCTTTCAAGCTGTCATTTGTTATTTTCCCCTGTAAATTAAATACATAATGGAGGCAGAATTAAATGATTTCATTTTTATTATTTATTAGCCTCAGGAACATCAAGAATAGATAAAGTTTAGTTTGGGTAGTCACATTGCTATGGAACTTGGTTAATATTCATTGCTTTATCATATTTGTAGTTAAATAAAACACTTTATTTTATTTAAAATAATATATAAACATCAGTTATCTTATTAAGGAAGCAAGGGGAACGAATACTCACCCATCGATCATTTTTCTTATGTGATTGTGCTCCATATCTCCGACTGTATATCCCTGCTATATTGTTCAAACCTTTTCCACGGCAGTAAGTATATGTGAATTAAATAAACCTTTCTAACATGTAATAGCAAATTCTTCTTTTGTGAATCAGTTCTTATCATCCTACATGAGTTGGAAATGGAATTGTTTTAGATTGGTGGTTAGTCTATCCATAACCAGGGAGAAGGTTTCGTCAAACAAATCTACTACAACAGTTGGTGAACTGAACGAACCTTTACGAATGAAAAATTGGCAATCTGCATATATTATATTCATATGCCCTAACATCTTTTCTAAGGCTATGTCTTGTTATAACCTTTATTTTCAAGTTGAAGAGTTGCAATTTGGGTATTTGGTTTCTTAAGACCATTCACGACATATAGGATATTGGAGGTCTCACCATCTAACTCATATTTGGTAAAGAATTTGTATCCATTATTTCCATAAAACTAATAATCTGACTTCTTTAGAATCATTAGGTAATCTGTAATTTTCCTTGTTGCTAATGATTACATCCAAGTATACTCATTTCTTACACCCTATCTTTTTCATGACCTGTTTTCTCCTCCAACATTTGCTTTGTGTATTCTTTATCCTCTTTCTAAATGAAAATCTTCGTGACAAAAGTGGTCTAAGCAGTTCATGCAGGAACATAACATGGTTGTACTAGTTTATGTGTAGGACAAGTGTAACGTATCCTATGTTATATCTTTGCATGTTTATTTGAATAGGAGAAGGTGTAGCCAACAGGGTTGAATGTAACTTCTGCAAACTTATCTGGAATAGGAAATCTGAAGGTTAAGACGCCACTTTTAAATGGTTCACCATGGAATCTGACTTTAGTTTAGAATCCTGTTTTGAATAGGTTGATGTTGTAGGATAGTTTCGTTTTTTCCGTTGTGGGAAAAGATCTATACTGATTTGTTTGGATCGGAATTCTTGCCATAAGTTTTAATTGTGGCAGATCTGTGTTAAGAGAGTAGTTTGTTATCTTGGTGAGGTTTCACTATGTTTGTTACGGTGAACTTGGGTTGATGAAAACTTGATTTTGGAAGAATTGAGTTTGGTTAATCATATTTATAATTAGGAGTTTAACCTAATTATGATGATTAGGTTAGGAAGTAACGCGTTGTTACTTAAAATTTACTCAAGTAGATGGTATGATTAGGATTTATTTTAGTTATTAGTTATGTGTTGATCAGATGTCCCTAGTATATTAGTTTTCAGTTTACTAGCCTCAGCAGATGGTCGAAGCTACAAGTTATCAGACTCAGCAGACGGTGGGAACTTCAACACCTCAGATTATGCAGCCAGCAGCAATTCAGATGATTCGACCACTACATATTTAGATGACCCATCAGTTTCAGAGATGGACCAGGCTTACACTGTCACCAAAGAGAAGGCACCGCAGGTCGATGGATCAATTTTCCGAGATACTAAAGAGCTATAGGGTATTTATGTGTAGGTCACTACTTGTAACTGAGTAGCTACTGTTAGAGAGATGTTGTAAGATTTCTAATATGGTAGATAATATATATTTGACTCGCAATCAGGGTTGAGGTTGACCATGAGAGACACAGACCCTTAAGAGTTCTCTGTGAGTGATCATGTAGTTTTACGAGTGTTACCCACGAAAAGGGTGAAGAGGTTTGGGTAGCGAAGTAAGCTAGCTCCGCGCTACATTGGACCGTTTCAGATTCTGGAGCGGAGTGGAGCAGAAGTTACTAGTCTAGCTCAGTTGGTAGAGCGCAAGATCTGACTCATGTCTTAACAGGTGCATTAGTGCTGGTACTTCGGTGCATATGGTTGGTTTTTACTCTGTATTTATAGTATATTTGAGGTTGTTGATATCAGTTGTTATTGACTAGTACCGGTTGTAGTGACTAGTATTTGTTGTGTTTTACTAGCTAAATTTGGGGACCAAATTTTTGTTAGTGGGGGAGTATGTTAAATTCTGAATTTTTATGTGGTTGAAAAGGTGAATTTCGAAAGTTAGGGGCCTAGTTGTAATTTTCCAAATCTGTTGGGCTTATTTGTAAAATGTCAAAACAATAATAAAAACCCCCTAAATCCCATTCACCGATTCAGTTTTCTCCCCCAACGCCGCACGCCCATCTCCTCTGCCTCGACGTCGCCGCAGACCACCGCGCGAGCGGTTTCCTCTCCCTTGCGACATCCACCGCCGCCGCGCCTACTCTTTCACTTCCTTTCTCCTTTTTCTCCGGCGCGCACAAGCAGAGCACCGCGCCCTCGCGCGAAGCCCTAGCTTCTTTTCCTCTGGATCATGCCTTGCCTCACGTGGAACCCTAGACGACGACGCCGCAGCCTTTGTCCAAGCGAGCGACACCACCGGGAGCGAAACCACTGGGATTCCTCCTCCTCACTTGGTCGACACTGACTCCTTTCTTCTTCCTGAATTGTGCCGCCACCTTTCTGTGATGGTTGCTTGCTCTTACTTGGAGAAGTCTTATTCTGATCTCTAGCGTCAATCAATTGGCTCTATCAAGCATCAGGTAATAGATGGTAGTAGTCGTTGTTTCCTTGTGTTGTGGTAATGGTAGTGTTGTTTCAAGAGATAGTTTTCTCTTCATTTAATCTGACAAGGGACACAGAGCTTAGCGGCAGTAACCAAAATGTTCTAAAGTAGACTTTCTCTGCTCCATGATTCCTTATGTTGTGGCATGAAATCAGTGATTTCTTATTTCTGTGTGAATGTTTCAAAGTAGAGTTTATAAATTAACTAAATGGACTTGAGATAGAGTTTCGGATTTTAAGATGACTAAGACACACTATATTGTGGTAGACAGTTTTCTCTTGGACATAAACTAAGTTACTGGAGGTGTAATCATTTTATTAGGAGTAATAAAATAACTGGAATAATTAGGGTTAATCCTAATTACATTTGGATTGCTAGATAGCTAGTTAATATGTGGGTAAATAGCTAAACTATGTTTTAAATGCAGGACCTTGAATTGGGACTCGTTTAGTTGATCATGGAAGGTTCTCATTTACGAGCACGTTCTTCAATAAAAGGCGGGTATTTCTTCTTTGTACTCGAGTAATTTCGTTTACCTTAAAGCATGACTAGATTATGTCTGATAGGTTGCTTGACCTTGTTCTTTGTCGTTATTTAAAACATCGCCGTTGAGACTTATTCTTCGTTGATCTTTGAGTAATCCTAAATTCGTATCTGTACACTCCTTGATTGGTTTTCTGTACTATAAAGTACCGCTTGTACGCGAGTACTTAGAAGTCCATTAAACACAGATAGGTTTATTTGGCATTAGAAATACCCTACCCAGTAGTGTAGGTGCATGATCGTTGGTTTTCGATTTCTGGATGGTTGTATTGATGCATCGTATACTTGTTGGATTTTGTGGATTTTGTTGCATCGTTGTTTCTTCGGTTGTTTGTGCATCGTATAACATGCACCATACTTGCAAGTTGCATACTAACGATTGTTGGGCTTACATTTGGTTAAGCCGTCGTTAGTCATATTATTGCTCGATTCACTCAACCACTTGTTATCGTGGTAGTTATTAGAGTGCGAGTGTTTGTCCTGTTGTGCCAAACAGTGACACCCTCGCCGTTGTTTTTAGAGGGATGAGTTGGTGGCGGCTCACCCTCACCGTTGTTTATTTTTTAGGGATATTTTGTAGATGTGATAGCTCCCCCTAGGTATAGGGGTCTGGAGTGTAGGCTCCCCAGCATCCTGTCCACTCAACCACGCCTTATGTGGTATTATTGTTGTTGTTGGTTATTGTTATTGTTGGAGTGGTACAGTTGTCATAACCCTACCCACTCGGTCACACAGATGGGATGTGTTGACGGCTTGACTGGCGTCAGGGGTGACACATGTCATTGCATCATGTGCATACGTATTTCTTTTGTGCATTTGCTTGTGTTTGATGCACATATATGAGCTATGATTGTTGCATATGTTTGACATGCATGTCTATCTTGATATTATTATTGTTGAGTTATTCTATACCGTTTGGTTATTATACGGTTTTATACCATGTCGTATTATATTGGTTATGCATGATCAGGTAAATCTGATATTTTTTATGGACTGTACCTTTTGATTCTCTACTTCGTTATCTTATTTATGCCATGCTTATTGTCTACTCATTACCCGCAGAGTCCGCCCGGACTCACCACCCCTGCTTCCCTTTTTTTGTTGTTTCAGATAGCAGGTAGTGGTATTGCTTGGAGCCAGGAGATGATCCAGTTGCCAGTCCCTCAGTCTTTCAGTTTCACCGGGTGATTTTGGTTTGGAGTTGTTTCAGAGTTGAGTTACTTTTCTGTATTGGGTATAGTTGTTTTGTTTTCAGTACTTGGTAAAGTCGCCTCTTATTTGTTATCAGTTTGCTTGTCGATATCGGAGACGTTTGAGATCTCTTTGGATTTAGTTTCTTTTATATTTAAGGTGGCTGAGCCACCCGTTATCTTTTGGGTTGATATAAAACTGCGTGGTTGTGTTTCATATTACAGTTGTGATGGCTGAGCCATCTTTTATTTATTATTGTGATGTCAGCCGCTTGTGGCTGAGCTATATTGGTGGTGAGATATATGTATAAATTGTCCCATATTGTTCGCCGTACAGGGGAGATGTTGCCCGATTTTCGAGCAAGCATGTGCCTCTGGGGGCGTGACAAGGTGCCCAACGGCCCTTTGTCAGGTCTTAGGGTTTCGACACCTAGCAACCCTTCGCTAGGTGCCCAACAGCCCTTCGCCAGGACTTAGTGCCCAGTTTCACTCACCAGGTCATAGTGCCTAGGTTAACTAGGTCTTTTCTTCCACTTTGGTTACTTCTCTCTTACTCCCCTTTGTCTGTTCAATGTATCACTGACTTAAGTGTATTGTCAAACATTAAAACACTTAAAGAAGACCATCATTGATGCAACTTGCACCAACAATCTCCCCCTTTTTGATGTTTGACAATAATTTAAGTTAGATTGGTTTAAAGGGGCTAACTTACTGTCCTTGGGATAAAAAATGAAAAGATGATATAAGTTAAGTTTTGAATCTCTTTGATTTTTGGGAGAAAATTTTTCTAACTTCTAACTTAAGTACTTAAGCACACCTCTCCCCCTTTGTCATACATCAAAAAAAATAAAAGACAATACTTGCACCAACAATGAAGATCTTTGGATCTATTCGAAAATACTTAGTGAAAAAAACTTTTGAAAGCATTGTATTTTGAAATATATATTACATTTTTTTTAAAAATGCATATTTTGAAAAATATGCTATGTACTTTGAAAAGTACTTTGAGAATTATCATGAAAAAAAATGCAAGTACTTTTGTAATTTTTGAAAACTATAAGTACTTTTGGAAAATGCATAACTTTTGAAAGAATGCTATTTTGGAAAATATAAATATTATGCATATTTTGCAAGTACTAACTATTTTTGAAAAAGACGAAACTTGGAAAGATCTAAGTAATTTTTGAAAAATTAAGTACTTTTGAAAAATGTATTGTATTTTGAAAACATAATATTTGACTTGACTTGGTTTTTTTTTCAGTCTGACACCATCCTAGGAAATCTTGTTGACTACAAGGACATTTCCTAAGTGCCCTGGAAATTTTCCAACCCAAGTAAATATTATTTCAAAAATAGTTTCATAAGTCACAGAATAGTAAGATGTAAGTTAATTTTGAAAAAGGTATGAATTTTTGAAGTCATAATACTTGACTTGATTTATCTTCTAGTCTAACACAATCATAGAAAACCTTGTTGATTACAAGGATATTTTTCTAAGTGTCCTCGAAGAACTTCCAAACTCAAGATACACATTTTTTTTTAAATTGATCAAAACCAGATGAATCTTAGAAAATACTGGAATTTTTTTAAAAAAAATATTAGTATTTCGAAAGAATACTTATGTTTTAGCAAGATTTTGAAGATATTGTTCAACAAAATATGTTATTAAATAATTCTTTTGATGTGACCTCCCCCTAAACTTGACTCAGTCCTGGGAAGCTTGTTGACCACAAGTACTCTTCCTCTGAGTCTTAAGGTTTGATTCAGATCAAAAGAATAATAATTTTTAAAATAATTTAAAACTTCTCAGAATGTTGACTCAGACTCCCCCTAAATTCGACACGTCCTAGGAGTCCTTGAAAATCATAAAGTGGACCTTTCCTCTGTGTCTTTAGGGTTTATCAAAGTCAAAGAAACGATAATTTTCTAGTAGATAAATTTTGAAGCCACAATTTGGAAAGAAGATAATTTTAAAACATATGTGATGGAAATTAAGGTGCAGTTTTCAAAAAATATTTTTAATAAAAAGAACAAAACACTCCCCCTGCATCGAACACTGTTTGACTCTAACTAAGTGCCTTAAGGAACTTTAGTGTTGTCCTAAGAGCTTGTGTCTAATTGAGTGAGTCAAGCAATTTTAAAAAGATATAAGTTTTGAAAACATATAATATGTATATTCAATCAGACAAACATGAATTCCATAAAAACATTATTATGTTGAAGCACTATTTTGAAAATATATTTTTAGGAAAATATTCTAATAATTTTGAAAAACAATTTTGAAAAATATTTTTCAATTCATTAGTTCTTAACATCTCACCCATTTTAGATGTATCAATACAACAAGCATGATTGCATTATAGGTGTATTGGAGATGCTTGAATCATTTTTCTTCATTTATTATTAACTCTAAGATTTAATTGAAGCTTGTGTTAGATTTGAATTTGACAAGAAGTAACTTGAATTTGAATTTCAAAAATTAACTTCCAGGTCTTAGCGAGGCACTAGGCCTTCTTTGGTCGTAGCATTATTGGATCATCAACCCTTTCCTTGACAAAGTCTTTTAATGAAATTTCATTTTCAAAATTACTTTTTGAAAAATTCTGGTCTAACTAGTTTGGGTCTTGGATCAGTAGCTTCGGCTAGTTTCACCAGTCTAAAGAGACCAACTAGAGTATACTTGACCTTATTAGAGTTGGCTTCCCTAACGTACTATCATCTCATCGCCACCCAATACTATGTTGTTCAAGTTTCAACTATTCTTTTTCCTATAGCCATTCTAATATATGCATAACATTTAAATATGAATGACATGTCATATAAAAAGAAGTAGCAAGTGCATGACATGACAATTATGCATGAGTCAAACAATTCAAATCATTTTATTTAAGTTTCTAAAAATGTATCAAATTCCCGATTTGATACATGTCGTGTGAACCCGCGAATATGCCAACCCACTTTGACATATTTAATGTTATTAATTATAATTGTTACGGTTTGAGTAAAATTTTATTTCAGTTTGAGTTTAAGTTATTTAAGATTTTAGTTGGATTCAGGTTAATTAAGAGTTAATTGAAGTTGAATTAATTAAAACTTAATTGATGTTGAATTTAAGTTTGAGTTGATTTAGATTGAATTAATTTAAATTTAATTTGAATTTAATTAAGATTTAATTTGAATTAAATTAATATTTAATTTGAATTTAATTTAGATTTAATTTGAGTTTAATTTGAATAATTAAGATTCAATTAATTTGAATAATTTGAATTTTATTTTAATTTGAATTTAATTTAATTTGAATTTAATTTTAATTTGACTTTAATTTAATTTGAATTTAATTAAAGTTGAATTTAATTTGAATTTAATTTAATATGAATTTAATTTAAATTAATTTTAATTTGAATTTAATTTTAATTTGAATTTAATTTGAATTTGAATTTAATTTGAATTTTAATTTAATTTTAATTTGAATTTAATTTGAATTTGAATTTAATTTGAATTTCAATTTAATTTAAATTTAATTCGAGTTTAATTTAAATTTAATTCGAGTTTAATTATGATTTAATTCGAATTTAATTAAGATTTAATTCGAATTTAATTAAGATTTAATTCGAGTTTAATTCGAATTTAATTAAGATTTAATTCAAATTTAATTAAGATTTAATTCGAATTTAATTAAGATTTAATTCGAGTTTAATTAAGATTTAATTCGAATTTAATTAAGATTTAATTCAAAATTAATTAAGATTTAATTCGTGTTTAATTAATATTTTCTTCGAGTTTTGTTAAGTACCGGATTTTAAAAGGGTTAAAAATGTAAGAATTTCGAAAAATAGGGACCTTGTTGGAATTTACTGAAGTTGTTGGGTTTATTTGCAAAAAGCCAAAATTAAGTTATATAAAAACCTCTAAAAGCTAACTTCCCCCTATGTATTCCGTTCCATCTCCCCAACACCGCCGAACCCCTCTGTCGACGCCCGCAGCCCGCACGCGCCGTGACCAGCGACGCCACCGTCGCGCCTCTGTTCTCCGTTTCATTTCTTCTTCTCTATTTCCCTTCTCCTTCTTCTTCTCCGGCGCGCACAAGCAGAACACCGTCGCCTCGCGAGAAGCCCTAGCCGACGCCGCTACCGTGAGTCGAGGAAGCGTCGCTTTGGTCTATCTTCGTTCTGGGTTCTCCGCCCAAAAATCGTACTGTGCCCTAACACAAATCCACCGTCGACGCATCACAATTAAGGTAAGGGATTAAAAGTTGGTTGGTTGTTTAGGTTGTGGTTTAAGGTTGAATCTTGAGATGTTGTTGAGATGCTGTCGTGAGTTATTGGTGGCTAATTTCAATTATGTGTGGAGTAGTTTTCGGTCTCTAGCAAGAATAAATTGTGTAGTTTCAATTATTACTCTGTTTTTGTTCCCTGCCGTGGCATTTGGATTGGGTGGCAAAAAGCATGTTTGATAATTTATGGCAAAAGAATGCTAGCTACTATGCTACCTATTCATATCTGGATAGAATTAGCAAATGTTTAATGTTGTATTTTTGGTCTTGAAGATCATGCGTGAGCTGCCATCTTGGAAGTTTTGTTTTCAAATTTGAGACTAGTTAGACACTCATGTGAGTTGGTATAGTTGGTTGTCATGGTAGTCTCATTAGGGATTTATTTAAATATAAGTTGTGATTAGGATTGATCCTAATTGTGTTTAGGTATTTTGTTTAGCTAAGTGGTTAATTTTATAAATAGCTAAACTATGTCATTTATACAGGACCTTGATTCAGATTCGTTCAGTTGATCGTGGGAGGTTCTGTTCGTATACGTTCTATAATTATAAGGCGGGTACTTCTCCTTTGTGCTCTTGTAGTTTCCTTTTCCTTTAAGCATGGTTGTTATGTCTAAGTAGGTTGCTTGACCTTTTTCTTTGTCGTTATTTAAACATCGCCGTTGAGACTTATTCTTCATTGATCTTCGAGTATTCCAAGTTTGCATCGGTACAGTCCTCTATTGACTTTTTGTTCTGTAAAGTGCCGCTTGTACGCGATCACTTAGAAGTTCATTAAACACCATAAGGTTTATTTGGCATTAGAAATACCCTACCTAGTAGTGTAGATGCATAATCGTTGGATTTCGATTTCTGGTTGGTTGTATCGATGCATGTTTCACTCGTTGGATTTTATTGCATCGTGGGTTCTTCGGTTGTTTGTGCATCGTATATCATGCACCATACTTGCACGTTGCATACTAACGACTGTTGGCTTACATTTGGTTAAGCCGTCGTTAGTCATATTGTTGCTCGATTCACTCAACCACATGTTGTCATGGTAGTGGTTTGAGTGCGAGTGTTTGCCCTGTCATGCCAGACAGTGACACCCTCACCGTTGTTTTAGAGGGATGAGCCGTTGGTGACTCACCCTCACTGTTGTTTGTTTTTTTTTAGGGATATTGTAGCTGTAATAGCTCCCCCCCCCCCCCCCCCCCGATGTACCGTGGGTTCGGAGTGTAGATTTCCCCAGCATCCTGTCCACTCAACCACGCCTTATGTGGTATTATTGTTGTTGTTGGTTATTGTTGTTGATGGAGTAGTACAGTTGTCACAGCCCTACCCACTCAGTCACACAGATGGGATGTGTTGACGACTTGACTGGCGTCAGGGGTGACACATGTCATTGCATCATGTGCATACGTATTTCTTTTGTGCATTTGCTTGTGTTTGATGCACTTATATGAGCTATGATTGTTGCATATGTTTGACATGCATGTCTATCTTGATATTATTATTGTTGAGTTATTCTATACCTGTTTAGTTATTATTCGATTTTATACCATGTCATATTATATTGGTTATGCATGATTAGGTAAATCTGATATTTCTTATGGACTGTACCTTTTGATTCTCTACTTCGTTATCTTATTTATGTCATGCTTATTGTCTACTCAAATACCCGCAGAGTCCGCCCGGACTCACCACCCCTGCTTCCCTTTTTGTTGTTTCAGATAGCAGGTAGTGGTATTGCTTGGAGCCAGGAGATGATCCAGTTGCCAGTCCCTTAGTCTTTCAGTTTCACCGGGTGATTTTGGTTTGGAGTTGTTTCAGAGTTGAGTTACTTTTCCGTATTGGGTATAGTTGTTTTGTTTTCAGTACTTGGTAAAGTCGCATCTTATTTGTTATCAGTTTTGCTTGTCGATATCGGAGACGTTTGAGATCTCTTTGGATTTAGTTTCTTTTATATTTAAGGTGGCTGAGCCACCCGTTATCTTTTGGGTTGATATAAAACTGCGTGGTTGTGTTTCATATTACAGTTGTGATGGCTGAGCCATCTTTTATTTATTATTGTGATGTCAGCCGCTTGTGGCTGAGCTATATTGGTGGTGAGATATATGTATAAATTGTCCCATATTGTCCGCCGTACAGGGGAGATGCTGCCCGATTTTCGAGCAAGCATGTGCCTCTGGGGGCGTGACAAGTTTAATTAAGATTTAATTAATTTGAATTTGAATAATTAAGATTTAATTAATTTGCATTTCAGATTTAAGTTAATTTAGTTAAGGTTATAATGATTAATTAATAATTATGAGTTTAAATTCATCATTTTCATTATTTCGAAAATTTCTTCTTCATCTTTATTTTTCTTTTCAAGTTTTTCTAATAATTTTGATTTATTTGAATTTTTGTAATTTTTATTGATTATGGTCCTAATCTTAGATAGTTCCATATCCTCCTCAACATTGGATCTTTCAACATCCTCAACATAGGTGGAGTAATTTGGGCCACTAATTAATGTTTTGTAATAATCTTCAATATTTTCTATGATTAAGTTATTATCTAGGAGAATTTCATCTTCAAATTTATCCTCAGAATTATCCTCATACATATCTTCAATATTTCAAGAAATTCGAAATTAATCTCTAGATTATTCTTAAGATTTCCAGAATTAATTTCTGGATTATCCTTAAGATTTTCAGAATTAAATTTTGGATTGTCCTTAAGATTTTTAGAATTAATTTCTGGATTAATTCTACTAACTTCAGAGTTATCTTTAGAATTTTTAGATTCGAATTCAGAGTTATACAATGGATTTTCAAATTTGAATTTATAATTATCTAAAGAATTTTCGAATTTGAATTCGGATTTATCCTCAGGACTTTCGAATTTGATTTCGGCTTTATCCTTAAGATAAAATTTATCCGAATTAGAATTATCAGACTTAAAATTATCAGAATTAATTTTATTAGAATTAAAATTATCAGAATTAATTTTATTAATTACTGAATTGATATTCTAAATTAAACAATTAATTTTTGATATTTTTATCATATCTGCATTTTCTAATTTGGCATGCAAGATATTAATTCTATTGTGTAGTAAATCTAGTTTATCAGGAAAATTAACTAAGTTATCATAAGACAGTGCAGGAATTTGTAAAATTTTTGGAACATAAATTTTCCGTACCTTTGCCGGACATTTGTTTTTGTAGTGTCCGTATTTTCCGCACTTGAAGCATTGTACGTGATCCTTATTTTTTCGGACTCCTGGCGCTGGTATCTCCTTTGCCGCCGGTGATGTAGACCGAATCTTACGAGTATGGCACAGATTTTTATAGTGCCCTCTCTCCCTGCATGTGAAGCATATAACATGGAATTTAAAAATGGACATTTTAAAATTAAAAGTACCTGATTCACCCCTGGGCTTCTCCTCAACTCCTGGCGTCGTTGCTTCGTCGGCGGTTAGTCCGGTGAAGAGCGGCTCGGCTCTGATACCAATTGTAGGACTGGTGTCGTCGATAGAGGGGGGGGGTGAATATCGACCGTTCAAATATTTCGGAAACTTCGTAAGACTTTCGATTGTCGTTCTGGACTCAGAGCGTTAGTGCAGCGGAAAGGTAAAGCAGAACGAAAATAACAGACACAGGGACACAGCGGGATTTTTACATGGTTCCCGACCCCCCCAGGGTCAGTACATCCAAGGCCTATGCACGGAAACGCCCGTCCACTATTGGTCTCCTTCCCGAACTTTCTGGAGGCGGAGAAACTCGACTTACAGTGCAAGTTTACAATCAAAAGATAAATGAAATTAAGTGCGGAATTAAATAAAAGCAAACCAACAAGACAAAGTCTGAAGCTCGGCCGATCTGGACCTCCGAAGTGCCGCACACTTCCTCCTGGAGCCTCCCGGTCGTAGAGCCTCGTCTCTAGCGTGTTGTCGTCGGGCAGAATGCTTGGAATCGTTCTTGGAAGTTGTTGTTGAAGCAGAGGGGTCGAAGCCCCTTATATAGGCCTCCTGGGGGCGCCCTGGACGCTGGGGGCGCCCTGGATGCTGGTGGCGCCCCGAAAAACCCGGTCAAACCTTATCCCTGCTCCGACCTCGCCGCAGCTGATAAAACCTTTGACCAGGGCGCCCTCATGAAGGCTTATCTGTGTTTCAGACTCGAAACTGTAAAAACAGCTTTGAACCCGGGCCCCCGGAAGCTCCGGGCGCCCTGCTTGACACCTATTCTGCCTGCTTCACTTAACTGCACTTTTTTCACTTTGGCTTGGGCGCCCTGGATGCATGGGGGCGCCCCCAACACTGGGGGCGCCCTGCTTAAGGGCCTCCAGCCTATTTCGCTTGCTTTGTCTTCCAATCTTGGTACCTGCAAGATACAAAAACACAAAGCACATATACATACAAGATTAGCCTTAAGGACTTGGTTCGGACTTCGGATTTTCACGAAACCCTAGTTCGAACCGGCACAAGTTCCCATCCGCGAGAACTTGCCCTTCACCTACTCCTTTCAGGAGGCGGTTGCCACCCAGTCCTTCGGATGGACTTTTGCTTAGCTTCCGATACTTCCGGACCTCTAGACGCCCAAACCCTGACCCGTCTCTGTTGGATCGAGAAAGACTGATAGAGGGGGGGGTGAATATCGGAATATGTTCGGATTAAATAAAAAGAGTAAGTGCGCGGCGGAAATAGAGACAAAGTAACACAACGCTAACAAAGTCGTTTTTACTTGGTTCGGAGCCTGGGTCGACTCCTACTCCAAGGCCCACGGTCGTTGACCGTTTTCTGCGGGCAATTCTATAATGCGTAGAATGAGTACAGAAGAGAAATACAATTTGCAATAAGAAAGATTACACTTCTGTATTTACCAACTCCCGGGGTAGGCTCGAGTTTCGGTGCAGCGGGAGGTCGACAGCGCTTCGGGCTTGAGTCGGGACGTTCCTGGAGCAGAGCGCAGTCGTCAGAGAGTTTGGATGCGTAGAATGAAGGCAGTTGAGCGTGGAAGCGTCGCAGTAATTGATGCTCTGAAGAAGGAGGTCGAGGGCCCTTTATATAGGGCCTGGGGGCGCCCTGGTCGACGGGGGCGCCCCCCCACGTGGCGCTTGATCCCTAAAAGGCGCGGTCAAGGGTTTATCCCTAAGAACTCGGGATAACCCTTTGACGGAGGCGCCCTGGTTGACTCGGCCAGCTCTTATCCGCAGCGCTGAGGTCTCCTCGGCAAGTCTGGCTGGGTGCGCCCGGGACAGCGGGGGCGCCCTGTGCGTGTAGCGCAGACGCGGCAGAGTTGGTTTGCAATGGGGGCGCCCGGGACAGCGGGGGCGCCCTGGGTATGTACTGTCGAAGTCCTTCTTGTCTTGTTGTGTTTTGTGTTCACCATGGGGGCGCCTGAGACACTCCGGGCGCCCTGGTCAGCTGTTGCCTCACTCCTTTGAGGCACTCTGAGCTGCAGACACTCGTTCCTTCGGTCCTGCATCCAGGGTTAGTCCAAAACACAATAAAACAATAAAATAATAGGTTATACAGCCTCAGCTGTCTTGGTTCTGACTTTGGTCTCCAAAATGGAGCCCTAGGTCGAACCGACGCCTAATGTTCCCTCAAGGGGAACGCGTCCTCACCTACTCCTCTCGGGAGAATTTACCTGGTGCCAACCGGCTCCTCCAGTTGGACTTTTGCCCGGCAGTCCTTCGCCAGGTCTTGAGTTGCCAAGCTGCCCTTCGCTTGGTGCCTAGCAGCCCTTCGCTAGGTCTTTTCTTCTGGCATCCCTTCGCCAGTGCCTAGCATTCCTTCGCTAGGGCTTGTCCATTCTGGCAGTCCTTCGCCAGAGTCTAGCAGTCCTTTGCTAGGGCTTTTCCTGTCTGGCAGTCCTTCGCCAGTGCCTAGCATTCCTTCGCTAGGGCTTTTCTTGTACACTAAAGAAACTTGTTAGACAACAACTAACCCTTAACTTTTGAACCCTTTTGCCAATATCAAAACACAGGTTTGACTTGGGTGCATTCTGCACCAACAGTCTCTACTCCTGTCCTTAGTCATCGCTCAGCTAAGTTGCTCAGTCCCTTGGAGCAAGACTTCATTCCCTAGCAGTCCTTTGCCAGGTGCCTAGCAGTCCTTCGCCAGGTCTTCATTCCCTAGCAGCCCTTCGCCAGGTGCCTAGCAGCCCTTCGCTAGGTGCCCAGCAGCCCTTCGCCAGGACTTAGTGCCCAGTTTCACTCACCAGGTCTTAGTGCCTAGGTTAACTAGGTCTTTTCTTCCACTTTGGTTACTTCTCTCTTACTCCCCTTTGTCTGTTCAATGTATCACTGACTTAAGTGTATTGTCAAACATTAAAACACTTAAAGAAGACCATCATTGATGCAACTTGCACCAACAGACTAGACTTATTAATTTCTTTCTTGTTAATTTGTTTGCTTATTGGATGAGTTATAGATCCTTGTTACTATAACAGTGGTTGTTGTCAACATAAGAGTTTTCTTTACAGTGTTTGCTGAGTGTTTTTACAGTGTATGCTATGTTTTTACAGTGGTTGCTGAGTGTTTTTTCAGTGTTTTTTCAATATGTTTATGTTGTGATTTTTTTTTGAATTGGACATTTGATTTAAAAAGTTATTTCTTGCAATATCATCATAATATGCAGAGTTTCCTACCAATGGATGAAATTTGCAGTGATGATCAGCTATATATTCCTCAAGTTGCAGATGATAGAAAGCCAAAATATGGGATGGAATTCTCATCAATAGATGAGACATTTTCATTCTATAACCAGTATGCACGTGAATCTGGATTTAGTGCAAGGATACATAGTAGCAAGAAAAATAAGATGTCAAATGAAGTAGTATGGAAAACATTTGTATGCTTTAAAGAAGGACATACAGATGACCACCGAAATAAACAAGCAAAAGGTGATCACTAGATAAAGGAAAGAGCACGTGGCGAAGTTAGAACTGGCTGTAAATCAAAGATTTCATTTGTCAAGAAACAAATTGGACTCAATTAGGTTGTCACTAACTTCATGGAAGGCCACAATCATCCACTCTCGACTCCTTCAAAGGTACATTTGTTACGATCACATCGTAAAATGACAGCAGCAAAAAAAGCATTGACTCAACAGTTTTCAAACACCAATGTGCCAACTTGCCAACAAATGCGATTATTGGAGATAGAGTATGGAGGGCCCGAGCGGATTGGTTGTTTAGAAAGAGATATCAGAAACTTTGAGAGAGATTTAAGGGATGAACAAAGGGGTATTGATGCAGAAACACTAATTGATCTATTTGCATCCGAAAAAGAGAAAAATCCAGCTTTTTTCTTTGAATATGAAACTGATTCAGATAGCAAATTTAGTAGGTGTTTTTGGGCAGATCATATATCAAGGAACGCATACAGTGTATTTGGTGATGTGGTTGTATTTGATACAACATATAGCACCAATAAATATGGATTGATTTTTGCACCATTTGTAGGAGTTAATCATCATCATCAGACAATTATTTTTGGTTGTGGCTTCATAAGCGATGAGAAATTTGAGTCTTTTGTTTGGTTGCTTACCAAGTTTTTAGAAGCCATGCCTAAAGGTGCACCAAATGTAATCATCACAGATCAGGATCCTGCTATGACAAAAGCTATTGTCCAAGTTTTCCCTCATACAGTGCATCGATATTGTTTGTGGCACATATTGAATAAATTTCCAGATAAATTGAATCATTTGACTTTCCGTGACCACTATCAAAGCATTAAGAATGCCATTAGAAATTCTACAACGCCTGATGAATTTGAGAATTCATGGGAGCAGGTTATTAAATGTGCTAATTTAGAGGAAAATGATTGGTTGTCTTTGATGTATGAATTGCGACATAAGTGGGTGCCAGCATATTTTAGCCATATTTTTTGTGCTGGAATGTCAAGTAGTCAGAGATCTGAAGGCTCACATGTATTTTTCAAGAAATATGTTTCAAATAAGAATTCTTTGATAGATTTTATCACCCGTTTCAATAGGGCATTGAGACACCAAAGGCACAATGAGTTAGTTGCAGATCATATTGATATGAATGAGCATCCTAGGACTAAGACAAACTGGCCAATGAAATCTCAAATGGTGAAGTTGTATACAAAAAAGAAATGGGTGGAGTTTCAAAGTGAAATGAGTGAGAGTCATGGTTATTATGTGCAATAAGCTTCTATGACAGTTGACTCAGTTGTAGCATCTATGGGAGCTGACTTAGTGGTTTATCATGTAATGAATTTTCAAAGTTGTTCTTCCTCCAAACCAAAGGTTCTAACCCATGACAAACAGAGGGATCACATATCTTGTAGTTGTAGAAAAATTGAGTTTGATGGCATTCCATGCAGACATATGTTAGCTTTTTTTCATATCAATCAAGTGTTTCATTTGCCAGATAAGTATATACTCAAACGATGGACACGAAATGCAAAGGTTGGAGCAATATATAGTTTGGGGGAGCAAAATTTCATTGATGATCCAGAAAGGGTTTTGATGTCAAGGCATTCTAGGTTATCCTATAAAACTTCACTATTAATTGATGATGCATCTTTGACTGATGAGGGGACAAATTTCTTGGATGAACAATTGGATTGTATCTACAGCAAAATTAAAGAGATGAATATTAGTAGAATATGCGACAATGGAAGTCAAAGGAAGAAATCTATGGATGAGTCCCATAATATTATTGATCCTTCTTTAGTAAGAACAAAGGGATGCGGAAAAAGATTGAAATCATCAAAGAAAAAGTCAACCTCAAAGTCTCGTCTATGTCGTGGATGTGGGCATCGAGGTGTGTCACATGACAAGCGCAACTGTCCAATTTTACAGTAACGGTATGTGTTGGTTGATTCTCCATTTGAATGATAATTGTATTTGTACATCAATTATTTTTGTTAGATAAATAACTATGACAATGGGTTGATTGTATTTGTATGTCAATTGTCAGATCAACTATCGATAATCAACATAATAGCGATGACGACACATATGAAGAAGAATTGGCATCTTTAGCGGGTACTATCAAAGTTTAATTTTAGTGCTTCATTGATTTAGATATTACAATTAATAATTGTCTTTATTATTGTAGGTTCTAACAATATGCCCTATATCGGATGAAACAATGTGTAGGTATATTCTTTGATTGCTATTATCTGTATATTCATTGATTGCTATACCTGTTTAACTCTACAAATCTTCTTTGATTGCTATGTATTTTTTTTCTCATTGACAATGTATTTTTTTTCTTCTCATGTTGAATTTATGGTGATAAATATAGGTTCAAAATCGCCATGCTATTCAGTTTTGATGTCAGATGTGAAACAGCTTCTGTGGATTATATTTTCGGCTTTTGTGTATTTTCAGCTTCTGTGAAACAACTTCTGTGGATTGTTTTGATGAAGTCTGCTTCTTGTCTGCGGATTGGATTGTAGTTTCAGCTTTTGTGTATTTTCAGTTTCTATGAAACAGCTTCTGTGGATTGTTTTGATGAAGTCTGCTTCTTGTATGTGGATTGTATTTTTTGTCATATCACTAGCAAGTACTTTGTAAGCTTTGGATGAACTACTACTTTGGACATTTTTTTCTCAATCCTGAATGATCCTCTAATCTTGTACCATCTGTCATTATTTGCCTCCACTTGGCCCCATTAACCCACTGATTATCTATATTAAAAAACAATCTATAATATATCTTGATTAGTGTTGCGTGGTTTAATTAATTTCGATATACATATCTGTATGCATGGTGTGGCAGTACTCTGTGTCGGCGTGCAATGAAATTGCCCTATAAGAAGGTATATCCTTTGGCTGCTTCCACTCTGCACATTCGCTTTGCACTGGAAATGGAGTTCATCAAAGACGATCAGTTAGTTCTGGCTGCAGGGCTCCTCCTGCTGCAGCTGCCGTTTGCATGCGCATTGGTCCATCTATGCGACTTTCTACTATTTAAATGTGCTTTATTACAATCCAACTTTGAATTTGATCATATCAACATGGAAGTGAAACAAGCTTATGTATTTAGGTACCCAGTTCAGCAATTTGGTTTACCATTACCAAAACTCAATCTTGTAGTACAAGCAAATTTGTCGAAACAGGACAATATTTTGCAGCAGAAAAGTATGTGATTGGTATTTGCAATGAGCACACTAACTAGAGAAACCAATAGATCAACTAATATTGAAAGAAATTAATTACAAATGCAGAATGCCAATAGTGATTTTCACCAATAAACAGAAGGATTATTTCTGCTTCAATAAACCTTTGTTTCACTATCCAATTTGAGATCAAATGTGAATGTGCCTCCGCTAGCTGATTTAACAAGTCTAGGAGAGCCAACACCCCTATCGACAAAGAGTCCTTTCTGACCATCTTGCTTTGGCACTGGTGAGAATGTGCCAACTGACTTCGACTCTACCATACGAGGAACTGGAAGAAATTCAGGAGGATCTGAGATAAAAGTATCCATGTCCTGAGAAAAACAAGTAAAAGAAAATAATAGAAGGAAAGCGAGTTTATCAATCAAATTAGTAGTAGTCACTGGAAATAAGGTTAACCATATCTAAAGAACAAACATATTATCAAGCAGACAGAATTCGAAATAAAACAAAATTTAGAAAGATCAAACATACGGAAAAGATTGATGTCAAAGGAAAATAAATTGATAAATTTCTGTAATAAACTGGTAACTAGATAACCGGATAGTTGCACAGGATTTTAGTAGGTGTTTTTGGGCATACATATTCAGGCCATAAAATGTCTTTATGTTCCTAATGAAAGGATATCTCATTCTCAGAACTACAAAAGGGTTGCAAGTCAGTACCTCATGATGGTTAGAGTAGTCACCGGCTTCATTTAAGCCATATGAATCACCAGTTGAGGCATCATATTTGGAGAAATTCCTATTAGATAATGATCCTGGTGTCTCTGTCAAGTTAGCAGCGTAAACAGCATCAACAATGGAAGAGGGTGTTTGAACAACGTAGTGTTCTAAATCAAGCTCCAAAGTGGGTGTTGAACCATTCTGGTAGGAAGAATGGATGAGTGTGAATTTGCAGTGTTCTAAATCAAACTCCAACGTGGGTGTTGAATTTGCAGTTGTTTTTTACCATTTGTAAGTATCACTAGAGAATTGATATGCAACATTTGAAAAATTAGTATCCAGGCTATTTCAAATGTAAAACACTACCAAAAGCCAAAGTCTGGAGAAATCTATCTGAAAATTGTTACAAGCAGTTGTCAACAGACACTAACTAGTAACTAGAATCTGAATATTGCTATAGGCAGACCATTCTGAATCCTTCACAAACCAACATGAGCATTCTGTAAGACCTCCATAAACCAGTATTAACATCCTTTAATACCTCCAAAAAAACAACATTATCTAAACTGATAGATAACAGAATTGTTATTTAAGGTTATATTTCGTTATTCAATAATGCAACGGTCACAGATATCAAATCGTTATGAACTGAGGTTATAAAAGGACGAAAGGTAACGAAGATCCACACATATCTAACCTAGCAGTAGATAAGCGATAAAAACGCAGATACTTCCAAAAGTACCTCCACACCCCTCTCAGGCGCCACATTGATCCATACATCTTGAAAAGTGCCGGCCTCGAATCGGTAGGGCGGCGCAGTGGCCTCCGGCGCGGCGAAGCTCCTCGAAAGCGTAGCTTGGCTTCGGAGAGAGCGTGGCTTCGTAGAGGGAGGAAGAGCGCCTCTAAAGGCGTGGCGTCCGGCGAGAGAGGAGGGTGGCTTCGGCGTTCGGCGTCCGGCGAGCGGCTCTGCGTGGCTTCCAGCGAGAGAGGAGGAAGAGCGCCTCTAAAGGCATGGCTTCCGGCGAGAGAGGAGGAAGAGCGCCTCTAAAGGCGTGGCTTCCGGCGAGAGAGGAGGAAGAGCGGCGAGAGAGGAGGGCTCTGCGTGGCTTCTGCCTCCGGCGTGCATGGCTTCAGACTCCGGCGAGAGAGGAGGAAGACCGGCGGCGAAAAGTTTTCGCCCTAGCCCCACGCGAGATGAGGGAAAAGTTTTGATTTTTTTTTTAAGTAAAGCCACTAAGCGAAGTTCGAAAAAAAAAAAACCAAAAAACGCCCACGCGCGGTCGCGACGCGCATAGTCGCATTTTTTTTTTTGGGGGCGCGGAGATCTCTGTATATATATATATATATATATATATATATATATATTTTTTTTTTTTTTTTTTGATTGAATCTTGGCTTCCCATGTGTGCACAGTCGCATATCAAACAGGCGCTATACTATGCAATTAGGATAGATCCCTTCGCGTGCACCATACTATGCGTGAGGCATCTCGATCAAATACAGGTTCCTCATCGTGTGAAGCAGATCCTTTTTAATTTTTATTTTTAAAATTAGCATATTCTTAAATTTTGAATTTTAAATACATATAAATACCTTGTAAACATCTGAACTTTTTTATTTTAAATATTATAATCTAAGAGGGAAGATTAAATCCTATAGGAAAAATCTTAATAGCCAGATACATATAATATATTTTATAAGCAGACTCCTAAATCCTAAAATCTTAAATCTTAGATACATATAATATATTCTATAAGCATCAGAGTTGTACCATCTATAAGGCGAGATAGACAACCGCCTTAGGGCACAACCTTCCTAGGGGTCCATTTTTTTTAATTATATTCAGAAATACGAAAGACACAGACTACTAAAACCTATTTTCTCGGCTCACGCATTGACGCATGACTCTTTTTTTAAGTGATTTTTTCTCTGATATTCTTTCCATCAATGCACGGATCAATCGAACAAGAGTTAATTTTAATTTTCTTCTTCAACTTTTTCTTCATTCTACAACACGCGACACTAGGCACAGATCCATTAAAGAAGAGGTAATCTTAATCTTCTTCTGTGACTTTCTTCTTCGTCCTGCAACATATGACACTAATTGCGTCCTAATCACACGACGATTATTCATGCGACCTAATCACGCTGAAATCACACTGATTCGCGCAGTGGCTGTCTCACGCAACACCGCTCGGCGGTCGGCTTCCGCTCACGTGACCCTATCATGCGGCGCAGTATGCTTAGTATTTTTGTTATTTGCAAATTGAACTTTATAGTTATTAAAAGAGTCATTTTTTATTATTCACTTTAGGTCCCATCAAACACTGGTACGACTCTGGTGAGCATATAAATTTTTTTAACGCTATAACTTAAGAGGGAAGTCTAAACTCTAAGGGGAAATTTTATTGGCTTAAATTCACTATAACCTAATGGCATGTTCTATTGTAGTGCACTACTTATGAATGGACTCTATGTTCTAGACTTAGAGAATCTAATCTATAACATAAATATCAAACGGTTCAAACCAAAAGATTTGAATCAAACGTATCTTTGACATTATCGCTTAGGTCATATAAATGAGAGTCGCATATCCCAGCTCCATAAGGATGGATTACTGGACTCATTTGATTTTGAATCATATGAGACATGTGAATCTTGTCTTTTAGGCAAGATGACCAAGACTCCATTTAGTGGACATGGCGAAAGAGCGACAGACTTGTTTGGACTCATACATACTGATGTATATGGCCCATTCAATGTCGCAGCAAGTGGAGGCTATCATTACTTCATTACTTTCACTGATGATGTCAATAGATACGGCTATGTGTATCTCATGAAACACAAGTCAGAATCCTTTGAAAAGTTCAAAGAATTCAAGAGTGAAGTACAAAACCAACTTGGCAAGGGTATTAAGATGCTTCGATCAGATCGAGGTGGTGAATACCTTAGCTAAGAGTTTCGTGACCATCTAGCAGTGTGAGATCATATCCTAAGTCACTCCACCTGGAATACCACAATGGAATGGTGTGTCCGAGCGGAGAAATCGTACTCTATTAGATATGGTACGATCGATGATGAGTCAGATAGATCTTCTTACTTCCTTCTGGGGATTCGCTCGAGAGACGACTCTTTTCACACTTAACTGAGCTCCATCAAAGGATGTCACCATATACGATATGGACTGGGAAGAGTCACACGATGTCTTTTATGAGGATTTGGGGTTGTGAGACTTACGTTCGACCTTAAGTCTCTGATAAACTTGGACTCAAATCTGATAAGTGTTATTTTGTAGGATATCAAGAAAACGAAGGGATATTACTTCTACAATCTCACACTAGGCAAAGTGTTTGTCGCTAGAAATGATATTTTTCTCGAAAGAGAGTTTATTTCTAGAAGAAATAGTAGGAGTATAATCCATCTTGAAGAAGTTCAAGATGCAGATAGTACTGAGGCCTTGA
>JAGFNQ010002348.1:349852-474311 GCA_024364735.1 Boesenbergia rotunda
TATCCCCGAACCTTGTACATCCTTGAGTTAGAGCTGGTTTGTTCTTTGTTTGTTCTTTCTGCTTGTTTTCTTCTGCTGCTAACCTCAAGTGCAGAAAGATCAAAAAGAAGCCAAGTTTTTTAAGTGTCTGGCTATTCACTCCCCCCTCTTTAGCCATCCAAGGTCCAACAACCAAGAGGAGGAGTTGGGTCTTGACCCACTAATGGATCTAAATCCAATCCATTAATTTATATCCATTCCACTAAAGGATCTCCATTGAACTTCCTCAACAACCCCCATATTTTCATATGGGCTCCACCTATTATGAGTACATTCATCCCCCCGTGTTTAAGATATCGTATGTCTGTCGATTAATTTAAATTACTGACAATTTAAATTAATCAACTTCTTGTTGATGCAGTCTGGCCCTGATTGTTGTTTTGGTGTTGACACCGATTTTAGTTTAGGTGGATGATTATTGATTATGATTAAGTCCTGATCGGGGATCAGACATGGTATGGAAAATCCTAGTCTGGAGGGCTAGGTGTTGGAAAATCCTAACCTGGAGGGTTAGGTGTTGAAAATCCTAGTCTGGAGGGCTAAGTGTTGGAAAATCCTAACCTGGAGGGTTAGGTGTGAAAAATCCTAGCTTGGAGGGCTAGGTATTTGAAAAGTCCTAATTCGGAAGGGTTGGGTGAAAAGTCCTAGCTTGGAGGGCTAGGTGAAAAGTCCTAACTTGGAGGGTTAGGTGCAAATTCCCATCCTGGAGAATTAGGTAAAAAAGTCCTGGCTTGGAGGGTCAGGTGCCTAGCTTGGAGGGCTAGGTTGGATGATGTTCTAACTCGGAAGGGTTGGGTGAAAAGACCTAGCTTGGAGGGCTAGGTGAAAAGTCCTAACTTGGAGGGTTAGGTGCAAATTCCCAACTTGGAGGGTTAGATGGAAAAATCCTTAACTTGGAGGGCTAAGGTGGATGAATTCCTAGCTTGGAGGGCTAAGGTGGATGAATTCCTAGCTTGGAGGGCTAGGTTTGAGTCCCTGGATCGGTCTGGTGACCGATCAGGGACATTAGCACGCTGCTCCTTCGTGGATCGGTCTGGTGACCGATCCAGCGATGTCTGATCGGACTGGTGACCGATCAGGGAGCACACAGTGAGGTTGGGAACCTACTGTGTGGCTCCTGATCGGACCGGTGACCGATCAGGGAGCAGGCTGCTTCCTCACTGCCTTGCTCCTGATCGGTCTGGTGACCGATTAGGGAGCGGACGGTGAGTGAGTTCCCTTGCTGATCAAGTCCTGGATCGGTCCGGTGACCGATCAGGGACTTTGGATCTGATTAAAAAATCACTGTTCATCTGTCATGATCGGTCTGGGTGACCGATCAGGCTTCACTCTGATTGGTCTGGTGACCGATCAGGCTTCACTCTGATCGGTCCGGTGACCGATCAGGCGTGTATAGCCGCGAGAGCTGGGAATCCCAGCGAAGCAGTGGATCGGTCTGGTGACCGACCCACACGCCCTGGATCGGTCCGGTGACCGATCACTTTAATTCAAATCGCACTGTCAGACGCTCTGATCGCGTCTGACCATATCCGATTTGCTGCCACTTACATCTGATATTTGATTTACTGTGTGATACGCTGCTCTAACACCCTGATTAAGCTGTAGGTGACAGGGAGGATTCAAACACTCAAGGAGAGGTCAATGGAGGCTTTCCTTGGAGCAGGTTTGTCCGATTCTCCATTTCAGGTTGCAACGGCCGAGCTGCAGAATGGAGCCGAGACTAGGGCTTGGCTGAGGGGATCTCAGGAAGACCAGAGAGGGCTCAGTGGTAGCTGGCGTTGGCAGCTGGAGGCTACGAAGGATGTTGTCACCTAGTGCTGTGTGGAGAATCAAAAGCGCGGAAGCAAGCTTCGTGGAAGCAGAGTTCTAGAACTAATCTTCTTGCTGCGCCTTGAGTTCTCCATCACGAGCTTGCTGTGTTCTTGAAGCTTCATCACTTTGAGCAAGCCACTGATTTCGAGAAGCAATCATCCATTACATAAGCGCTTGAAGGAGAGAACAAGGAGCTTGGAGTCCGACAGTGGGAAGACACGAGGAAGGGTTCTTGCGTGAGATCGCCACTGGGTGGAGCTCAGGGAAGCTTGCTGTGTTCTTGTCCTTGCTAAGTGTTTGAGTAAGATCCTTCTAGTTGTTTCTTTGTGCTTAAACTTTATCTGTGATTGAAACACTGTGGAGAGGTTTCTCCACCGAGAAGGAGGTTGCTTTCTATCCGGTGATAACCGGGGCTTGATCTACCGACGATCAAGGGATCACCCACCTTAAGGGCACGCCAAGGAGTAGGGGCAAGTTATCCCCATCTTGCTAATTGTGGTTGTTTGTTTTCGGTTTCTGTTTTCATTTACTGCACTGCTTCATTTCATTTCTTCCGCTGTGCTACTGATAGGTTGAGTGCAGGAAACTTGTTAAGTTTCAAAGAAAAGTGATTGGCTATATTCACCCCCCCTCTCTAGCCATCTCGTTTCCAACAAGTGGTATCAGAGCAAGGGGCTCTGTTTATGGCTTAACATCCAAGAGTTATCAACAAGATGGCTTTGAGAGAAGGCTTCTCTACCACCCGACCTCCATTCTTTGATGGCTCCGATTTCCAGTATTGGAGATCAAAGATGGAATACTATTTGAAGATGGATATTCACACTTGGTTTGCGGTGAAGGAGGGATTCATCCCTCCTAAGGATGACGAAGTCAAAGAACTCGAGTATTCACGGTGGACTGCCGAACAAACTCGAAAGAGTGAAGCCGACGCGAAGGCGGTTGTCACTCTACAATGTGGCATGAACAAAGACCAACTCATCAAGGTTGGTCCTTTCACAAGTGCGAAGGACTTGTGGAACAAACTCATCGAGCTTCACGAGGGAACCCGGGACTCAAGAATTGCCAAGAGGGATTTGTTCCTCAATCAACTCCAAAATCTCTCCATGAAGGAGAATGAGTCGGTAAGTGAGCTCCATAGCCGGTTCAAGGAAGTCCTCAATGGGCTTCATTCAATTGATGAAAAGGTCGAGAATCGCGACCTTATGAGGTATGTCTTGAAAGCATTTCCAAGGAATGCTTTGTGGTCATCCATGGTGGATGCCTGCAAAGTATCCAAGGATATATCTATTGTAAAGTTAGATGACATATTTTGTGAGATGGAATTGCATGAAATGGCTAACAAAGGCCCCAAGGAGAAGGGGATTGCCTTAGTTGCAGGGGACCGAACCAATAAGAAGAAGAAGGAGAAGAAGAAGGAGAAGGAGGTCTCTTCGTCTTCATCCTCTTTCGAATCCGAGTCCGATTCCGAGGAAGATGGCAGCGGCTCTTCTTCCTCCGAGATGGCGAACTTTGTGCGAAGAATGATGCGAAGGGATAAACGATTCAAGAGTAGAGGTAACTCTAGTGAATCCAAACTTGATAAGACTAATGTCTCTTGCTTTGAGTGTGGTAGGAAAGGGCATTTCAAGAGTGAATGTCCAAAACTCAAGAAGAAGGAGGAGAAATCCAAAAGAAAAGAAGAGAGATCCAAGAAGAAGAAGAAGGCTTTGAAGGCCACTTGAGATGAGTCATCCTCTAGCTCATCCGATGAAGAGAAGGAGGAGAAGAGCACAAGGCAAGTGACACTCATGGCTCTTGGAGAGGCAAGCAGTGATGAATCTTCAAGCTCCTCAAACGCGGCTTCATCATCTTCGGATGGTGAAGAGGTAACTTCTCCCGAGCTTGAAAAGTGTTATAGAGCAATTGCATGTTTAACTAGTATGCTTAAAAAGTCTAAGAATAAGGTTAAGGTATTGCAATTAGAAATTGATCAATTGAAAGCTTCTAGGGATGATAACATTGATGATTTACATGTTGAACTGCTAGAAGATGAAATTAAATCATTAAAACTGGAAATTGAAAATTTGAAGTCCTCTAAGGTTGAGGAAGTCAATGATTTGCATGATGAATTGTTAGTAGAGAAAAACCAATCATTGAAGAGTGAAGTTGAGAAACTCAAGAATATTCTTGGGAAGTTCTCAACTAGCTCTAAGACCCTAGATATGATCCTAAATACCCAAAGAGCGGTTTACAATAGGGCCGGTATTGGTTACCGTCCTAAGGAACCGTCATTTGTATCTCTCATGTCTAGGACTGATATGAGACAATCTAGGACACCCAAAATCCAAAAGAAAATGGTCAAGACATGGGTGCCTAAGTCATGTTTAGTTGATGTTTTAGGTCCCAAGGTTTGGGTACCTAAAACTTCTATTTTTCGAATTGTGTAGGTTATGATTGAGGGGGAGCATCTATCAACTTGGTTCGTTGATAGTGGATGCTCCAAACACATGACCGGGGATAGATCATTGTTTACCACACTTCACAAGAAAAGTAGAGGTAATGTATCATTTGGTAACAATGGTAGTCTTAAGGTCATAGGGATAGGAGACATTCAAATATCCGAATGCCTTAGAATTTCAAATGTCCTAGTCAAGGGGATGAAATTTAATCTCCTAAGTGTGAGTCAATTGTGTGACACGGGTTACACAATTGACTTCCAACCAAGTCAATGTCTAGTTAGACAAAATGACACCTTGGACACGGTACTAGTAGGAGCAAGAGTAGACAATATTTATCAAGTTTCATTTAAAAGTGCTACTAATGCTTTTGCTAAGTGTCTCATGTCAAAAGAAGAAGAGTCCACCCTTTGGCACCGGAGATTAGCTCATGTGAATATGAAGAACATCCGGAAGTTGGCCAACAAGGGACTAGTCCGTGGCTTACCAAGCGTCAAGTACGAGAAAGAGAAACTTTGTGATGCATGTCAAATGGGTAAGCAAACAAAATCTGCACATAAAGGTAAAAGTGTTGTAAGTACTTCCAATGCACTAGATTTACTTTACATAGATTTATTTGATTGTAGTACCACCATATCATTGAATGGAAGTAGATATTGCTTTGTTATCATTGATGATTTTACTAGATACACATGGACTTACTTTTTAAAATATAAGGACCAAACCTTAGATATTTTCATTTCTTTTTGTAGAAGAGTTGAAAATGAAAAATCATTAACCATTAAGACAATTAGAAGTGATCATGGAGGTGAATTTCAAAACCAAAGGTTTTTAGAATTTTGTCAAGATAGAGGTTATAGACATGAGTTCTCTACTCCTAGAACACCACAACAAAATGGTGTTGTAGAGAGGAAGAACCGTGTACTCCAAGAGGCTGCACAAAGCATGCTTAATGAGTACTCACTCCCGAGTTACTTATGGGCTGAAGCTGTAAATACAGCTTGCTATGTGCAAAATCGAGTCCTCATCCATAGGTTTTTAGGAAAGACTCCCCATGAACTTTGGTTTGGAAAACCACCTACGGTTAAACACCTTAGGGTGTTTGGTTGTAAGGTGTTCATCCTAAACACCAAGGATCACCTTGGAAAGTTCACGGCAAAGGCTGATGAAGGGATACTAGTCGGGTATTCCCTCGTTAGCAAAGCCTATCGAGTCTACAACAAGAAAACTAGATTAGTTGAAGAGTCTTCTGATGTGGTTTTTGAAGAAATTCCAAAATCAATTGACCAATCAGAAAATGTAGAAGGAGTTCAACATGAACTTAGGAGACTAAGTTTGAATGAAACTCCAAGTGTTGTTGATGGTGATGAGTCTGATGACGGTGAACCTAGACAACCCATTGATCAGCCGGATCCTGAGGCTGAACTTGTGTCAATTTGAGAGGAGTGAAGTTTGGGACTTAGTCCCTTGACCTAAGAAGACCACCATCATTGGAACCAAATGGGTCTTCAAAAACAAATTGAACCACAAGGGAGAAATCATTAGAAACAAGGCACGCTTGGTAGCCAAGGGCTACAGTCAAGTTGAAGGCCTTGATTATGATGAGACTTATGCTCCCGTGGCACGATTAGAGTCCATTCGATTGATGCTTGCATTTGCAGCACATCGTGGCTTCAAATTATACCAGATGGATGTCAAATCGGCATTCTTAAATGGTTTGATTAGAGAAGAGGTTGTTGGTGCAAGTTGCATCAATGATGTTCTCCTTTAAGTGTTTTAATGTTTGACAATACACTTAAGTCAGTGATACAATGAAGAGACAAAGGGGAGCAAAGGAGAAGTAAACTAAGTTGAAGAAAAGTCCTAGTTAATCTAGGTATCAAAAACCTAAGACCTAGCGAAGGGCTGCTAGGCACCTAGCGAAGGGCTGCTAGGTATCGAAACTCTAAGTCCTGGCGAAGGGCTGCTAGGCACCTAGCGAAGGGATGCTAGGTATCGGAACCTTAAGACCTAGCGAAGGACTGCTAGGCACCTAGCGAAGGGCTGCTAGGCATAGAAGACCTAGCGAAGGGATGCTAGGCACCTGGCGAAGGACTGCTAGGGAATGAAGACCTGGCGAAGGACTGCTAGGCACCTGGCAAAGGGCTGCTAGGGAATGAAGTCTTGGTCCAAGGGACTGAGCAACTTAGCTGAGCGATGACTAAGGACAGGAGTAGAGACGGGTCAGGGTTTGGGCGTCTCGAGGTCCGGAAGTATCGGAAGCTAAGCAAAAGTCCACCCGAAGGGCTGGGTGGCAACCGTCTCTTGAAAGGAGTAGGTGAAGGGCGAGTTCTCGGGGATAGGAACTCGTGCCTGTTCGACCTAGGGTTTCGTGCAAATTCGAAGTCCGAACCAAGTCCTTAAGCTTAATATTTCATGTATATGTGCTTTGTGTTTGTGTATCTTGCAGGTATCAAGAACCGGAGACAAAGCAAGTAAACAAGTGAGGCTGGAAGGCAACATCCAGGGCACCCCCATCATTGGGGGCACCCCCATGCAACCAGGGCGCCCCCAACAGTGGGGGCGCCCCCAGACAGTACTAAGGATGCAGTAGTCGTTGAAACAGGCAGAACAGGTGTCATACGGGGCGCCCGGAGCATCCGGGGCGCTCGGGTCAACACTGTATCGTTGCGGCGAGTCCGAAGCAGTGGATAAGCGCTGACTGGGTTCAAGATGGGCACCCGGAAGGTCCGGGGCACCCTCGTCAAAGCTGTTATCAGCTGCAGCGAGGTAGGCGCAGGGATAAAGTTTGACTGAGTCTTCCGGGGCGCCCCCGACGTCCAGGGCGCCCCCAGGAGGCCTATATAAGGGGCTTCGACCCCTCTGCTTCTGACACAACTGCAAAATACCATTCCAAGCATTCTGACCGATGACAACGCACTAGAAACGAGGCTCTACGACCGGGAGGCTCCAGGAGGAAGTGCGCGGCACTTCGGAGGTCCAGATCGGCCGAGTTTCAGATTTTTGTTCGGTTCGCTTTTACTTATTCCACACTTTATTTTCTATATTATTGCTTGTAAATCTTGCACTGTAAGTCGGGTTTCTCCACCTCCGGAAAGTCCGGGAAGGAGACCAATAGTGGACGGGCGTTCCCGTGCATAGGCCTTGGATGTACTGACCCTGGGGGGTCGGGAACCAAGTAAAAATCCGCTGTGTCCTTTGCTTTGTTTTTCGTTCTATTTATTTTCCACTGCGCTACTAATATTCTAAGTCCAGAACGAACGAAAGTTTTACGAAGGTTTTCGCGATCGATATTCACCCCCCCTCTATCGACGGCATCGGTCCTACAAGTGGTATCAGAGCCGAGCCGCTCTTCACCGGACTAACCGCCGACGGAGCAAAGACGCCAGGAGTTGAGGGGGAGCCCAGGGGTGAATCAGGTATATTTTAAATGCTCATTTGTAAATTCCATATTATTTGTTTCACGTGCAGGGAGAGAGGGCACTATAAAAATCAGTGCCCTACTCGTAAAAATCGTTCATCACCGGCAGCAAAGGAGACACCAGTGCTAGGAGTCCGGAGAGATAAAAGCCACATCAGATGCTTCAAATGCGAGAAATACGGACATTACAAAAACAAGTGTCCGACGAAGGTACACAAGATTTATGTTCTAAAAATTTTACAAGTTCCTGAACTGCCATGTGATAAAATAGTTAATTTTTCTGATAAAGTAGATTTACTGCATAGTAAAATTAACTTTTTGCATGTTAAATTACAAAACGTGAATATGACCAAAATATTAGAAATTAATTGTTTAATTCAGAATATCAATTCAGAAATTAATAAAATTAATTCTAATAATTTATCTGATAAAATTAATTCAAATAATTTATCTGATAAAATTAATTCTGATAATTTTTCTGATAAAATTAGTTCTGATAATTTTAGTTTAGACAAAATTAATCCTAAGGATAATTCCGAATTCAAATTTGAAAATCCTAAGGATAAATCCGAATTCAAATTTGAATATCTTAAGGATAAATCCGAAATTAATCCTGAAAATCTCAAGATTAATTTAGAAATTAATTATGAAATTCTTAAAGATAATCTAGAGATTAATGTTGAAAACATTGAAAATATATCTGAGGATAATTCTGAGGATAATTATGAAGATAAAATTCTCCTAGATAATAATTTAATTATAGATAATATTAAAGATTATTACAAAACTTTAACTAGTGGCCCAATTTACTCCACCTACTGTGAGGATATTGAAAAATCTAATCTTAAGGAGGATATGGAACTATCTAAGATAAAGGCCATAATCAATAAAAATTATAAAAATTCAAATAAATCAAAATTATTAGAAAAACTTGAAAAGAAAGATAAAGATGAAGAAGAAATTTTTGAAATAATGAAAATGATCAATTTAAACCCACAATTATTAATCAAATTTTAATCTTAAATTCAAATTAATTAATTAAATCTTAATTAAATCTTATTAAATCTTAAATAAGTTCAAATTAATTAAATCTTAATTATTTAAATTAAATCTTAATTAAATTCAAATTAATTAAATCTTAATTATTTAAATTAAATCTTATTAAATCTTAATTAAATTCAAATTAATTAAATCTTAATTATTTAAATTAAATCTAAATTAAATCTTATTAAATCTTAATTAAATTCAAATTAATTAAATCTTAATTATTTAAATTAAATCTTAATTAAATCTTATTAAATCTTAATTAAATTCAAATTAATTAAATCTTAATTATTTAAATTAAATCTTAATTAAATTCAAATTAATTAAATCTTAATTATTTAAATTAAATCTTATTAAATCTTGATTAAATTCAAATTAATTAAATCTTAATTATTTAATTTAAATCTTAATTAAATATTATTAAAACTTAATTAAATTCAAATTAAGTAAATCTTAATTATTTAAATTAAAACTTAATTAAATATTATTAAATCTTAATTAAATTCAAATTAATTAAATCTTAATTAATTAAATTAAAAATTAATTAAATCTTATTAAATCTTAATTAAATTCAAATTAATTAAATTTTAATTATATAAATTAAATCTTAATTAAATATTATTAAAACTTAATTAAATTCAAATTAAGTAAATCTTAATTATTTAAATTAAAACTTAATTAAATATTATTAAATCTTAATTAAATTCAAATTAATTAAATCTTAATTAATTAAATTAAAATTAATTAAATCTTATTAAATCTTAATTAAATTCAAATTAATTAAATTTTAATTATATAAATTAAATCTTAATTAAATCTTATTAAATCTTAATTAAATTCAAAATAATTAAATCTTAATATTTTAAATTAAATCTTAATTAAATATAAATTAAATCTTATTAAATTCAAATTAAATAAATTAAAATTAAATCACAATTAATTCAAACTTAAATTAATTAATTAAATCTTAAATAATTATCATTAATTCAAATTAATTAATTAAATCTTAAATAATTATCAATAATTCAAATTAAATAATTAAATCTTAAATAATTATCAATAATTCAAATTACTAATTAAATCTTAAATAATTATCAATAATTCAAATTAATTAATTAAATCTTAATAATTATCATTAATTCAAATTAATTAATTAAATCTTTAATAATTATCATTAATTCAAATTAATCTTAAATAATTATCAATAATTCAAATTAATAAATTAAATCTTAAATAATTATCATTAATTCAAATTAATTAATTAAATCTTTAATAATTATCATAAATTCAAATTAATTAATTAAATCTTAAATAATTATCAATAATTCAAATTAATTAGTTAAATCTTAAATAATTATTTATAATTCAAATTAATTAATTAAATGTTAAATAATTATCAATAATTCATATTAATTAATTAAATCTTAAATAATTATCAATAATTCTAATTAATTAATTAAATCTTAAATAATTATCAACAATTTAAATTAATTAATTCTTAATAATTCTAATTTAAATCAATTAAATTTGAATTAATCAAATAATTTAGTTAATATTTAATTAATTTTCAAATTAATTCAAACTTTAATTAACTCAACTTCAAATGTTAAATAACTTAAACTCAAACTAAAATAAAATTTTACGCAAACTGTAATAATTAAAATTAATAACATTAAATATGTCAAAGTGGGTTGGCATATTCGTGGGTTCACACGACATGTATCAAATCGGGAATTTGATACATTTCTAGAAACTTAAATAAAATGCTTTGGACTTGTTTGACTCATGCATAATTGTCATGTCATGCATCTGCTACTTCTTTTTATATGACATGTCATTCATATTTAAATTTTATGCATATATGAGAACGACTATAGGAAAAAGAACAATTGAAACTTGATCAACCTAGTATTGGGTGGCGGTGAGATGATAGTACGTTAGGGAAGCCAATTCTAATAAGGTCAAGTATACTTGGTCTCTTTAGACTGGTGAAACTAGCCGAAGCTACCGATCCAAGATCCAAACTAGTTAGACCAGAATTTTTCAAAAAGTAATTTTGAAAATGAAATTTCATTAAAAGGCTTTGTCAAGGAAAGGGTTGATGATCCAATAAGGCTACGGCCAAATAAGGCCTAGTGCCTCGCCAAGACCTGGAAGTCAATTTTTGAAATTCAAATTCAAGTTACTTCTTGTCAAATTCAAATCTAACACAAGCTTCAATTAAATCTTAGAGTTAATAATAAATTAAGAAAAATGATTCAAGCATCTCACAATACACCTATAAGGCAACCATGCTTGTTATATTGATAAATCTAAAATGGGTGAGATGTTAAGGACTAATGAATTGAAAAATATTTTTCAAAATTGTTTTTCAAAATTGTTAGAATATTTTTCTAAAAATATATTTTCAAAATAGTGCTTCAACATAATAATGTTTTTATGGAATTCATGCTTGTCTGATTGAATATACATATTATACGTTTTTCAAAAATTATATCTTTTCAAAAATTATTTGACTCACGCAATTAGACACAAGCGTCTTAGGACAACACTAAAGTTCCATAAGACACTTAGATAGAGTCAAATGGTATCGGATACAGGGGGAGTGATTTTCATTTTGTTTAATGGCTTTCGAAAACTACACTGAAAAAATTACTATTATTTGAAAATACTTTTCGAAAACTGAGCTTTAAATCGTTATCACTTGTGGTTTTCGAAAAAGGTTTATGTTGTAAAATTCATCTGTCTTGTTTGATTTTGATAAACCCTAAAGACACAGAGGAAGGTCCACTTCATAAGCTACAAGGACTCCTAGGATGTGTCAACTTTAGGGGGAGTATAAATCAAACTTCTGAAATAATTTTGTTTAATTAATTGTTTTGAAATTATTAGATAATTTCTTTAATTTGAATCAAACCTTAAGACTTAGAGGAAGAGTACTTGTGGTCAACAAGCTTCCCAAGACTGGGTCAAGTTTAGGAGGAGATAAAATTAAAAGAATTATTGAATATTTCAAATGTTTTCATGCGCGGTATTTTCAAATCCTATTGAAAACGTAAGTATTCTTTCAAAATACTATTAATTTTCCCAAAACAAAAATATATACTATTATTTTCAAAAATTTGAAATAATGTTTAGCTTGAGTCGGAAAATTCTCCAGGACACTTAGGAAAATGTCCTTGTAGTCAACAAGGTTTCCTATGATTGTGTCAGACTGGAAGATAAACCAAATCAAGTATTATGACTTCAAAAATTTTAGACATTTTTCAAAATATACTCACTATTTTTCAGAAGTTCTGTGACTTATGCAATTATTTTTATATTTACTTGAGTTTGAAAAATTTCCAGGACACTTAGGAAAATATTCTTGTAGTTAACAAGATTTCCTAGGATTGTGTCAGACTGGAAAAGAAACCAAGTCAAGTAAAATAGTATACTTTCAAAATGCATAATACTCTTCAAAAATTACTTATATTTTTCAAAGTCTCATCTTTTTCAAAAAAGTTAGTACTTGCAAAATAGGTATAATATTTTTCAGAAAAAACTTATATTTTTCAAAATATCTTTCAAAACTGCTCAATCTATTCTCTCAAAAGTACTTGCATGCTTCAAAGATCATATTCTCCAAAATATTTGTACCTTCAAAAATACGGTATTTTCTCAAAAATATTGTCTAAGTTTTCTGAGTTCAAAATACTTAAGTATTAGTTTTATGCTATCCTTTCAAAAATTTATACTAAGTATTTTCAAAAAGAAACAAATATTCTCATTGTTGGCGCAAGTATTTCTGGTTTTTTTTTATGTATGACAAAGGGGGAGAGGTGTGCTTAAGTTAGAAATTTTTTTTTTGGATTCTTACCAAAGGACCATTTGATCAAAATGTTTTTCAAAACTAAGGATAGTTGTGCTTAAGTTAGAAATTTTTTTTTGGATTCTTACCAAAGGACCATTTGATCAAAATGTTTTTCAAAACTAAGGTCGTGTTTTAGTTTGGTCCCAAGGATGGTAAGTTAGCCCCTTAAACCAATCTAACTTAAGTTATTGTCAAACATCAAAAAGGGGGAGATTGTTGGGTTAAGTTGCATCAATGAAGTTCTCCTTTAAGTGTTTTAATGTTTGACAATACACTTAAGTCAGTGATACAATGAAGAGACAAAGGGGAGCAAAGGAGAAGTAAACTAAGTTGAAGAAAAGTCCTAGTTAATCTAGGTATCGAAACCCTAAGACCTAGCGAAGGGCTGCTAGGCACCTAGCGAAGGGCTGCTAGGTATCGAAACTCTAAGTCCTGGCAAAGGGCTGCTAGGCACCTAGCGAAGGGATGCTAGGTATCAGAACCTTAAGACCTAGCGAAGGGCTGCTAGGCACCTAGCGAAGGGCTGCTAGGCATAGAAGACCTAGCGAAGGGATGCTAGGCACCTGGCGAAGGACTGCTAGGGAATGAAGACTTGGCGAAGGACTGCTAGGCACCTGGCAAAGGGCTGCTAGGGAACGAAGTCTTGGTCCAAGGGACTGAGCAACTTAGCTGAGCGATGACTAAGGACAGGAGTAGAGACGGGTCAGGGTTTGGGCGTCTCGAGGTCCGAAAGTATCGGAAGCTAAGCAAAAGTCCACCCGAAGGGCTGGGTGGCAACCGTCTCCTGAAAGGAGTAGGTGAAGGGCGAGTTCTCGGGGATAGGAACTCGTGCCGGTTTGACCTAGGGTTTCGTGCAAATCCGAAGTCCGAACCAAGTCCTTAAGCTTAATATTTCATGTATATGTGCTTTGTGTTTGTGTATCTTGCAGGTATCAAGAACCGGAGACAAAGCAAGTAAACAAGTGAGGCTGGAAGGCAACATCCAGGGCGCCCCCATCATTGGAGGCGCCCCCATGCAACCAGGGCACCCCCAACAGTGGGGGTGCCCCCAGACAGTACTAAGGATGCAGTAGTCGTTGAAACAGGCAGAATAGGTGTCATCCGGGGCGCCCGGGTCAACACTATTTCGTTGCGGCGAGTCCGAAGCAATGGATAAGCGCTGACTGGGTTCAAGATGGGCGCCCGGAAGGTTCGGGGCGCCCTGGTCAAAGTTGTTATCAGCTGCGGCGAGGTAGGCGCAAGGATAAAGTTTGACCGAGTCTTCCGGGGCGCCCCCGACATCCAGGGCGCCCCCAGGAGGCCTATATAAGGGGCTTCGACCCCTCTGCTTCTGACACAACTGCAAAATACCATTCCAAGCATTCTGATCGATGACAACACACTAGAAACGAGGCTCTATGACTGGGAGGCTCCAGGAGGAAGTGCGCGGCACTTCGGAGGTCCAGATCGGCTGAGTTTCAGATTTTTGTTCGGTTCGCTTTTACTTATTCCGCACTTTATTTTCTATATTATTGCTTGTAAATCTTGCACTGTAAGTCGGGGTTCTCCGCCTTCATAAAGTCCGGGAAGGAGACCAATAGTGGACGGGCGTTCCCGTGCATAGGCCTTGGATGTACTGACCCTAGGGGGTCGGGAACCAAGTAAAAATCCGCTGTGTCCTTTGCTTTGTTTTTCGTTCTATTTATTTTCCGCTGCGCTACTAATATTCTAAGTCCAGAACGAACGAAAGTTTTACGAAGGTTTTCGCGATCGATATTCACCCCCCCTCTATCGACGACACCGGTCCTACAGAGGTCTATGTCGAACAACCTCCGGGGTTTGAGAGTACCAAATTTCCAAACCACGTGTTCAAGCTCAAGAAGGCACTTTATGGCCTTAAACAAGCACCCCGAGCTTGGTATGAGCGGTTGTCGACATTTCTAATTGAGAAGGGCTTCGTTAGAGGCCAAATAGACCCTACACTATTTCTACGAAGAGATAGTGACAATATTTTTGTACCCCAAGTATATGTCGATGACATAATTTGTGGCTCAAACAATAGGCGCTATTTAAATGAGTTCATTGGACACATGGAGAGTGAGTTTGAAATGAGTCTAGTGGGAGAGTTGACCTTCTTCCTTGGACTTGAAACCAAGCAAACTCGCGATGGTATCCATGTGCACCAATCAAAGTATACACAAGAAATGCTTCGAAAATTCAACATGAGTAATTCAAAAGAGGTAACCACTCCCATGGCCACAAACACAAGATTAGACAATGACGAGAGTGGTAAACCCGTTGATTTGACTCAATATCGAAGCATGAAAGGTAGTTTGCTATACCTCACAGCTAGTCGACCGGATATCCTATTTGTTGTGGGTATGTGCACTAGGTATCAAGTTTGTGCCAAGGAATCTCATTTAATTTCTGTTAAGCGAATTTTGAGATATCTCAAGGGCACAATTGGTGTCGGTCTATGGTAACCCCGTACCGAATCTTTTGATTTAATTGGCTATATGGATTCCGACTACGTTGGATGTAAGTTGGACCGGAAAAGCACAAGTGGGGGTTGCCAATTCTTAGGCTCGTCCTTAGTGAGTTGGTCAAGTCGGAAGCAACATTGTGTTGCTCTCTCCACGACCGAGGTAGAATATATCGCCATGGGAGAGAGTGTATCACAATTGTTGTGGATGATACATACTTTAGAGGACTATGGATTGAGTTACAAGGGTGTGCAAGTGTTATGTGATAACATTATCACAATTAACTTAACCAAAAATCCAGTCCATCATTCTAGGACCAAACATATTGAGGTGCGTCACCACTTCATTAGAGATCATGTAGCTAGGGGAGATATTGTACTCTCACATGTAGAGTCCAAGTCAAACCTAGCTGACATCTTCACTAAAGCACTCCCCGAAAATGAGTTTAGTTTTCTAAGACGGGAATTGGGAATGTGTCGCGCTTCATGATTTTCAAATTGCATTCAAAACCCTTCATGATTATTTCGAAATTGTTGGGATCAATTGGGTAACTTTGGGGACATCTCACACAAACTATAAGGTTTACCAAAATATTTTTGTTTGCTAGACATGGGGTGAGATGTTAGGATCAACTCAATTTCTCAAAATGTCAATGCTTCCCTTGAGAAATCAAGTTGACGAGATAATAATCACGGTGGTGACCAAGTATGGGGAAAACCATTGCATAACATATGTGTATATGGCTCCATGATCATACTTGGACATTCCAATCAAGGAAACTTGATTGGAACATTGGATTTGATACAAACTTAGTTGAAATTGCTTGAGTGATTGTTGATTGAGTTTGATTCCATCTGGATGGGTCAAAGTGGTTGTTGAACCTATAAGGACCTTTGATACTTACTCAGGGATCAATTTTAGTCATGAGATCATGTCCAAGTTCGACAAACTTCATCAGATCTCGTTGGAAAAATTTTGAAATTCTGAAACTGAACATTTCAGTTCGTATCAGGGAGTATCAGGAACCCTGATCGGTCACCGGACCGATCAGGCATAGGACTGATCGGTCCTCGGACCGATCTGGCTCCGTCCTGTGGTGATCGGTCCTCAGACCGATCACCGAGACATGCAGTGACATTTCGGAATTTTGACCAAGTGTACTGAGCCAGTCTGGATCGGTCCCCGGACCGATCTGGCACCCTACTGGGACCGGTTCACAGACCGGTCAGGGGGCTCACTGTAAGCCTCCCGAGTCTACTGATCTCTCCATGATCGATCAACCGATCGATCAGGAGCTTGCCTGATCGGTCACCCGACCAATCAGGCTATAGCCTGATCGGTTTGGGCACGATCAGATCGAACGGTGATCCGTTCAGACGCATTAAATTCTGTTTGGTGGACCGATCCACCAACCGATTAACTTCGCGAAAACTTACCATTGCCGAACCCTAGCGCCGAGACCTCCCATTTGCGCAACCCTGTGCGAGAGCCTTTCCCAGTGCCCTCGTCTCCCATTCGTGAGTGTGCGGTGCTAAGGAGTCTTCGCTAAGCCCTGTTTTTCTTCCTGCGTCCTGCGTCTCTCTCTCGCCGAAGGACCTCGCGATCATCACTTGCGCCGAGTCTCTCTCTGCGCAAGCTTGTTCTTCCAATCTAAGAACTTCTCCATGGCACCTAAGTTTTTGGCTTTGTTTTTCTTTTCAAACAGCTCATGAACTATGACTTGTGAAACTAACCATGTTTTTGGTTCTTGTTCTTGCTGTTGTACCATGACCCTATTGCACTTGCCGTGAACCTTCTTTCCATACTTGATCATATGACCAAATCTATCGTTCATCTCATTTTCTATCTCTGATTGGGTGTTATCTTATATGATCAATTCTTGAATCCAATCTATAGAAAGTCTTCTAAGGGTAAGGAACCTATGGAGGATAGTTCTAAGGGCAAAGGCCCTTCGTCTTCCACACCTCCTCCGAGACCTCCATCTCCCATGCATACTAGATTTCAGAACCTTCTCTATGCCCTAGACTTTCATTGGCACAACTTTAAACTAATGCTATGTCAGTCAGTGGACTAAACTTTTGTTTATGAACATTGTCCTACAGTGAGAAGAATCATTGAGTACTATGAGCTTCAAAACATCCTTTCCTTGGAAAGGCCAATCAATGTTGATTTGGTCTCTAAATTCTACAATAATCTGGCCAATGGGGAGGGCACGGGGTGGCGGACCCATGTCACCGGTGTCGATCTTGACTTTACCTTATCAGCCTTCACTGTGTTTCTAGGTTGCCGTCGCTCCAATAATGACTTTTCGCTCTATCCCTATCTTCCTGACCCTCTTCCTGTCCCCTTTACTGGAATCACTCCTGACTCCATCTATGAGAATTTTCTAGGCCACCCCAGGCCACGGGGTTCTGGTGCGCACACCTGTACGTTTCCCACGTTTCCTGCTCTCCATCTATCTCCCATTGATTATATTCTGTTTAAGATTATCACAAATTGTCTTCTTCCAACTACTTCAAAGCATCTTGATGAGATCCATCCATTCCACTGCCTGATGCTTTACGGGATGCATCTGTAGTTAGATTTTGACATAGCACCGTCCATTTATTTCTCCATCATTGTTCATGGTCTGAGGTATAGCCAGACGATCTATATGCCATTCGGCCATATCATCACTGCCTGGCTGTAGTTCGTTGGGATCGATGTTTCACAGGGTCGTACTGTACCTATGGTGCGACAGGACTGCCGACTTGATCGTCGCATGCTGGCCCAGTCTGGTATTGTTGTCGGATCACGAGGGTTGCGTTGGAAGAATCAGAGACACATGGGGGAGTTTCCAGGAGCAGCCCATTCCCAAGAGCAGCCCGCTGATATAGATGATTATGATGAGTGGGCTCCTGACCTCCGATGGAAGATTGCGGAGTTAGAGCGGATGCTGCAGCACGAATTGCATATTTCCAAGCACTGGCGACAAGAGGTCTGCTCCGAGTTTCAGTCCTTTGATCGCTGTCTTGATGTCCTAGCATCTGATGTCTCTGAGATGAGCTCGTTCCAGGACAGATGGTATGAAGAGTGGTATCATCATACATTTCCTGATGGTGCGTCCCCCAGTGGCCCCTCACCCGGGGATATCCTATATATTGATGATTCCGATGATGATGCCGTGGACGATTGATGTTTTCTTGCCTTGTATGTCTTTTGGGCTGTATGCCCTGTGACTTGACTATTGTGGCCGTGTGCCACACGTATCTTGCTACTTGTTTTATGCTTTGACTTGTCTGTCCTTGAATTACATGCTTATCTACTCTTAGTATGCTTATTGTTGATGCCATGTTGTTTATATGATCATGATTTGCATATTTACTACTTTGCTATGTTCATGCTTGTAATGCCATGTTTACCTGATACATATCAATGTTGTGGCATGCTTTGTGAGTTGATACTTCGTGTTCATATGATGCATGTGATTGCTCTATCTTGCTCTATCTTTTTCACATGTGTTCGTATGGTTATCCAACAACCTATCACATCTTTGTTGATTTGGGATACCCCTAGGGTTGAGGGGGAGTTTGTTTACAACTTAACAGTCCCTCTAGCTCCTTTTCGATGTTCAACAAAGGGGGAGAGTGTGGATTGGTTATGTTTAGAATGATCATGTTGTAGAGGGAGGATCTGGATTCCCCTATGATTCTAAAGTTGAGCTATTGATTGAGAATCCCTAAACTTAAAATCGGGTTGTCAAACAACAAAAAGGGGGAGATTGTTGGTGCAGTCTGGCCCTGATTGTTGTTCTGGTGTTGACACCGATTTTAGTTTAGGTGGATGATTATTGATTATGATTAAGTCCTGATCGGGGATCAGGCATGGTATGGAAAATCCTAGTCTGGAGGGCTAGGTGTTGGAAAATTCTAACCTGGAGGGTTAGGTGTTGAAAATCCTAGTCTGGAGGGCTAGGTGTTGGAAAATCCTAACCTGGAGGGTTAGGTGTGAAAAATCCTATCTTGGAGGGAAGGGTTGGGTGAAAAGTCCTAGCTTGGAGGGCTAGGTGAAAAGTCCTAACTTGGAGGGTTAGGTGCAAATTCCCATCCTGGAGAATTAGGTGAAAAAGTCCTGGCTTGGAGGGTCAGGTGCCTAGGTTAGAGGGCTAGGTTGGATGATGTTCTAACTCGGAAGGGTTGGGTGAAATGTCCTAGCTTGGAGGGCCAGGTGAAAAGTCCTAACTTGGAGGGTTAGGTGCAAATTCCCAACTTGAAGGGTTAGATGGAAAAATCCTTAGCTTGGAGGGCTAAGGTGGATGAATTCCTAGCTTGGAGGGCTAGGTTTGAGTCCCTGGATCGGTCTGGTGACCGATCAGGGACATTGGCACGCTGCTCCTTCGTGGATCGGTCTGGTGACCGATCCAGCGATGTCTGATCGGACTGGTGACCGATCAGGGAGCACACAGTGAGGTTGGGAACCTACTATGTGGCTCCTGATCGGACCGGTGACCGATAGGGAGCAGGCTGCTTCCTCACTGCCTTGCTCCTGATCGGTCTGGGAGCGGACGGTGAGTGAGTTCCCTTGCTGATCAAGTCCTAGATCGGTCCGGTGACCGATCAGGGACTTTGGATCTGATTAAAAAATCACTGTTCATCTGTCCTGATCGGTCTGGGTGACCGATCAGGCTTCACTCTGATCGGTCTGGTGACCGATCAGGCTTCACTTTGATCGGTCCGGTGACTGATCAGGCGTGTATAGCCGCGATAGCTGGGAATCCCAGAGAAGCAGTGGATTGGTCTGGTGACCAACCCACACACCCTGGATCGGTCTGGTGACCGATCACTTTAATTCAAATCGCACTGTCAGACGCTCTGATCGCGTCTGACCATATCCGATTTGCTGCCACTTACATCTGATATTTGATTTACTGTGTGATATGCTGCTCTAACACCCTGATTAAGCTGCAGGTGACAGGGAGGATTCAAACACTCAAGGAGAGGTCAATGGAGGCTTTCCTTGGAGCAGGTTTGTCTGATTCTCCATTTCAGGTTGCAACGGCCGAGCTGCAGACTGGAGCCGAGACTGGGGCTTGGCTGAGGGGATCTCAGGAAGACTAGAGAGGGCTCAGTGGTAGCTGGCGTTGTGAGCTGGAGGCTACGGAGGATGTTGTCACCTGGTGCTGTGTGGAGAATCAAAAGCGCGGAAGCAGAGTTCTGGAACTAATCTTCTTGCTGCGCCTTGAGTTCTCCATCACGAGCTTGCTGTGTTCTTGAAGCTTCATCACTTTGAGCAAGCCACTGATTTCGAGAAGCAATCATCCATTACTTGAGCGCTTCAAGGAGAGAACAAGGAGCTTGGAGTCCAACAGTGGGAAGACACGAGGAAGGGTTCTTGCGTGAGATCGCCACTGGGTGGAGCTCAGGGAAGCTTGCTGTGTTCTTGTCCTTGCTAAGTGTTTGAGTAAGATCCTTCTAGTTGTTTCTTTGTGCTTAAACTTTATCTGTGATTGAAACACTGTGGAGAGGTTTCTCCACCGAGAAGGAGGTTGCTTTCTATCCGGTGATAACCGGGGCTTGATCTGCCGACGATCAAGGGATCGCCCACCTTAAGGGCACGCCAAGGAGTAGGGGCAAGTTATCCCCGAACCTTGTAAACCCTCCTTGTTAGCGATCTTGCTAATTGTGGTTGTTTGTTTTCGGTTTCTATTTTCATTTACTGCACTGCTTCATTTCGTTTCTTCCACTGTGCTACTGATAAGTTGAGTGCAGGAAACTTGTTAAGTTTCAAAGAAAAGTGATTGGCTATATTCACCCCCCCTCTCTAGCCATCTCATTTCCAACACTTCTAACTCCTTGTCTAGTACCACTCAACCTTATCATAATGTTAAATCAAATCCACCTGCAGGGTTTAACATGATCAACCTTATGAGCTCATCAAGGGGGCATCATCATCCCGACTCACCAGGACACGGATTCCATCAATAATCAATGGCACACCATATAATTAATATTATTTCTCAACTTACCGGGCTTATCGATTTAGCAGAATAAATCTTGCCCATTGGTAAATCATAGAAATAAATATTAACTATACGTGCCCGTTATTATATCGGGATTTAGGGATTGTACTCCATAATAATCCGAGGTCCAATCTATTTATTAATTCAGTACAAATTGGATGACCTCTAGTTTTGGTCCTGCTCAATGCACACAAAACACACTAGTATAATTATATGGTCAAGATAAACCACACCTAATTACACAACCATCCCGATGGTTTGTTCAACTCTATCCGGTTGTGAGCCTCTACTTATACTATCCTGATAACATGAACTTCTGTCTGTCACCACACACCATATTATCTACAATGCATAGTATTGGACTTTTATGCATATACTAATATAAATACGCATCTGTGTTGTAATTCTCTTTTCAAAATATAGATGATCATATATATATAAAAAGAACAAGTCTTTTAGTATACACATCTAAAAATCTCCCACTTATACTCAAAGACTCTGCTGTCCTCACACTGCCATACATCTAACTCCCATATCCTCGACATGCCGATCAAAAGCTGTTGCTGGAAGGGCGTTAGTGAAAGGATCCGCCAGGTTGTCCTCTGATGCAATCTTGGCGACAGCTACTTCTCCTTGCTTTACGATTTCTCGTATCAGGTGGTACTTGCGCTCTATGTGTCTACTCGCCTTATGGACTCGTGGTTCCTTCGAGTTTACAACTGCACCACTGTTATCACAATAGATTGTGATAGATCTAGGCAAACCAGGAATCACATCCAAGTCCATGATGAAGTTCCTGAGCCATACAACTTCCTTGGTTGCCTCTGAGGCTGCAACATACTCAGCTTCCATGGTGGAGTCCGCCACACATTTCTGCTTGACACTCCTCCAAACAATGGCTCCACCTCCTAAAGTAAACACAAACCCCGAGGTAGACTTACTCTTGTCCCTATCCGAATGGAAATCCGAATCCGTATAACCCACAGGGACTAATTGGTCTGCCCGGTAAACGAGCATATAATCCCTAGTCCGTCTCAGCTATTTCAATATATGCTTTACCGCAATCCAATGTTCCTAACCAAGGTTACTCTGATATCTGCTGACCATGCCCACGGCAAAGCAGATATTTGGTCTCATGCACAACATAGCATACATGAGGCTTCCTATAGCCGATGCATAAGGAACCGCCTTCATTTCCTCTATCTCCTTTGATATTTTCGGACACATCTCCTTAGATAGAGGAACTCCATGCCTGAAAGGTAGAAAACCTTTCTTGGAGATTTCCATGCTAAAACGATCCAGGACAGTGTCTATGTATGATGCTTGGGATAAGCACAACATCCTTTTCTGGTGATCCCTTATGTCCTTGATCCCAAGGATGTGTCCCACTTCTCCTAAGTTCTTCATATTGAACTATTTGGACAACCATTCCCTTACGTCTGATAACACTTTGACATTGTTGCCAATTAATAAAATGTCATCTACATAAAGTACAAGAAACACCACTACGTTTCCGTCACATCTCTTATATACACATGATTCATCCGGACTTTAAATAAAACTATATGACTGGATTACTTCATCAAAACGGATGTTCCAAGATCGCGAAGCTTGCCTCAATCCATAAATGGATCGATTAAGCTGGCACACTAGATGCTCTTTGCCCTTCGCAATGAACCCTTCTGGTTGCTTCATGTAGATGATCTTCTCAAGACTTCCGTTAAGGAAAACTGTCATTACGTTCATCTGTCATACCTCATAGTCCATATGAGCGGCAATAAATAAGAGAATCCGGATAGACTACCGGTGAAAAGGTCTCCTCATAATCAATACCCCCTTTCGCAACAAGCCTAGCTTTGAAGCTCTCAACCTTCCCGTCTAATCCTCTCTTTCTCTTGTAGAACCACTTGCATCCAATAATGGCTTTTACACCATTGGGTGGTTCTACTAGCTCCCAGACATGATTAGTATCCATCGATTCTATCTCAGAATTCATTGTCTTTTGCCAAAAATCTGCATCCCTATCTTAGAGGGCCTCGTCATAGGTCCAGGGATTCGGTTCATGTTTATTAGGGACCAAGTTCGAAGACTCTCCCAAAAACATGAACCTTTCAGGTTGTCTAACAACCCTCCCACTGCGACGAGATACCACCTGTGTATCTTCTGTGACACGTGGTGCAGTGACTTATGGTGTATCCTCTTGTACAATTGGTACTAAGGTCGAAACGTCCCCTCTTAATTCTTCAAGCACAAGTCTACTCCTAGGCTTGTGGTTCATCACATAGTCTTTTTCTAAGAATCCGGCATTCGTGCTAATGATTACCTTCTGATCCTTAGGACTATAGAACAGACCACCTTTCATCCCTCTAGGATAGCCTACGAATAGACGTACTTCCGTACGAGATTCTAACTTATCAATATCTCCCTTCAGCACATGTGCTGGACTACCCCAAATTCGAACATGTCGTAGACTAGGCTTTTGACCAGTCCAGAGTGTTAGTAGGAGCCCTAGAGCCAATTATGTGATGATTGACTAGGGACTTTTTGTATCATATTCTATCATTAATAAAGGCATGTTTAGTTATTATACTTACTTTGTATTTGTGCCAAATAACTAAGTATAATAATGTCCTTATGTAGTAGGTTCTTATCTACATCATATCGATTGGTTGAATCGATAGTGAGATGATGTAGAGAACACTACACTAAACTATTCCTAGTCGAGCATTAACATTCAAGGACAATATTAATGCATGGAGACTAGCATGTAAGTCAATTGATGACTTGAGCTCACAAGTCATGGATATGTGATATCAGGTTGACACATGGGTATAAATTGGAGAATGTGTACTGAATTGACCCGCCATGAGAAAGTTTCATAGATTGTCATATGAGTATCATTAACTTTCTCATGTGACTATTAGTATGAATAGTCCTTTGACCTGAAATCACTACGATTTCCTACATAAACAGTTATGTACTTTGGTATCGTCAAACGTCACCTGTAACAGGGTGGACTATAAAGGCGATCACTGGGTATGTAATGAATTATGCGGAGGGATGTGAGTGATGTAGATGAGATCTATCCTTCCCATATGACGGAAGTGATATCTGTGGGCCCCTTGATCGGGTAGGACTACTGAAATGCATGACCATGCTCAAATGAGTCAATATGAGATATTGAGCTCATTTGTTTGAGTGAGTCTACTCGGGGATCAAGAAACACAGATTGATCGAGGATGACACAGTCTATGCCTCATTGGTCAATCTAGATATCAAGGATAGAAGGACAAGGTCATACATTATCATGGTCACGGAGGTTTAGTCGGATCTCGACTTTTCTTGTTACTTGGGTAGCAATGATGCATTGCTAGATGTCGCTCATTGCTTATGTGTCTAAAGTGTTTAGGCGCATTGCCAACGTCACAAGAACCTATTGGGTCACACACTAAGGACATGATGCTTCGGGAAATCTGATCGGGAGCCCAAGTTGGGAACTCGGGAGATTTGATCGGGAGATTGGATCGGGAGCCCGAGTTAGGAACTCGGAGATCTGATCAGGAGCCCGAGTTGGGAACTCGGGAGATCTGATCGGGAGCTCAGGGAATTGGTCGGGAGCTCGGCGCTCGGCAGACTGGGTCGGCGCTCGATAGACTGGGTTGGGAGCTCGGTGCTCGACAAAATGGGTCGGGAGCTCGGCAGACTGGGTCAGGAGCTCGGCAGATTGGGTCGGGAGCTCGGTGACTTGCTCGGCAGACTTGGTCGGGAGACCGAGTCGGAAGCCCGAGAGGACCGGTCGGAATTGCATGGGGATATTCATTAAAGTGTTTAATGAAGGAAAGAGAAAATTTTCTCTTCATTGGATAAAGAGAAGGTGAAGAGTCACATGAAAAGATGTGCTCTTTATTGGCTTTAATGAAGGGAAGTCAAAGAGACAAAAGACTCTTTATATTCATAGGATGAATATAAAAGAGAGAAAAGTCATTTTGAATGACAAGTGAGTGCTTTCCTTTCTTCCCTTCCTCTCTTCTTCCTCTTCTCCATGGGGTTCTTGGTGGTCTTGTGAACTACCTCAAGTTGCTAGCACAACTAAGGTAGTTCTTCCCGAAGTTGAGATATCGTGTCCGTGTGGATACGAATAGAGGCATGGACACTTGAACGTGCAAGAGATCTGGCGCATCTTAGACGAGCGGGATAAGCGATGGGCACGCTCCAAAGGTATACACTGTAGATAGATCTATTAGATAGATGAACTTTGAACGAGTTTTTCTTTCTCATGGATCGCTCGAGGGATCTTGTTTCCGCTGCGTTTTGTGTTTTGGTGCCGGGAGATCCCAACACATAGTTCTGTGGGAGTAGAAGGGACTGACTTAGATGGTACCAAGTTCAGTATATACGTTGTCGTTTCCAAAGCATATCCCCAGAACGAATCTGGCAACTCCGAGTAGCTCATCATTGACCTAACCATCTGCATTAGAGTACTATTCCTTCTCTCTGCTACACTGTTCTGTTGGGGCGTACCGGGTACAGTCAACTGGGATTGAATCCCAGCCTCTGATAAGTAGGTGCTAAACTCTCCCAAGAGGTATTTGCCACCACGATCTGATCGCAGTGTCTTGATACTTTTACCTCGATGTTTCTACACATCAGCCTTGAATTCTTTGAACTTATCAAAGCACTCAGACTTGTGGCACATCAGGTAAATGTATCCATACCAGGAATAATCATCAATAAAAGTGATGAAGTATTCAAAGCCTCCTCTAGCCTGGATGGACATATGACCACACAAATCAAAATGAACTAGTTCTAACACATCTTTGGCCCTATTCCCCTTAGCCTTGAAAGGCCTCTTGGTTATCTTACCTTCCAAGCAAGATTCACAGGTTGGGAAGTCTTCCACCACCAATGAACCCAAGGGTCCATCGGTTATCAACCTCTGAATCTTACTAAGGTTAATATGACCAAGCCTTAGGTGCCAAAGATATGTCTGGTTCATTTTAGAAGGTTCCTTTCTCATATTTAGGTTAGAAGATAAGCTATTGGTCTCTATTTGCATTGTGGGAGTTTTTGGTTCTAGAGTGTATAGATTGCCAACCATAGTACCCGAACATATAATCTCTCTATTTCTCTTTATAATATCTCTGTTATTAAAAATAATAGAATATCCATCCTTTATTAATTTAGAAACTGACACTATGTTCTTTCTAAAAGAGGGTACATATAAGCAATCTCTCAAAACCAAAACTTTATTCCTCTCAAAAGATAAATAAAAGTCTTCCACTGCAACTGCTGCCACCTCCATAGCATTGCCCATGTAGACGATGATTTCCCCATCAGCTAGCCATTGGGTTTCTTGGAACCCCTATAGAGTATTGCAGACATGATCAGTGGCTCCTGTATCTACGCACCAGGTACTGGTATATAACACCGCTAAACATGTTTCAACGACTAAACACTAAGAAATACCTTTGTCTAGATGACGAGGACAGTGCGCCTTCTAGTGTCCAGTTTGCTTACACGTGAAGCACTTGCCTCTCGACTTTTTCACGCCAGTCCGAGGTCCCTGCGATCCAGCTGCCTTCTTATACCCACCTTGTTTCTTCTTCTTCCTGCCTTTCGGCACAGAAGTAGAAACCTTCTGAGTGACCAAGGCTTGTGAACTCTGACGAAAGAGCCCCTCTGCCGCCTGGAGTTCTCCTAGTAGTTCCCCCAACGTATACTCATGCTTTTTCATGTTATAGTTGAGCCGGAACTGCTCAAAACTCCTAGGCAGAGACTGGAGTATAATATCGACCTTGGTTTCCCCGTCGATTTGTGCTCCCAGTACCTCAATCTCATTGAGGTGAGCCATCATTTTCAGGACATGATTCCTCACGGGTGTCCCTTCGACCATAGTAGTCATCATCAGGTTCTTCATCACAACCTGCCTAGCGGTCCGACCTTGGTGCCCGAAGAGCTCCTTGAGGTTTAGCATCATGTCACTAGCAGTGGGCATGGCCTGATGCTGATGTTGCAATACATTCGACACAGATGCCAGAATGTAGCACCGCGCTATCTCATATGCCTTGATCCATTTCTTGTAATGCTCCCTCTGCTCTTCAACAGAGTTCTTGCTAGGCTTTTCAGGACAGTCTTCAAAGATCACATATTTGTACTCTTTAGCAGTAAGGACAATGTCTAGGTTCCTTTTACAGTCTATATAGTTTGGGCCAGTAAGCTTAATTTCCATAAGTATGGTCGCTAGTGGGTTAAAGGCCATTTTGAAACTACCTGAGAATCACAATAAGCACAACTTTAGATTTCTAAAATAAATTGATTCCTCAAACAATACATTTTTGAAATCAACCAACACCTCTAAACATCGAGAAATTCGCATGCCACGATGATGTGGACGTATACGAATTTCTACATTCGTAAGAGGAGGTTTTACCCATTAATCTTACTATTTTGTCAACCTAACTTTTTAACAAATAAGATTAATAGTTGGTTCACTTCGACCCTGTGAATAATAGCAGTGACTCCGATGGGAGGATACTATTATTCGCATCTAAGTGATTATCATTACACAACACTAAGAAAATTATTTTCGATTATGTGCCGACCGATGGGGAACTACACACGCTCTTCAATAATTTTCTATAGTCTTTTCTGACCCAGTGATTCGCAGAACAAGCCCATCCGATGGGGAGGAAGACACTCAGAGCCGATGCGCAGACTTGTTCGTATCACTTATAAGATTGTAATAGAGGCCACGGGACCCTTAGGGTCTCTCTCCCACTTAGTTATTTAATTTGAAGAATTTTACATGGACACACACAACAAGCACATAACCAAAGCACAAATAAGAAAAATCCTAGATTTTTAAACTTTCATGGCCTTGGTCTCCAATGCGCCTCCAGCCATGTCGTCACCTTGTCCGCTCCTCCCTACACCATGCGCAAGCTACCATTGAAGGGATCCCCGAGCCAAGATGACTAGCTAAATTATTTACATCCATTGATCCTACACTCCACGAAGGAGTGTACATAAAATCTAGATTGAAAGTAAACAAAAAGCTCGGCTAAACACGTGTCGTATTTAATTACAAAAATTAAATACTATCTAGCCTTGTCAACCCCGAGGATTTAATTAATTAAAAAAATTGCACAACCAATCACATTCATCTATTATTTTGGCCATGATAAGTTGGAATTGAGTACCTGCAACAATGAGTTAGCCTACGCACACTCACATATCATCCAACAAAAATAAAATATATGATAATGCGCAATAAATTAACCAATCCTAAACACACAAAATCGGAAACCTCAGCTTTGATACCAATTGATGGGTATGGCTTGGCGGGTTTCCTAAGCGAATACTTGGTCGTCCTTGAGAGACCTCTTCATGTCTATGGATTAAAAATTAATCTAAATGGAGACCCGTCCCCCAAACGACCATCTCGTCATCGTATCGATCGGTTCAAATTACAACTTGACCAATCTCGAAGATCGAGCCTTGTAATTTGCCTAACCGTTCGACCACGGAAAAGATGACGAGTGGATCGCTGATTTTTGTGTTTATTATCGGGGTCCAATTAATTAATTTTTAATGATGATTAACAAATAATCAAAGCAATAATAATTAATTATCTCACATGACACACATAAAATGATACAACAAAGGAGCCAAGGAAGAAAATTATATCTTCCTTTATCTCGTAGCCTTCAACTTTATGTCCTTTCCCTCCCGGACATCGTGTGGGCGACGAGTTACCGAGAACCGGGATCACCAAGGCACTCTAAAAGACCTCTTCTTCTCGCCTAGCAAAACCCTAATTCTAGGGTTTGGAACCGCTGGCCATCCTCCCCTTCTCCTTGCACCGCCGCCCACCGAGAGCCACCAAACTCATGCCGGCCACAAGGAAGACCTAGGGAGGAGCTTGAAGAAGAAGAAGAAGGAGAAAAACGGTCTCCTTGCTCACCCAAATCCGGTTGGCAACTCCTTCTCTCCCTAGCTTGCGGCGCCGCCGCACCTTCTCCTTGCGCCGCCGCCGCCCCTTGGTCCGGCCACCTTCCTCTTTGCCGCACACCACAAACGGAGAGAAGAACTCCCCTTTTGTCTAGTGAGAGCCGGCCACCGAGAGGAAGAGAGGAGGAGAAGAGAGGATGAAGGAAGAAGAAGGAAGTCTTCCTCCTTCCTTGCCGTGCGCCCTATGAGAGAGAAGGGAGAGAGGGAGAATAGAAAAGCCTTAGGTGGATGATTTGGATTTATTCACCTTGGTTTCTTGATCCCATGGGGTTATATAGGGCTAAGGTAGGGACCAAGAGGAGGAGTTGGGTCTTGGCCCACTAATGGATCTAAAACCAATCCATTAATGAAGATCCATTCCACTAAAGGATCTCCATTGAACTTCCTCAGCAACCCCCATATTTTCATATGAGCTCCACCTATTATGAGTACATCCATCCCCCCATGTTTATGATATCGTATGCTCATCGATTAATTTAAATTACTGACAATTTAAATTAATCAACTTCTAACTCCTTGACTAGTACCACTCAACCATCTCATCATGTTGGATCAAATCCACCTGCAGGGTTTAACATGATGAACCTTATGAGCTCATCAAGGGGACATCGTCATCCCTACTCACCAGGACATAGATTCCGTCAATAATCATCAGCACACCATATAATTATTATTATTTCTCAACTTATCGGGCCTATAGCAGAATAAATTGTTGGTGCAGGAAGCACCATATCGAACCTGGTTTTGATATTGGCAAAGGATTCAAAGTTAAGTTTATTTGTGATCTAACGTTGTTCACTGAGTGTGCAGAAAAAGCCCTAGCGAAGGACTGCTAGGCACCTGCCGAAGGACTGCTAGTATCCAAGCCCTAGCGAAGGACTGCTAGGCACCTGACGAAGGACTGCCAGTATCCAAGCCCTAGCGAAGGACTGCTAGGCACCTGGCGAAGGACTGCCAGCAACCAAGCCCTAGCGAAGGACTGCTAGGCAACTGGCGAAGGACTGCCAGCATCCAAGACCTAGCGAAGGACTGCTAGGCGCTAGGCGAAGGACAGCTTGGGACTGAAGCCCTAGCGAAGGAATGCTAGGCACCGGGCGAAGGGCAACTCTGCATCCAAGACCTGACAAAGGACCGTCAGGCAAAAGTCCAACCAGAGGAACGGTTGGCATCAGGTAAACTCTCCCGAGAGGAGTAGGTGAGGATGCGTTCCCCGTCGAGGGAACAGTAGGCGTCGGTTCGACCTAGGGCTCCATTTTGGAGACCAAAGTCAGAACCAAGACAGCTAAGGCTGTATAAATAATACTTTATTGTTTTATTGTGTTTTGGACTAACCCTGGATGCAGGACCGAAGGAACGTGTGTCTGCAACTCAGAGAGCCTCAAAGGAGTGAAGCAGAAGCTGAGCAGGGCGCCCTGAGTGTCCAGGGCGTCCCCAAGGTGAACCAGAACCAAGTGAAGAAAAAAGGGCTTCAGCTGCTTACTGGGCAGGGCGCCCTCAGCAGCCAGGGCGCCCTCAGCAGCCAGGGCGCCCTCAGCAGCTAGGGCGCCCTCAGCAGCCAGGGCGCCCTCAGCAACCAGGGCGCCCTCAGCAGCCAGGGCACCATCAGCAGCCAAGGCGCCTTGGGCCCAGGTCTGCGAAGCTTCATCTTTATCCACAGCCGAGATTTCTGCGCGGAAGAAGTCAGCCAAGGCGCCCTCTGTGACCAGGGCGCTCCCAGAGTCAAACTTATCCCTATTCGGATGGGATAACTGTTGACTGAGCTAAATCCGGATCGGCTGACACGTGGCAGGGCGCCCCCGACGTCCAGGGCGCCCCTAGGTGCTATAAATAGCACCCAACGCCCAAGCCTTGAAGAACAGTTCACTCAACGCCTCAAAGCTCTTCTACGCTCGTGCCTTGCTCCGGACACTCTCCAACTCGAGCCGACGACGTCCCGCTGCTCCGAAAAAGCTGATCTACTCCGGACGTCGGTAACGAAGAGCGTTCTTTTTATTTACTGCACTCGTCTTTGTAATTAAATTTTGTAAACCTTGTTGCGCCTATATAGAATTGCCCAAAGTAAACGGTCAACGACCGTGTGCCTTGTAGTAGGAGTCGACACAGGCTCCGAACCAAGTAAATCGACTGTGTCTCTGTGTCTTGTTTTTTAATTTCCGCTGCGTACCTACTCTTATTCAAATCCGAAAGTTTACCGATATTCACCCCCCCTCTATCGGTTTTCACGATACAACATAAATCTCGCCCATTGGTAAATCAAAGAAATAGATATTAACTATAAGTGCCCGTTATTATATCGGGATTTAGGGATTGTACTCTATAATAATTCGAGGTCCAATCCAATTATTATGTGAGTACAAATTGGATGACCTCTAGTTTTGGTCTTGATAAACCACACCCAATTACACTACAACCATTCCGATGGTTTGTCCAACTCCATCTCGGTTGTGAGCCTCTACGTATACTATGCAAGGGACTGATAACATGATCTTCTGTGTGTTACTACACATCATGTTATTTACAATGCATAGTATTGGACTTTTATGCATATACTAATATAAATACGCATCTGTGTTGTTATGATTCTCTTTTCAAAATGTAGATGATCATATATATATATATATATATATATAAAGAACAAGTCTTTTAGTATACATATCTAACAGGGCGGTCATCCTCCGTCCACCGACGACAACATAATAAATGTCATTCACCTGGACGGTGGAAAGAGGCTGTGAATCCTCCCCCTCTGCAGCAGGCTGAGACGCCTCTGCTTCTGCAACTCTAGTGGTCATTGCTTCCTATGAAATAAGAATTAAATTAATCTCTACAAAATGTCAAAACAAATAGACTATAGTTAATATACTTACATTGATTGCTAACGAGCGTCGAACGACAAAGGACCCATCTTTTTTTTTTATGGGTCTTGCTGAATACATCCCAACTAGTGGGAGATCTCTGTACTCAACAGCCTATATACACAAAATATAATGTTTAAATATATCCAAAAAAGTATACTGAATGTTTATAATAACCTCAATAAAAACTTACCAAGTCAGTGACATGCTGGACAATGGAACGGGATCTAGCTGTGTGCTTCGAGGATTCGGTGCTGGGGCCAACAAGCTCGGAGTTGCGATTGGCTCGAGCAATCACAACATTATCTTTCCAATGCTGGGCATCCCAGAATGCTCTCCATGCTGCCCAAACTATCTCAGGGACCTCTGAAGACCTATTTGCCTTCTTTCTCCACTTGTATATCATGTCCCTGTACAACTTTGAGTAGTAGGCATTCCAGGGCTCTTTTTAAATTCCTCCTTTGCACCCTCCTCCCAAATATATCTTTTCTGTAACAAAAATGATGCGAACCCAATGAGAAGAAGTCTCAAGAACACACAACAAATGGAAGAAAGAGAGAAAGATAGTCTAAATCGAAAAGATGGAGAAAGAAAGAAAGAAACCTCGACCCAATGCTTAAGGAAGTACGAACCCTGGTATAGAAGAAGAAGAAGATAGACGCCTCAACATTGGGATGGAAGTTGATAAGTCTTGAACGCCACAAGGGGATGCCTTGATAAGTTCTAGTTCAATGAAGAACCAACAAGTGAGAGCCTCACTATGTAGTAGATTGAATAAGCCAAAAGTTACATATTGTGGCCACCACCCCCTATAGTTATAGCTATAGGGTGACCTAAAAACCCTAAAAGGCCAAAAGGATGCCCATTTAGTAGAGGCCTATATAGACTACATATGCCTATTGAGTTCTTGGCACCATTACAACCCAAATAAAGCTAGAAATTGGGCCTAAATTGAACCCACAAAATTAACATATCCTTCTTACATAGACAAGAGACTAAGGATACTAGTTAAGCTCATCTAAGGCTTGAATTAGGTTGACTAAGCCGTAAGACTTGCTCTTGGTCAAACCTTCTTCAATGGTCGCTTTGGCTTTCACATCTTGAATTAGCACATTAAGTGCTTCTTTCATGTTTTTAGCCTTATCCCTTATAATTGGGCCTCCTTTGATGCATAATGGATCATCAACATCTTTTAGGCAACTTATTCACTTCCTTTGTCTCCATAAAAAAAAATATATGGTTAGTATCAAGTTAGTTTTAACAATAAATTAAATATATATCAAAACTACTTATCAAGAATTCACCGTAATAAAAAGTCTTCAATTCTTGCTCGATATGACCCCATGTCGTAGCAGTTGAGGACAATCTTTCGTTGAATTTTTTTGTAATATACGCTGAGACCTGGTGACCATCTGGGACAAAGCTGTACCAAAAATGAAATATATAAACAAAATTTGACCTAAAATATATAAGAATTACATATTTACTTACCAGTCACCCACTACTCTCAATATAATCTGGTCACCACGTGGTCTCTGCCCTGACTGCATGACTATAAAAATCCAAACTCATAATATTAGATATACATATTTGTAATAGTTAATCTAAAAAAGATGATATATAAACAACTAGTATCAATGAAGATGAAATACAAACAACTAGTAATGTTCAATACAAACAACTGATCTTATTCCGATGGAACTAAATTAACATGCAAGTTTTCATCGCTTGACTCCATTGATACATCGACCTCCTCACTGCTAGATATCTAATCATCATCAATTTCTCGTAAGAGACATTTTCATCTATAAGTAATTGTGATGCCGATTGTATTTCTGAATCAACGGAGTTCATTATGACTTCTTCATTTTGATAAGCATCGGGGTTGTAGATAGTTATCATATTTGGCATTTCAATGCTTGACCTAGGCATCATTTGACAAACAGCTAGACATTCACTTGGTCGTCTTCTCTTAGTTGGGTACTCAAGATAAAATGCTTGACCAGCTTGCCCCGCAAAGATGAAAGGTTCAAACTTGTTGAATCTTTTGGTTGAATTAACCTCAACTAAATTTTATAAACGATATTTCCTGGTGCCCGTCCTTGGAGTTGGATAATACCAAGAACACCTGAATAATACACATCTTTTGAAAGGTAACGCTGGGTATTCAACCTCGATAATTTCCTCTAGTCTGTCATAGTAGTCAAATTGAGTATCATTGTTGTTTGTTAATCCTTTGACACAAACACTAGAATTATATGCTAGCCTTTGTGAATCACGTTGGCCCACATGAAATCTGTATCCATTCACGTAATAACCGAAGAAGATGGTCACAATACGCAGAGGTCCAAATACGAGATTTTTTATTCTTTCGTCATCTACATTTGAAATTTTATGATCATTCACCTATAATAGTGGTCGTTGATAAAATTATATAATATGTAATAAAGAATTGTGAACATAAAAATGCATATTAACTCACTTATATATATTTGAAACCAAAATACAAATTCATCTTCTATCTTCTGATCTACCTCATTTGCACTTATAGATGGATTTAGAATGTACAACTGTTGTTTGTACAACCTGACATATAAGGTGATTTCCAATATTGTATAAGAATTTTAATTATATTATCATACAGTAATTTAATGCAAATAAATATATAAACAGGAGCTAACACCTTAGGTATGGTTTGACCTCTTCACAGTTTAAGAGGATATATGTCCTAGCAGCATGATATTCTTGGTCATTTAACCGTCTAGATATAATTGCACCCATTAATCTTACAGGAAACTAGAAAATAAAAAGCATGTCTGGATCAAATGTTTGAATGTCATCTTGATTGCGTGGACACTTTTGATATCCAGTTTTTACATTTTCAGCAAAGTAATACAAGCAAAATGAACTTGCTTCTTCAACCAGATATGCATTACATATTGATCCCTCTACTCTTGCTTTGTTACGCACATTATTCATTAATTTTCTAAGAAACCTTTCAAAAGGATACATCCATCTGTATCGTACAAGACCACATATTTGTGCCTCACTAGGTAAATAAATAGGCAGATGTTCCATTGAATCAAAAAAGCTTGGTGGAAATATTCGCTCAAGCTTACATATTATTAATGGAATCTCGGTCTGAAGGCGTAACTTATCTGATACCGTAATAACTCTGGAAGTCAGATTTTTTAAATAAAGACTTAATTCTATAAGTGCTTGTCAAACATTATTAGGAAGTAATTCTTGGAAAGTTATTGGAATTAATCTTTGCATGAACACATGACAATCATGACTCTTCATTCCAACCATTTTAAATTTGTTTGTATCCACACAATGAGGCATATCCATCTGGAAATTTGATTGCTTTCAACCAAGAACACATTACTTGCTTACTTTCTTTGTCCAATGTATAACATGTCTTAGGATATTTACCAGTTGTTTCATTCTAATGCAACTCAGGTCTGCTTACTAATTGTTTTAATTCTTCACGTGATTTTGTTGTATCTTTAGTTTTCTCATGAACATTCAGCACAGTATTGATGATGTTGTTAAAGAAATTTTTTTCAATATGCATCATATCCAAATTATGCCGAATGAGTAAATATTTTGAATATGGAAGCTCCTAAAAAAATACTTCTTTTACTCCAACCACATTTGTTGATTCTAACAATGTACTTGTTGATATCATCTGAACCATCCTGATATACTGGTAGAAATCCATAACTTACAATTTCATTTAACATTTATTCGCCTGACATCCAAACTGGGGGTAGTTTCTTAACCACTTCATTCCTTTTGAAATTTTTCTTATTTTTTATGAACGGATAATTAACAGGTAAAAATTTTCGATGATTATCAAACCAAGAAATCTTTCCACTGGAAGGCAAAGAAAATGCATCCGACTGACTCATACAATGTGGACATGCTAACTTTCTAGTTGTGCTCCATCCTGATAACATTGAGTATGCAGGAAAATCACTAATAGTCCATAACAATGCTGCATGCATTATAATGTTTGATTTACTTGCGAGACGTCTTCCATAAATGATTCAGCTCAGCAAACAAAGGTTGCAAAAATATATCTATTTGCCCTTTTAGATTATGAGACCTGGAATTAGCACGGTAAGATACATGAATTCATCATTCATGCACATCCATGGTGTAAAGTTATATGGTGTTATGATAACTGACCATGATGAATATTATTGTGCATAACTTTCAAATGATTGAAATCCATCTACAGAAAGTCCAAGTCTTACATTACGTGGTTCCATAGTAATGGAAAAAAATGTTGAATCTAAATGTTTCCATGCAGGAGAATCACAAGGATGACTCATTATGTTTCCATCATGTCCATGGTTTTGATGCCAGATCATATGACTTGTTGTTGATGTTGATGTATACAAGCGTTGGAGTCTAGCAGTTCGGAGATAAAAACTCCTACTCCATGGCCGCCCGTAAGGTGGGCAATCCTAATCCGTCGGTGGATGATTCCTCGGAGCACCTCCGGCTAGAACGCGTAGCTCCTTGTGGGTGGATAAACCTCACCACAATCTTTGAACACTACATGAGCAAAATAGGCTACTAACTCACTCTATCCAAGCTAGTTTCGCCAAGAAAGAAAACCATGAAACGAGCTCCTTTAAATAGAGCTCGAGTCTGAAATGACCGCTACCAGTCCAGTGCCCTTGGGGCAGTCGACTGGTCCCATGCAGATTCGACCGTTACAGCCAACGTTCGAATCACCAGCCATTACCAGTCGACTACCCCAGGGGCAGTCGACTGGTCCGTCCCTAAGCCTAGGGTTACCCTTCCCGAGTACATTTCTCTCCGCACTTGAACCCTCTCGGCTTAGTTCCCGAGTACAAACACTCACACTCGGACCCTCACGACCTGGTCGACTCTTCACCAACAGCCTCGACTGTTGCCTTCACGCCCTCTTCGTCTTTGGCCCACGTCCCTCAGATGCGCACACACGCCTCTAGCTTGCCTCCATGCCATCCTTCACGTACGCCTCGAAGTCTGCGTCCCTCGGCTCATCCTCCCTGCTATCCACGGTCTCTCGGATGCGCACACAAGCCTCCAGTTTGCCTCCATGCCACCCTTCACTTGAAGACATCAACCAAGTCTATGTGTACCTGCAAACCTGCACACTCATATACACATATTAGTCCAACAACAAACCCTAACTTAATCATATTGACCACACACATCAAAACCATGATCCTCCAGATCATACTTGGGCCGATTGCCCCCAACAATCTCCCTCTTTTTGATGTGTGGCAATATGTTTAAGTTAGGTAAACAAAAACAACAATATCAATAAAAATTGAAAATTAATGCATAGTAAACATGAGGCAACCTCCCCTTAACCTATGCCCTCTCCCAATTTTCAATTCTTACCACAACACCTAGTTATGTTATACCCAACTTAACACTACAAGTTTCCCATGTCATGTTAAACCTAACTTAACACCACACTTTCTCCCCCTTTGACACCATCAAAAAGATTCCCCCAAGCAATCCTACCCTTAGTGCCAAAATGAACTCAACTTGTTTCTTAAAAACTCCTCAGAAATCAACATTCAGCTTTACCAGTCGACTGCCCCTGCCCTCTGTTATTCTCAACACACAGAAACATCAGTCGACTGTCCCCCAGGGCAATCGACTGATATAGTCAATTCTGAAATTCCAGCCTAATTTCAGAAATTTCTAGAAAATTCTAGAAAATTCGGAAAAATCTAAAAGTTTGCAAGCACATTTGTTAGGATAGACTCTATCCTAGAAAAATATACTTTCATGAAAAATATCAAATGTGCTTGACTTTTGGTACAAACTCAAATTTTCTCAAAACTTGTCATTTTGTATCAACTTTGAAATCTATACATAATTTCATGTGTTTGCCAACTCCATTCATTAACATTTCATACATATAACTGCCCTCAACTCTCCCCTTTATCTTATGTATTCTTAATATGATAAAACCCTCCCCTTCTTATCTCTTACTCCTACATACATATGCACTTATCAATCCTCCTTAAATTCCATGATATCAATAAAGTCTTATTCCATACAATCAACATTAAATCATGAAGTAAGACTTTATATAAAGAATATGAAATCATAACCAAAGATTTTAAGTTAAAGCCATATCTTGTTATTCAATAGCAATCCATGAATCTCAAATAATATACGCATTATCAAGCCATGACATAAAAACTCAGAAAATATCATGAAAGCATAAGCAAATGTATCATACATGACTTGAAAATAAACATGAAAGTGGCACAAGGGCTAAAGCCCCGAAGTAACAAAATATTACAATCCCAAAATGAAAAAGTGTTTGAGAGATAAAAATAACATCTAGGCAACACACTCTCAAAACTCAAGCCATTAAATCAAGTCAAATCTACTGCATGTTATTACCCAGAGGAGGAGGAGGAGGGGCCTGATACGTGAGATGCAACTGCTGTACCATCGCGTACATCTCATCCTGCTGTCACTGAAACCCCTGACAACTGTGTGAGGCCATGAACCTCCTCTTGAGTTGCAGTCTGTGTCTGCTGGAAGCCCGTCTGCTACTGCTGAAAGTCGTGGAAGTCCTCCCGGAGACCATGAACCTCAGACTGGAGCTGAGAGAACTCCTCTCGTGTAACTCCACCAGAAGGCTCCTCATCAGAACTGGAGGACTCAGGACGCTGCCTCCAAATATCTCCCCCTGCCTGCACTCGATCCCTGCCAAGGACAACTGACGTGTGCTAATCTAATCATAGTTCTTTGACAGGTGACGTACCTGACCACTAGTCGTGACTATACCACTAGACTCGAAGAACTTGGTCAGGACATGGCAGAAGGGCATGTAGATCTTCCCATTCACACTATGGGAAAAATGACAGATAGATGTAAAGACATGCAGAGAGATATCGATGTCTAACCTCCTCTCTAAGGCGTACTTCATTACCAAGTATGGCAGTCGAATCCTTGCTCGTCCTTTGGTAACAATGAGTAATATGCACTCTACGACAATTTTATACAGGACATGACTAAATGGACTCATGTTCTTAGCGTAAAAAATACGCTCTGAAATGCATCGATGTCGTGCAAAATAATGCATGTGAATTTGATCAATAGTGACATCAGAAAAAGGAAGGGGCTCAACAACTTTTGGGAAATATGTGACTACATTGTTAGACACCCTACACCCCAAAAATATACCTAAAATAGTGGATGAGAAGGGGATGGGGACTCCTGCCACCATGGACTCATAGAGGTCATTATCAGGATCGATGCATGTGAGGTTCGCATAGTATTCTTTAATGTCATGCCGACAATACACCAACTGTTCTATCCCAAAATAGGTAATCATTTCGGCAATTTGGGGGTTTTCTCTTGAAAATAAGACCTATTGAGGCATCTACAATTCATCAATGAACTCATTCTCGGTGAATCTTTTCCGACACTCCGCGGATTGGAACCGAGGCACATTCGGGTCTACCTGACATTGTTGCGACGACCCCTCACCACTTTGCCTTTTAGAAGCCAACCTAACATGTGACACACAAATGCATGTACCCATACCATCCCACAACAAGATAGAACAAGAAAAACCAGGTAAAATAAGCCAAATTAGCTCGAAATCATGATTTAAAAGGGAAAAATTAAATTGTACAAAGTGTTACCTTTTTCCCAATCGCTTCATGATGAAGTTTGATGAGGATCGGTTTGAAGGGAGAAGCTTTACTAACCCTAGATGTAGATCCGAGGTAGGAGAAGGCTAGGAGGGTGTTTCTAGGACATGGGATGTCCTTAGATCGCAAGGAGAGGTTGGGAGGAGACGAAGGCTTGCAGGGGTGGCACACAAAACCCTAGGTTTTGGCCACCCCCGCGCGGTCTGTTTTTAATTAAAATCCGCGGATCAGTCGATTGCCCCTGGGGTAGTCGACTGGGAAACCAACAGAAGGTTTCCCAGGTGGGATCAGTCGACTAGTTCTGAATCAGTTGGCTGGTACCTAAATTTCAGTTTTTCAGCCTAATTTCAAAAATGCCTAATTAATTCCACAAATCTCCAAAAATCTGAAATTTCGTGGAGAGATTTGTGAAGTCTATGACTTTTTGGGAAAAATATGTTTTCAAACAAAACTACTCCGGATCCCAAGATTGGCACGAAATTCAACCCTTCCTAAATTGTATCATTGAAACTTATCCAAAAGTCCTAATTTTGGCCTCTCCTTGATGTATCTTCTCACACCTGACCATAATACATTTCTAGCACTGTGTTATATGACATTTACTCATTAAACCCTATTTTTTTATCAAATATAATCCCATTTTCATCTTTTTCTTCAGAAATCTCCTTTTAATGTGCCAATTCCCTAGGATTAAGACCCACCTTAGTCTTCCAAACCCTTTGGCACATTCCATAGCCCACTTAATCCCCTAGGAGAAATTCTCCTGAGATCCATTGACCATGGATCTCATTTTGACTTCAAGACCTCCCCCTCGAGCTCTTAGTCCTAGCTACCTCCCTAGGTGACTCATTCACAAAAGCAAGACTACACCGGTGCTCCTCCGGTGCTTCTTGACCTTCAACTATCACTCTCTTAACTTTGTATACCTTTTTCTTGGTTAAATCCTTCCTTTCTCTTTTAAATGGCTTTTCCATGCCATTTTTGACCTTCCCTCTACCATAGTCATAGGGCATCCTTGATATGATTTTTTACTAACATTTTGTTAGTGATATGAGAGAAGTGTCCTAAGGCAATCGCCTTATGATTGTAAACATTCATTTTAATAAATGATAATTCACTATTTGAGTATACATGTTTGTGTATTTGATTGGGATCTTAAACTCATCTACTGAATGTCCGCAATACAATTCACAACATAAGAGAATTTGTGATGAGATCACAACTAGTGATTATCTCTAAATGTGCAATTGTGAAGTATTGAAAATATCCCTAGTCGATGAATTGATAAAAATGGACATTATCAATTCTGTTGAGACTAGCATGGGTTATTCTCTAATCAGCTGATTCTCACTAGCTGGTGACATTGGGATGTCCGGAGATAAACATGGATGCTAGTTAGGGGAACTAGTTCATTGGAGTGACTAGCTGTAAAACTTCATATGGTAATCTATATAGATATGTCAATGAAGTTCTTACTGCAGCTTAAGTGCGATGTTCCTTTGACTTGCGGTGTTCAAGTCATCTTGGTCATGGAGACTTATACTTTAACATCTTAAGCAAGCATCTCCTAGGAGGTGTGGACCCAGGATGATTGCGTATAAGCCGAAGTGCCCGAAGATGTTTGAGCAGCCTACAAAGGATTCACCACTCCTTGCGAGGAGATGTATACCCAAGGCCTATCGTCGGATTGTTACTCGAAGTCTCTGGCCAGAGCATAACATGTTCCAAGTATGAATCTCTAAAAAACATGAGAGTAATTAGAATCCATTGGACGAGAAAGACATTACTTGGGCTAGGTGTGACGTAGTCAGCCTAGTGGGGACTGACACACATAGACCGTGTCCTGAACCAAGTGGGTATAAGATGGTGAAGGAAATGAGGCACGACTCATTATAGCTGCTGAAGGGTTTCAGAATTCTTTCTGAGGTCAACCGTTGATCTTTCGATTAATTGGGGGTCATGATGTACTACTAGGTGCCACTCATGATCGTTCTATAATTGGTTGATTATAGACGACCAACATAAATCGAAAGCCTATTTAGTCACACGCACTACGAGTAATCCGAGGGATTTAAAACGAGTTGAAAATTTGATTTTCCAATCAAGAGAAATAAGTCGAATCTGAGTTAATCAGAGGCGCAATGGAAGCTTAAAATGGCTAAGTCTTTTGAAGGCTTATTGGGCGAATTAAATGAGTTTAATTCGCGATCGGTTCGGCTCGGTTTGGCCGGCCAAAGAGGGTGCCAACCCCCTTTGGTTTGGCCGGCCACATCATTGGGGAGAAACCAATTTAATTGGTTTAATTAATAAAATAAATCTAGCATGATTTGTTTTATAAATTATGGATAAATAAATTTGTATAAAGAAATTTATATAAATAAATTTATAGAAGTTTATTCTTTTTATGGAAATTAAAATGATCCATGGAATGGTTTATTTTAATTTTATAAAATCAATTATGAATTGATTTTTCTATAATAAGAAATTTTATAAATTTCTTGTAAAATTTATTCCATAATAAAAGGAGAGATGAATTTGTTTTATTATAAAGTTAGTTATAATAAAACTTGGTTTAAACGAAATAATTCATAAGAAAATTTATAGGATAAATTTCTTATGAAAATTCCGTTAAGAGGGAGACTTGGCAAGGGAGAGGCTACTATATAAAGGAACCAAAGACAAGCCTTGAATTCCTAATTTATTGAGTTAATCAAGAGATTAATTCTCTCCCTCTCTCTCTTAATCTCTCCTTCTCCTTTCCTCCTAGGGCCGGCGCCCCTTTGCTCACCTTAGGGCTGGCGCCTCCTCCACCTAGGGCCGGCGCACCACCCTCCCTTTCCAAGGGATTGTCGTGAGTTGTCATCACCAAGAAGGTGCCAAAGAAGAAGAAGAAGAAGCGGGTCACATCTCCTTCTGTCCCGGAATTTAGATTCCGTTTCTTGGTGGTTAGTTTCCTTTCTTCTCTCTTGATATTCTAGTTGTGTCTTTGGAGAATCTAGTAGTTCTCGTCGACACAAAACTCGTGGCTTTGCGAAGTCATCCCGAAGAGAACTCGGCGTGGACGCGAATAGAGGCGGAGCTTCCAAGGGACGCTACGGTTGGATCTCGTCCCTTACTTCGAGTTACGCGAGGTACTAAGTAAATTAGTTTACTTTTCCGCAAAAGTTTTAATTTATGATCATGTCCACACATCATAAGGTTGCATGCTAGATACATGGTTACAATAATTTAAGAAATTATTTTATGCTAATTCTTCCACTGCACGTAAAAATTTAAAATTTTACGAACCCGTATCCTTGTCAACATGCACCCGGTCCCAACAGTGGTATTAGAGCCGGTTAGTGTTCGACATAATCATATAATTGTTTTGCGGAAAACTTTGTCATAATCTTAATTTTGAAAAAATTTTCAATTATGGAAATTTTCCAATTATTATAAGTTTTAGATTTAGGAATTTCAAAGTTTGGAAATCCTCATGAAATTTCGCAAACGTTTGAAATATCCTAGTTTCTAAATTTTATGATAATTGTGAAAACTTCCCATCTTTGGAAACTTTCCAATTTTTGAAATTTTCTATTTTAGAAATTTTCCAATTTTGGAAATATGTAAGTTTTCTTTGTACCAGAAACTTACAATTATTCTGAAAACCTATTATGAAATCTCGCAATTTTGGGCACTTTCTTTCAAGAAGGTCTAGACAAATTTATGGACAATTAATTGACAATTAAATTTGAATTGGTTTTTAAATTGACAACAAAATTCTTTATTTTGGATTGAGCCTCGGGGAGCCGTCCAATTTAAAGTTAGTTGTTGTAATTTAATTTCCCAATTTTAAATGAAATTGTCATGTTTAATTTGGTTACACTTCCGAAGCGGGCCAAATTGGATTTACGATAAATTACTTTTCTTTGGGTATCTGAGCCTCGGGGAGCCACCCTTAGAAAATGATTTGTTGTAATTAATTAAATCCATGAATAAAATATGATTTAAGAGGTGATGCTCTTGCATATTGTTGTCTCCAAAATTAATTAGGAAAATGGTTTCCTATAGAGTTTCTTAAATGAGATTTTCATGAAAATAATATGTGGTTGAATTAAGGGAATTGTCTCTTAATTTAATAAGATTTGATTTAGAGAAATCAAAGTCTTAAACATATTATTTCCGAAATTAATTATGACAATTTAGGAAATTATTTCCCAAAACAATTCCTTTAATAAAGTATGAAATTGGAATTAGGAAATCCGGTTTCTAATCCAATTAATGAGACTTGATAAATTAAGTCACATACATACTTTATTAAGGAAATCGTTAGTGCATGACATAATTAATGTCATGAATGTGCTTAGAAAAGAAAGGATGAGACCCAAAACCCTTTACAAAATATTAAGGCTAACACCTTCCATTAATATGGTTAGAACCGGAGTTTTATTTCTCGTTTGGGTTGATGGACACATCCATGCCTAACTTGAACCTCAACATGTTCAAACCATAGAATTAGTTTACAAATAATATAGTTGGAGTCAGAGGTCAATCCTTAGTTTTGGTTGTTGGACACATCCAAGCCTGACTAAACGGTTGAATGAGCTCCAACCATATTAAAACTATTTCTTGATTAATGGGTCAACCTTAAGCTTGGAGCATCGATTTGTTGTGCCACAGCCAAGGTCGATGCAAAGAGAGGTGCAGTTGGGTGCTATGTATAATGTCGCATACTTGTTAATGAGTTAACAACCCAATGATTTATGCAAACATTCAATTAGTTGATAGCATAAAGTGATAGTTACATATGTGATANGTTTAAATTCATCATTTTCATTATTTCGAAAATTTCTTCTTCATTTTTATCTTTCTTTTCAAGTTTTTCTAATAATTTTGATTTATTTGAATTTTTGTAATTTTTATTAATTATGGCCTTTATCTTAGATAGTTCTATATCCTCTTCAAGATTAGATTTTTCAATATCCTTACAGTAGATGGAGTAAAATGGGCCACTAGTTAACGTTTTATAATAATATTCAATATTATCTATAATTAAATTATTATTTTGGGGAATTTTATATTCAAAATTATCCTCAGATATATTTTCAATATTTTCAACATTAATCTCTAGATTATCTTTAAGATTTTCAGAATTAATTTCTGAATTATCCTTAAGATATTCAAATTCAGATTCAGATTTGTACAACGGATTTTCAATTTTGAATTTGTAATTATCTAAAGAATTTTCAGATTTAGAATTATCCTCAAGATTTTCAAATTTGAATTCGAATTTATCCTTAGGATTTTCAAATTCGAATTCGGGATTAATTTCAGATTTAGAACTAGAATTATCAGAGTTTATTTTAGATTCAATATCAGAATTAATTTTAGCAATTATTGAATTGGTATTAATAATTAAATGGTTAATTTTGGATATTTTAATCATATCCGTATTTTCTAATTTTTCATGCAAAATATTTAATCTACTATGCAGTAAATTTAATTTATCAGAAAAATTAACTGAATTTTCTAAAGACAATGCAGGAAATTGTAAAACTTTTGGAACGTAAATCTTACGTACCTTCGCCGGACATTTGTTTTTGTAATGCCCGTATTTTTCGCACTTGAAGCATCTGATATGGCTTTTGTCCCTCCGGTTTCGTGGCGTTGGTGCCTGCTTCGCTGCCGGTGATGAACGATTTTTATGAGTAGGGCACTGATTTTTGTAGTGCCCTCTCTCCCTACACATGAAACAAATAATATGCAATTTAAAACTGGACATTAAAAAAAAATACCTGATTCACCCCTGGGCTCCCCCTCAACTCCTGGCGTCTTTGCTCCGTCGGCGGTTAGTCCGGTGAAGAGCGGCTCGGCTCTGATACCACTTGTTGGACCGGTGCCGTCGATAGAGGGGGGGTGAATATCGACCGTGAAAATTATTCGTGGAAACTTCATAGAAACCTTTTAGTTCGTTCTGGATTCAGGGTTAGTAGCAGCGGAAAACAAACAGAACGAATAAAACAAGAATACAAGGACACAGCGGGATTATTTACTTGGTTCCCGACCCCCCAGGGTCAGTACGTCCAAGGCCTATGTACTCGGCGTGAGTCCACTATTGGTCTCCTTTCCAGAATTTCCAGAGGCGGAGAAACCCAACTTACAGTGCGATATTACAATCAAAATATAATGAAATTTAAGTGCGGTAATTAATAAAATGCAAACCAACAAAAATCTGAAACTCGGCCGATCTGGACCTCCGAAGTGTCGCGCACTTCCTCCTGGAGCCTCCCGGTCGTAGAGCCTCGTTTCTCGTGCGTTGCAGTAGGTCAGAATGATCAGAACAGTATTTCGAAGTCGTGTCTGAAGCTGAGGGGTCGAAGTCCCTTATATAGGCCTCCTGGGGGCGCCCCGGACGCTGGGGGCGCCCCGGACGCTGGGGGCGCCCCGGTTGACTCGGTCAACTCTTATCCTTGCGCCTACCTCGCCGCAGGGGATAAGATCTTTGACCAGGGCGCCCCGGATGCTCCGGGCGCCCCCACGAGGGCTTATCCTGCGTTCTGACTTCGAAACAGCAAAACAGCTACTAATCCGGGCGCCCCGGACGCTCCGGGCGCCCCGGTTGACACCTGTTCTGCATGCTTTACCGTACATTCCTATTTAGTGTTACCTGGGGGCGCCCTGGTTGCATGGGGGTGCCCCCAACACTAGGGGCGCCCCCAACACTGGGGCAGCACCCTGCATTAACACTGCAAGGCTTGCTTTGTCTCCGGTTCTTGTTACCTGCAAGATACACAAACACAAAGCATATATGCATATAATATTAAGCTTAAGGACTTGGTTCGGACATTGGATTTGTACGAAACCCTAGGTCCAACCGGCACGAGTTCCTATCCCCGAGAACTCGCCCTTCACCTACTCCTTTCAGGAGACGGTTGCCACCCATCCCTTCGGGTGGACTTTTGCTTAGCTTCCGATACCTCCGAACCTCGAGACGCCCAAGCCCTGACCCGTCTCTACTCCTGTCCTTAGTCACCGCTCACCTAAGTTGCTTAGTCCCTCGGACCAAGTCTTCATTCCCTAGCAGTCCTTCGCCAGGTGTCTAGCAGCCGTTCGCTAGGTCTTTGTTACCAAGCGGTCCTTCGCCTGGTGCCTAGCAATCCTTCGCTAGGTCTTCTATGCCTAGCAGCCCTTCGCTAGGTGCCTAGCATCCCTTCGCTAGGTCTTGGGGTTTCGATACCTAGCAGCCCTTCGCTAGGTGCCTAGCAGCCCTTCGCTAGGTCTTTAGGTTTCGATACCTAGCAGCCCTTCGCTAGGTGCCTAGCAGCCCTTCGCTAGGACTTCGGGTTACGATACCTAGGTTAACTAGGACATTTCCTCAACTTAGGTTACTTCTTTCTTGCTCCCCTTTGTCTGTTTAGTGCATCACTGACTTAAGTGTATTGTCAAACATTAAAACACTTAAAGAGGAACATCATTGATGCAACTTGCACCAACATGAACCACCCGGTTGATGGGCCCTCGGGGGTCTTTTGACCCAAACGCCCGCTGACGGGACACTAGGAGGGCCAGTCTGCTTACTCTCATGATGGGCCAGGCCCATAAACATGGGTCGGGATCATGCTCCATAAAGGAATGTGATTTTCGAGGCACCGTATGGATATGCCAGCCGACGGCGATAAGAAAGAGGTGACGCTTCAGGACTGACGTCCATTTATTACCTTCAATAAATGTGAAGAGAGACAGTGGTCACTCTAAAAAGTGGGAGAAGGGTGAATTGTTCTTCCCCATCCATTTCACCTTCTTTCTCCTGATAGACTCCTTGTGAGATTGGCGATATGCCAGAGCACTCTCCCCCGCCCCTTTTTACGGTCGGGGCCGTCGGCACCACCGGGGAGGATAGCGAAGATGTCATAGTGTTTCTCGCCGAAGGGCCTAGCGGATGTGGAATCACATGTTACGCACTGTTCGCCAAGGAGCATAGCAAAGATGATGTCCGGGGTTTCGCTAGAGATTCTGGCAGAGATGGGACCCCGAGTTTGGCCATGGAGTCCAGAAGGGATATCATGTGTTTCGCCTGGGAGCATAGCGGAGATGGCATTAGTTGTTTCGCCCGAGAGCATCTTTTGATGGTTCATCTTCTGCCCCTCCTTGGGCGGCCAATGTCTCCTGGCGGTTCATCCCCTGTCCACCTCAAATGTCATCCCCTTTTGAACTGCTCGTTTTCCCGAGTTTTGGGCATCGGATGGTGTTTGTCGGTGATGGAGCTGTGCCATCACCCGGAGAGGAGTTGTAGCTGTTGTTCCCCCTCCTCTTCCTTTTGAATTTTGTAGTCATCCTTGTTGTTAGATGCATCTTTACGGTAAGAGGTAATCGGGGTCTTCGAACGAAATTGTTACGTCCATGTGTTCCCCCAATTGTTCTCATCTGTTAATGATTACGAGGATGAAGGACCGAGAGGTTTTCGCCGCAGCCGAAGATTCAAGGATTTCGACCATAACGAGCATGGATCCCTGCTCACCCACTACTGGAAGACAGTTTCGAGCCAAGCGACTCTGCGAGAGAGAAAAACCCGAGTAGAGGAGTGATCCCCCTTACCGTATCTCCTGGTTGTATCTTGGTATTCCTCTAAGATGTTGGCATCAATGTATTTCTCATATAAATGAAGGAAAATATTCATTACCTTTGATGTGCAAATGCTTGTATTAATATTCCGATGTCTCGCTTGTTTCCTTTTCGTCTAGTAGATTGTGTTAACCCTCTGACTTCTAGCCTCCTCCCATTCTTGGGTAGAGGTTGCAGGGGCCGCGGAGTCCTTAGTCGGGCGTCCAAGGCGCACAGACTGAGTTTAGGTGCCTCGGGCATTTGCAGCACCGTGAGACATTACAGTGTTGATTTTCGGTTGGGCGTCCGTAGTGCCCAGATCAAGCCTAATTACCGAGGGCATCCGCAGCACCGCGAGGTATTAGGGTTTTGATTCTTGGATGGGCGTCCATAGCACCCAGGCCAAGCCTAAGTACCCCCGGGATCTGCAGCACCGTGAGGTGTTAGGGTTTTTGATTCTTGGTTGGGAGTCCATAGCACCCAGTCCAAGCCTAAGTACCCCGGGCATCTGTAACACCGTCAAGTGATAGGGTTTTTTATTCTTGGTTAGGAGTCCGTAGTGTTGGTGCAGGAAGCACCATATCAAACCTTGTTTTGATATTGGCAAAGGATTCAAAGTTAAGTTTGTTTGTGATCTAACAATATTCACTGAGTGTGCAGGATACAAAGTCCTAGTGAAGGGCTGCTAGGCACCTGGCGAAGGAATGCCAGGATACAAAGCCCTAGCGAAGGACTGCTAGGCACCTGACGAAGGACTGCCAGGATACAAAGCCCTAGCGAAGGACTGCTAGGCACCTGGCGAAGGAATGCCAGGATACAAAGCCCTAGCAAAGGACAGCTAGGCACCTGGCGAAGGAATGCCAGGCTACTGAAGCCCTAGCGAAGGACTGCTAGGCGCCAGGCGAAGGACAGCTTGGGACTGAAGCCCTAGCGAAGGAATGCTAGGCACTGGGCGAAGGACAGCTCGGTATCCAAGACCTGGCAAAGGACCGCCTGGCAAAAGTCCAACCAAAGGAACGGTTGGCATCAGGTACATTCTCCCGAGAGGAGTAGGTGAGGACACGTTCCCCGTCGAGGGAACAGTAGGCGTCGGTTCGACCTAAGGTTCCATTTTGGAGACCCCAAAGTCAGAACCAAGACAGCTAAGGCTGTATAAACTAATATTTTAGTGTTGTATTGTGTTTTGGACTAACCCTGGATGCAGGACCGAAGGAACGTGTGTCTGCAGCTCAAAGAGCCTCAAAGGAATGAGGCAACAGCTGACCAGGGCGCCCGGAGTGTCCCGGGCGCCCCCAAGGAGAACACAAAACACAAGAAAGTAAGATAGGCTTCGACAGCTCAACTTCCGGGCGTCGCCGTGCTCCCGGGCGCCCCCAGCGCTCCGGGCGTCCCCAACAGCAAGTCATCGAAGCTCAAGCCAAGCGAAGCCAAGGGATAAAGTTTGACCCGGTCAACCCAGGCGCCCCCAGCGCTCCGGGCGTCCCGGTCAAACTTGATCCCGATTTTGAAGGGATCAGATGTTGACCGCGCTGGAGACGGATCGTGTGACACGTGGGGGGGCGCCCCCGACGTCCCGGGCGCCCCCAGGCCCTATATAAAGGGCCCTCGACCCCAAGGCTCAAGAAACACTTTCAATCAACGCTTCTACGCTCTTCTGCTCTCGCGCCTCGCTCTGGAAACCTTCCAACTCGAGCCGACAACGTCCCGCTACTCCGAAAAAGACAACCTACATCGGACGTCGGTAAAAGAAGAGCCCCTCTTGTTAATTGTTTACTGTGCTGTATTTGTAAATCAATCTTTGTAAACTATTATTGCGCCTCATATAGAATTGCCCAAAGTAAACGGTCAACGACCGTGGGCCTTGGAGTAGGAGTCGACCTAGGCTCCGAACCAAGTAAAAATTACTGTGTTCGCGTGTTTGCTTTTATCTTCCGCTGTGCAATTTCTTTTTCCATAAATCCGAATGATTTCCAATATTCACCCCCCCCCCCCCTCTATCGATTCTCTCGATCCAACACGTAGCACCCAGACCAAGCCTAGGTACCTCGGGCATCCGCATCACCACGAGGTATTAGGGTTTTTACTCTTGGTTGGGCGTCCGTAGCAACCAGACCAAGCCCAAATACCTCGGGCATCCGTAGCACCGCGAGGTATTAGGGTTTTATTCTTGGTTGGGCGTCCGTAGCACCCAAACCAAGCCTAAGTACCACGGGCATCCGAACCACCGCAAGGTATTAGGGTTTTTATTCTTAGTTGGGCGTCCGTAGCACCCAGACCAAGCCTAAGTACCCCGGACATCCGAAGCACCGTGAGGTATTAGGGTTTTTATTCTTGGTTGGGCGTCCGTAGCAACCAGACCAAGCCTAAGTACCCCGAGCATCTGCAGCACCGCGAGGTATTAGGGTTTTTATTCTTGGTTGGGCATCCGTAGCACCCAGACCAAGCCTAAGTACCCCGGGCATCCGCAGCATCACGAGGTATTAGGGTTTTGATTCTTGGTTGGGTGTCCGTAGCACCCAGACCAAGCCTAAGTACCTCAGGCATCCGCAGCACCGCGAGGTATTAGGGTTTTATTCTTGGTTGGGCGCCCGTAACACCCAGACCAAGCCTAAGTACCTCGGGCATCCGCAGCACCTCGAGGTATTAGGGTTTTGATTCTTGGTTGGGCGCCCGTAGTACCCAGACCAAGCCTAAGTACCTCGGACATCCGTAGTACTGCGAGGTATTAGAGTTTTTATTCTTGGTTGGGCGTCCGTAGCACCCAGACCAAGCCTAAGTACCCTATGTATCCGCAGCACTGCGAAGTATTAGGGTTTTGATTCTTGGTTGGGCGTCTGTAGCACCCAGACCATGCCTAAGTACCTCGGGCACCTGCAGCACCGCGAGGTATTAGGGTTCTTATTCTTGATTAGGCGTCCGTAGCATCCAGACCAAGCCTAAGTATCCCGAGTATCCGCAGCACCGCGAGGTATTAGGATTTTGATTCTTGGTGATATGCTGACACTTTGGCGAGGGCACCTTCCTTTATTACATGAATTCGCTGCAAGGCAGCAAGAATACATAGGCGGATACACAATATGCAAGGTAAATATTACCGGGGGCGAGAGGGTCGGAGACAGTTGACTTGACCTGGCCTCTTGAGCCTTTTGTTCCTGTCCTCCTGTGCACGACCGCTTCCTCTAGCTAGCTTTCTGGAGCCCTCAGGTTTTTTCGGGACTCTAATCTGACTTCTTCACTGTAACATCGCCGAGACACCAGCTGATTCCCTTTGATTTCAGCCACTCGGTAGCCTACGGGGAATTGTATCTTCTGGTGGTAGACAGAGACCACCGCCTTGAAGACACTGAGCGTCGGGCGGACCAAGATGGCGTTGTAGGATGAGAGGCGTCCACAATCAAGAAGGGTGTCCTCCTGGTCCTCTCAAGCACCTCAAGAAGGGTGCTCTATCGGCTGTAGTCGATACCCAGTGAAGCCGAACAGTGGGGTCGAGACTGGGAGTAGCTCATCCTCATGGATCTGCTTCTGATCCAGAGCCGCCTTGTATAGGATGTTCACAGAACTTTCTATATCCACGAAGATGCACTTAACCTCATAGTTGGCGATGCGGGCAAGGATTACTAGGGCGTCTTCATAGAGAGCTTCCACCTCTTCCAAGTATGTTGGACCGAAAGAGATTGTAGGGTCGTGATCCTGGCTCCGACTCATCTTGATTGAGTAATTTTTTAGTCGCCGGGTATGAGACTTCCTTGCCCGATGGGAATCTCCTCCGGCGGGCATTCCGAAGATTACTCCAAATTGCCCGAGGGCGGGCCATGTACTGGGGCCTTGCCCTTCCGAGGATCTCTTTCTAAGGAGGGGGATCTGCGGGGTGCAGGCCCCCGACTCCTTCCTCGCGACTGTGATCGAGACCGAGATCGGGTCTCATTTTCCCCCGCTTACTGCTGCCTGGGGGAAAGGTTTCGCCTTGGAGATCTCCGGCGATACCCCACCTTATTCCACTTCCTCCGAAGTTTGATGTCTGCATCCTCACTCAATTTCTTCTTCAATGCATGACACTCCTCGGTGGAGTGTGTTGTACTGCCGTGGAAATCACAGTACTTCGTCAATGGCTCTAACTGCTCGGTATCCACCGTCTCGACCAGCCTTCGCCTACCAGCCCACTGGTCCTTCCCGAGGTGAAGGTCTTTTCCTCGAGTTGGAGCTGGGGTCTCCCTCCTTTCAGACGGGGGAACAGCTTGAGGGAGGACTCCGGTTGGTTCCTTGCGATGGGCGCATTGCACCTCCTCCACATTGATGTGCTTGACAGAACGCCGAGCAGATCATCGAAGCTGATGGGTGGCTTCTTCACCAGGGATCGGAAAAAATCCCCTTCCGCGAGCCCTTGCGTACAGGCACTGACAAGGATTTCTGATGTCGCACTGGGCATGTCTTGTGCCGCCCTGTTGAACCGTTGGATGTACTCCTTGAGCGACTCTTTCGGCTTTTTCTTGAGGGCGAATAGATTGAATGTCGTCTTCTGATAACGAAGGCTACTGGCGAAGTGGTGGAGGAAGGCAGTTCTAAACTCCGCGAAGGAGTTGATGGAACCTGGTGACAGCCTCTGGAACCATCGTTGAGCTGCTCCGGACAATGTCTTCAAAAACACTCGGCACTTTACACCGTCAGTATACTGGTGCAGGAGTGTCGCCTTTTCAAACTTACAGACATGATCCTCCGCATCTGTCTTCCCGTTATAATCAGCAATCTCAGGCCCGCAAAACTGCTTCGGCATGGGGTCTTCCACAATCTCAGATAAGAAGGGAGTAGAGGAAACCTTATGGGAGACCTTAGGTCCCTCCCTTTTCCCTTGTCCCTCTTCGTGCCTCTGCGCGCTGGAGGCTACCGAGTTGGCCTTCTCGATGTCTCCGAGAGAATCTCGTCAGTGGTTCGGGGTTGCTTCGGCGCGTCACCTCGAAGGTGTGACGGATCTTCGCGGTTGGGGGTGTGAGAGGGAAACCCTAGGGATCTCCTCTCGTCCAGAAGCACCTTGCTACGAGGCGACTTACTCGATTTGGTGTTGTTCAAGCGCCCCCTTGATGGCATTGGCCACCAACTGATCCAGTTCCTCTTTCGCAAGACAATGGGTTGTCCTGCCAGCTCTGTCATCGGTGCTCCTTCGAGCACTTTACTGGTTTCCCACAGATGGCGCTAAACTTGTTTCGGAAGGAATCAACGTCAACGGTCAGTCACCAGGGTTCTACCCACGCGGACGCTGACGATCAAAGAGGAAGTCGCACCCTACGAGATTAACACCAGCGTTAGGAGAACACGCCAGAGGTTGCCCGGCGGAGCTCACTCTGACGTTCAAGTCAGTGCCTCAATGGAGAAAATGAAAAGAAAGTAAGATAGTATGTGTGTAGTGAAGAATGCGTACCCCCTTTACCGGAAGGGTTGGAATACATTTTATACATGCGGCGGCTGTCTTGGTGCGTCCCCATGATCTATGTCACATCCCCCCCCCCTCCGTCAGTTACCGAATAGTCTTTGAAACGGTCCACGCCATCATTAAGTTCAAACTGTTACGACATTTAAGAGTCATGATAGCACCGCAATAGTGGGGATGATTATCCGCAGATCCGAGAAAAAAAGGGACCATTACTTGAGGTCGAATGCTGCCTGGGCTCCGCTTCCCGAAGGTGATCTCGGAGTCTTCTGGCCTAAGAGGTCCCGGGCGCTCCGCTTCTCCGAGGTGGTCTTGGGACCCGACTTCTCGGGGTGATCCCGGGATGGATTTTCTGATCTGATCTCCAGGGTGTGTTTACCCTAGAGGGCCGGAGAATTCTCTTTTCGAGAATGTCCTGAAAGCTTTAAAAGAGAAGTCGCTTAGACTCGTCATATTTTACCATCCAACTTCTTCCATCCACGTATCCCACATGGACTATTCAACCCATCATCTTCCATTAAACATAGTTGAACGATTTATCGGGAACGCTGAGATAAGTCTCAACGATTAACGAATCACTGTTTTTACCATCCATTACAAAACATATATATATTAAATTTTATTGTATAATACACCTTTTAAATACCTGATGAATGATGATGATTCAAGCAAAGACGCCCCTACAGTCAAATCAACTTTCCCAACGGTCTCTCTCTCTCCTCCGCGCGCGCGCGCGCGCGCACACAAGAACAAATGGACAAAAACATGTCCCCTCTTGGCTGCTTCAATCCTTCTCTTTTCCTTTCGTGCTTCCGTCACTGTCTGCCCCAAGATGGGCAATGCCTGGCAGGCTCCTCCTCTTCGACTGTGTAGCTCCCCCTCCATCTCTCTGGACCAGTACTCAGCGATGGCTAACTTTTTTTCTCTCGCTCTCGTCGTCACTCCTGAGTGATTTGAACGGGTATAATTCAGATGGTAACAAATTAATAGATTATTATTAAAGATTTTAAATTCCAATAAAACGTAAATTCTTATATCCCGTATAAAAATTCTTTCCCTCTTAATCTTTTATCTTTTGTAATTATAATGAATTATTTTTTTCTATTAATTTTAAGACTAACTGACGGAAAATTGAGGACTAACGTTTCAACTTTTACCACAAAGCGACTTGAACGGCAGGGCGACCAGTACGGCCATCGTAAACAACAGGATGATTCTGAGTCATGCGCATCAAAAGCAGTGCAGTGCAGTGGATCTCGTTATGCGAATTGATCTTGTCTTTTGCTGCAGCTGGACCGACGATCATCCACAGGCCACAGCCCACAATAGCAGTCACGGATGATCCTATTTGTAATCGGTCGATTTTGATGGATCGGTTTTTACTGGATAGACTGTCGAATTTCTCTTTATTTTAACCTAGTTTATTATAAATTGTAAAAAATTCTTTAATTTTTATTTGATCTTTGTATGTACTTTCTATTTAAAATTTTCTTTACATTCACTCTTTAATGAATTGAGTATAAAAATATAAAAATTGAGTATACATCAGTAAAAATTAAATATAAAAGAGTGAAACTTGAATATAAAAGAGTGAAAATTGAGTACATAATTTTTTGATAGGGTGGATGCAACTTTACATACTCAAATTTTTAACTTTTTATACTTAATTTTCTTTAAATAATATTCATCAAATTGTCTTGTCAATTTTATCAAAGACTGCATGTAAAAAAAAATTTGAATGAGGACTATATGCAAAAATAAATTTACAGGTCAAAAGTTTATGAAAATTTTCCCGAGCAATGATAGAGAACGTGAAATTTTAGCGTGAAACTCAACGTGAATGACGTAACACTTTTTATATACACGTCCGATTGTCGCTCGGACAGTGGCGGCGGCCTCCGGTCGCCGCCCCGAACAAAACTATAACCTGGGGGGACGGGTGAACCCATCGAGGATCGATACAATTGGGTTTCATGTTGGATTCACGTTAAATTTTCCATGTTCCCAATCATTTTCCAATTTTCCCCCGGGCATACCACTTGACTGATTGTATCCATGATAATTTATAATAATCTCCGTATAAGGTGACAAAAGGCCGCTAGAATAAATGAATAAATGCACCTTATACGGAGACTATTAATTGTTTCCTCAAATCTTGCTCAGGGGAGAGAATTCGCCATGGCAATGGAGAGAATCCGTCATGGCTCCTTCTCCTCCTCCACCTCCGTGAGACGCTTTCGGCGGGTGTTGGTGAAGGCCGCCGGGGACGGGAAGAGGAAAGAGGAAGGCATGGTCGCGCCGGCTGACGTCGACGAAGTGGTATTTGCCGTCAACGACGGTGGCGGAGGGGGCGGAGGAAGAAGGCGGCGCCACCTGCTTGGTCTTCTTCCTCCTCCGTCTCCTCGAGGTTCCGCGCCGCGGTGGCAGGCTGGCTCCGGCCGTCCGGTTTGGGCCCCCGCGTGACCGGGACGCTCTTCGGGCGCCGGCGCGGCGCCGGCCACGTGCACGTCGCCTTCCAGGCCGACCCCCGCGCCGGCCCCGCGGTGCTCATCGAGCTGGCGACGCCGACGAGCACGCTGGTGCGCGAGATGGCGTCGGGGCTGGTTCGCATCGCGCTCGAGTGCGACCGCCGCCGCCGCCGCGGCTGCGGCGGCGGCAAGAAGCAGCAGCAGCAGGTGGAGGAGCCGATGTGGCGCGCATACTGCAACGGGAAGAGGTGCGGGTACGCTGTGCGGCGGGAGTGCGGCCCCGCCGCCCCGCGGGTGCTGCGGGCAGTAGAGCCGGTGTCGACGGGGGCCGGCGTCCTCCCGGCGTCCAGCTCGGCCGGAGAAGCAGGGGAGACGATGTACCTACGGGTCAGGTTCGAGAGGGTGGTGGGGTCCAGGGACTCGGAGGCCTTCTACATGATGAATCCCGACAACGACGGCGCTTCGGAGCTGAGCATCTACTTCCTCAGGCTCTGACACGTGTCTACATTTAATAATTGCTTTGTGTTGGCTAATTAGGTGCATTTTCTTCTCATAATCTCAATATTAATCACTTTGTCGTCCTGGAGTTACGGACTTACGGTAAAACGGGAGGAGGATTAATTGTTGCATTCGCGATCTCTAATTAGGATAAATTTTATAAAATTATTTTTTAAATGAATCGTGCAATTGCAGAATATTAAGTTATTAGATCACTCGTGAGTCATAAGTTACACGGATGATTATGAAAAATTTGTATAGAACTAAATCAATTTACATAACTTGATTAATTATTTTTTTATGAAAATTTAATAAAAATATTTTTTTAACCTAATGGATTGTCTCTTTAGTATTAATCTATTAAAAAAATTAAATATCTAAATTAAAAAAATAATAACAATTAAACAAGTTAGTTAATAAAACACGTTAATTTATCAATTAATTTACTGAAAGAAGTCCTTCATAATTAAGGATTATTAAAACATACTTTTACAATTACGTGTAGTATTTCTTTAATTAAATTCTTTATAGTATATTTTTAACTCAATCTTTTATTAAAATAAATATTTTTAACATTTTTTGAGAATAGAGCATTCCAAGATCATTTTTGCTATCCATCCATAAACATAATTATTAAAATTTATTAAGAACAAAATAGGCAGGCAGGCATCTCGTGTTGAAAGTTTTGAGAGAGGCTTATAAAATGAAAAAGCTGAAAATAAATTCTATGTAAGGATTTATAATTTACGAGCGATAATGAAATTAATAATATAAATAAAATCAATAATCAATGATATACAAAAATAATGATAACGTAGGATCCACAAAAATATCATAGGAAGATTTTTTTAATTGCAGAAAGAGTGACAAGATTTTGTGAAGGGGAATAATTCAAACAAGCAATAGCATAAAAAGATACGTTCCTCGTAATTTTGGATAGTGAATAAGAAGACAACACCCAATAAGATCTTTGTAGAATCTAGTAGCGTATCTCCCACACTCTGATGGCTCCATCTGTGTATCCAGTGAATAGTGTGCTGCCGTCGGCGCTCCAAGTCAAGCTAGTGCAGTAGAGCATCTGAAGAGATGATCAAGGAAAATACATTCGATCAAAACTAATCGAAAAGTCGGAACGCAATGTGTATCGATATCTTCTCTGAGACAACCATATGATGATTAGTTTCAGCTGGGTTATCAGTGTGGGAAGGAACAATTCTAGTTCAAAAAAATAGAATGAGAACAAGACTTCAGTGACGGTAATTGGAACCAGGATAATATTCACAGCTTCTAAAATCATATTTAAACCTAGACAACAATGCTATGGAAAAATTGTAGTTGAAATTCTTGATCCAGTTTTTCCAGAGCCTTTTGCATGTAAAATTTAAGAAATTGAGCAAAATCAAGAGACATCATACCAAATCTATTTCGACAAAATACTATCTGAATGCTATTATAGACTTATTACTATTATGCTATATTTAGAGTTGGTGGAACAAGAGTGTAATAGGAATAAAAAACAATCAACAATAAATTTAATGATATCTCCAAGAAATTAGAATCATTCCACTTGAAGTAAAAAAGGTAAAAAAGTGGAAAAAATGAAAAACAGAATGTGGGAGAAATATATAAAAGGCAAAACTAAAATTGAACCAATTAACTTGACTTTTGTACAAAATGGGTCTTCTTCGATCATGTGAGGTATGTTCAAAAGTCAAATCATGGGGCCTTATGTTGGATCCATCCAATTATACAAGGATTCCACAATGTCCTCAAGTTGATGGTTAGCTACCAAGATTTTCTAGCATGCAGGGAGTTACACTAATCATCTAACTTCTAGTCACATAACTTTTCTCTTTCAATCTTGTTTAGCAAACATTTCTGTCCCTCTATCATTTATTTGCTGAACGCCAACATACTTTATGAGATTCATCACCCATGGTTGGTTCAGCAAGGATAGATGGGTTCTTTACAATGATACAGTTGCTATGCTTCAAAGAATAGGCCAGACCTGGTGAATCCGGCATGAGCCAACATAATACAGATTGATTTGATTTAGGGGCAGAAGCTGGATCGACTATGGAGCAATGCAAGTGTAGATGCATTGAATGGGCATGTAGATACTGTCCCATCAGGCAGCAAGGCAACAGAATAAGTTTACAGCTTGCAGTTTGGCCATGCGTGGGCAATGACAAAATTTATTTGAGTTGAAATGGACAATAACAACAAACAGAAGTGGTGAGAGCCAAGCACACTCACAGTAAGTGTGGAGGGGCTATCCAAAGAGGGATAGTGCTGCCTTAGATTGCTAGAATAGAGAACCAAATACAGAGAGAGATGAGGGCAGGAATAGAAATAGCTGAAAGCAAAGAGAGCAGGAATAGAGATATTATTATTATTATTATTTAATAGAGGGAGAATATGTGATACAAAATATTATTATTAGCTTATTTTGCTTCGTTTTTTTTGTTCCATCAACTTCATCAAAGTAGTTTGCTATGGAGACTGTTTCCCACTTTTGGCTTAGTTTGTTAATAGGTTTCCAAGACCAGTTCGTTGAGGATGAGGATTGTAACATATACGTTCTGATACAATTTCTTAACTTGTAGTGAATACTCGAGAAGCTATGCACTGACACTAAACAAAGAAGGGGTAACTGAAGAATATAATTCAGTTACATTTTAGCCCATGTTTAATAATTACAGAAAATGTACAAGAGAAAACGTGTTGTGACCAATGCAAGTAAACAACTCAATGCAATATAAATACTTGATAAGGATGTTCTACAATAGCAACGAAAGCTGAGCATGATTCAATCTTCTATTCTTGCAACAATTAAAGCCATAATTCTTGATCGTATCTACAATAGGAATATATACGAGGCTAGTTTTACAAATTGATTTAGAAAACAGTAAAGATGCAAGATGCATGATTAGAATATGCAATCTAAGATTTATATTAAAGTAGAAATAAAGAGATATAGAATAAGAACCAAGTACCTGGTTCTTGGTGGCAGTTGCCTCAGGCTTAAGATCCTGCACAACGGACTTGCTCTCGAGGTCCCAGATCTTGACGCTCTCCTGTGTGGCAGCGCAAAGCCAGTACCTACTGGGGCTGAAGCAGAGGGCGTGAATGATGGCCCCTGCGTCAAGGGAATAAAGGCGCTTCCCTTCAGCAAGGTCCCAGAGCAACGTGATTCCATCCTTGCCACCACTAGCACAGAGGGATCCATCAGGGCTAACAGCAACCGTGTTAACGTAGCCATTATGTCCAGCCAGAGTGGATCGCAGCTTGCAGTTGGTCAAGTTCCAGACTTTGACAGTGCGATCCCAGGAGCCAGAAATGATGTTGGGTGATAAAGCGTTAGGACTGAACCGAACGCAGCTAACCCAGTGGGTGTGCGCATCGGCATCCTGAATGGTATACTTGCATTCGCCGAGGGTATTCCAGAGTTTGATTGTGCGATCGCGGGATGCCGACACGATCTGTCGGTTGTCGACGGAAAAAGCGACGGAAAGGACGTCCTTGGTGTGACCGGTGAAGCGGCGAGTGGTGACTCCGGTGGAGAGGTCCCAGAGCCGGAGATCACCATCCCAGGAGCCGGAGAGCGCGAACTGTCCGTCGGAGGAGAGAACCACGTCCTGCACGAAGTGGGAGTGACCGGTGAGGCGACGGCGGGGCACACCGTAGGAAGATCCCCCTCCGGATCCATCGACCGCGGCGGCGGGGGAGTCCTTGGTGAGATGCCAGACGAGGACGGATTTGTCCCGGGACGAGGAGACGATCATGTCGGAGTTATCGATGGGAGCGGCGATGGCCGTGACCACATCGAAGTGGCCGCGCATCGTGCCGCGCAGGACCAGGGTGTCGGCCATCTTGCTGTCAGGAGAGAAAGGCGACGGCTCGGTGGCGGAGGCAGTTGCTGGCCGAGAAGGCGATCAGCCTTTTATAGGAAGGAAGGGGCGAGCCAATCGACTTGGGATTAGGGCTTCCTTCAGATCCAGGCACACATCAGGTCGGATCCAATTCGGATCCAAAAACGAAGCCGACCAGAATCCAATACTAACAGAGTTCTTTATGACTAATAGACTCGATTTCACGAAAATTTTCTCTTGAAATACCTAAATGATAATTTAACACCCTTCTACAACAAAATGCTTTCAAAATTTACTCTTTGTTAATCATGTGAGATGATAATACGGTTAATTGGAGAAAACTCTCCAATCTCAAACTAGCCTTTGCATGCACTCCCCACTTGATAAATTCTTTGCATTCACTCCCATGATGGATTAAGTATAAAAAAGTAAAAATTCAGTATACATTGTAAAAATTTGAGTATAAATTATTTGAGATTTAGTACTAATTTCAGAAATTTGAGTACAAAGTTTCGGTGACCCCTCATGTGAAAATCTTGATGTGATGAATATAAAAGAGTGAAAACTCAGTATACATTATAAAGATTTGAATATAAATTATTTAAGATTGAAAAATCTTGATGTGGTGGATGCAACCTCACATACTCAAATTCCTAAATTTTATACTCAATTTTTTTTCAAATAATACTCAATCTAAATCAATTCATACTTAAATTTTGATAATGTATACTGAAATTTTTATTATATACTGAAACAATGTATACTCAAAATTTTTCAACTAATACTCAAATTCTTAAATTATTACTCAATCTCAAACAATTTATATTCAAATCTTTACGATTTATACTGAATTTTTACTCTTTTATACTGATAAAAAAAATAACACACAAAACTGTCTTGTCAATTCTATCAGGGAGTGCATACAAAGAAATTTTCGATTGAGGAGTGCATGCAAAGCCTAATTTGATATTGGGGAGTTTTCTCAAATTTTCCCATGATATTAGTCGAAACAAATCGCTATTAAACCCAATTATCACCCAATCGAATAATCTCGTTCCACATTGAGACCTAATTGTTAACCAGACATCCATGGTTCGATCCCCAGCTACGGCGCATTTTGTAAAAAATTTTCTCCAAATGGGACGCGAACCCTGGACGCTGGGCTTCTAGACTGCCCACCGCGAGCGCCTCCCGATTTACCCTGGTGACTGGTGGAAAACTTCCGTGGGACCGGACCGATCACCCCAGATTCAATTTGTCTGTTGCCTAATTCATAATTTATTTTTCGTTCCACATTGAGACTCAAAACATATGAAAATACTAGCTCACTTCACCAAAACACACTTCTTTGCAAAGCTTGAAAATAACAAGTGACTTTTGCATTCATTTATATGATGGCAATCTTGGCAATAGCTCAATGTAGCAAAGTTTGATGACCTCTTTGTTTATTCAAGGGAAGTAGGAACACAACATCAGTTGTAAAAACCGCAACTTACTGTTCGAAATACATAAACCAGTCGATCTCAAAATGCCTAGTTCTTCACGGTGGTGACGTGATTCAAAAGCATTTGAGCCACATCGTGAGAAATATTTTCTGCTTGTGAGTTGAGGTGCTGGATCTTCTCATCAGTTTCTTGTTCGAGGCGCTTAACATTAGCACCGGAATCTCCACTGCTCTGTTTTATTACGACTAGCAAGTTGTCAAATAAGGTGTGTGATAAGTAATAGAAAAATGATAGGGAGAGTGAAAATGAGAGAGTGAAAGGCAAAAGTAAATGACGTGGCACTTTGCATGCAGCGATCTCCGACGGGTTCACCGTGCCCCCCAGGGTATAGTTTGATTCGGGCCGCCGATAATATCCAAGCGATAATCGGATATGTGCATGTAAAGTATCACGTCATTCACTTTGCTTTCACTCTCTCATTTTCACTCTCCCTATCATTACTCAAGTAATAATATGTACTTGGTCATTTGAACGCAAACCTGAGCAAGCTTCCTCTGGAATTCAGCTTCCATTTGTGCACGATATGCAGCGACCTCCTTCTCTGCCTCTTCTTTCGCTTGCTTCAGCCTGGCAAGTTTAGCTGTGCGCAAGAAAACATAAATCACATTTTATCATGCTGAAATGTTGAAGCTCCTTATTTAAGATTCATCAATTCTGTATGCTAAACATTAGATGTTGATCTAGTAAAATCCAGTCAGATGGATAACTGGTAGTAGATCCAGTCAGAAGGTTGAGAAAGAATATTGTAGATTGATTATTTTAAAGAGGTATAAGCAAATCATTGAATGTTCTTTGGCGATCAAGGCCTTCTAGATATTCTTTTAACATTTCTTTGTATGAAAATGAGACAAGATGAATCTGTGCACTTAATTGTACTAGCATGGAGTTTGCAGCTAGACAGAAAATATGCAAATTTTCTACCTTTTCTCAAGAAGATAAAACAAAATATATGCGAATGAGAAAAGCAATGTAACAACCATATGCCCCAACCATCTTAATTCGGCTATGTGGTCTTAACTTGTGACTGAGCTCTATGTCAAGGGATATTATTACTAATACCACATAATTAGATCAAGGTTTTTATTTCCCTTGCTTTGCCCTTGCACCTCTGAATCTTTTCTTAGTTCTATTTGCATTTATATTGGATTCTGCCAATGTTGCATCTTTACTGACAGGAGGGTCAGCTATCAAACAAGGATCCTTTGATGAGCAGATATGTTCTTTAGTTGCATCTTAAACATCAATTAATATAATGTGAAACATTAAATCTAAATAGTGCAAATTCCTTTTTAGATTATATTTGGCGTATCCTTGTCTCTTGGCTACCCTCAACTTTTCCATTGATCCCGGCCTTGCCTACGGGTAGGTCGGTCCGCTCAGCCAGCCAGCCTGCCTGGCGCCATGGAGGTCGAGCAGACATATCAGCAAAGATATTACCAAGGGGGTCCCCGAGCCCGGGAGCCCTCGGGGCGTTGTTCGGCTAGCAGCGAATGGGGTCGGTCGGGCCGACCCCCAGCCCCTCCTAACCCAGTCGGACGCGTGGCTGCCCACGCTCCCTGGTCATTCCCCGACCTAAACCTAGGTCATGCACTACAGTCGAACACGTGTCAACCCATGCTCCAGTAGCATCACGAGGACTGGATATTTAACAAAATCAGCCAGGCATCACCCAACAAACCCCCGACTTAGGGCGTACCCTGCGCCTCCACTCTACTAGTCGGACGTGTGGCTGCCCACGCTCACTAGCCATTACCCGACCCGGTCCTTGGCACTCGGACACGCCGGTCGGCGCTCGGGGTACGGGCTATCTCGCCCCTACACCCCCTATATCATTATATCCAGGGTACGACCCTGCTAGTGGGGTTCTGCACACCTTACACATCTTTGATACTTCTCGCGGCCAGTCCACCAATCCAGTACTAGCGTACCGCTCGAGCACCCTGCGCCTTGCCGCGCCGCTCCCTAATGCTCTCATACGGGCTGACAGGCAACACACCCTAGTTTTGTCAATCACGGACAAGGGTTGTCAGTCCCCCCGGCTATATAAACCCTTCACTCCACTTCCCGTAGGTATGCGCGCGCGAGCTCTCTCATCTACTACTGCATTTCAATTCAGCTCCCCCATATTTCCTGCGGATACTGACTTGACCGTCGGAGTGTCTGACCGGGGAAACCCCCCGGCGGGTTTGCTAACGGTCACCGTTTTGCAGGCGAAAGCCAGCTCGGAGCCAAATCAGCACCAGCCTGACCGCTCGTACCGCAGAGAAGGCCATCCGGTCCTTGGGATCGTCACCTCGCTTCGCGACAGGATCATCCATGTTTATACACGTGAATCATTATCTACTGTTCATAAAATAAATCTTCAGAAGAGCTTAGTAATATAATTAAATCGTTCTAAATCATCAAGATATATTAACAACTCATAATGTGGCATTGCGTAGTAATCAAGATAAATTCTATAGATTGTAGCTGACTCTAACTAGTTAGGGTATTTGAAAGAGTTCAAAGAAATCTAAATGACTGAGATATTAGTGCTAAATAGTTACATATAGAACTACCAACTCAAGAGTATAAAATTAATGATGCAGACCAGAATAGCTTGGAAGTCTAGATGAGTTCAGGAAGAAACTAAGGGATTTAAGTGAATGAACTTTCACAGAACTAAATGGGAAAAGATCCATGTAAATGACACCAAAAATGTTGAGATGTATGTAGCCAACAGCTAAATGATAAAAATTTCTTATAAAAAATTCAACATATGAAATAAACTCCAGGCATGTTTTTTATGCATCTGAAACGTCAAATCATAAAATAAGGAACTAACCATTTCTAGCATCATTGACAATGTGTTGTGCTTCCTGCTCTGCAGCTAACAATTGTTGAATTCCACTTTGACGCCTGCTAGAATCCATCTTCAATCTTCTGTGAAGAAAAGAAAACAAGGATCAACTTCATCTGTATTTGATAGAGGCATATAAAGGGAAGAAAATGCAAAGTCAATGAAAATAAAGCTCAAAAGATAGCGCCTGATCGCTATTACAGAAAATCACTTATCCCAACCATAGTAGTTAAAATGGCGATTTTAATCGTAAAATCCTACGATTTTACGATTTTTGACCCCCGGATGATTTAAATCTTAGTTAAAATCGTAAATTATTAAAATCGTTTTGAAATCGCCATTTTAAGGGTTAAAATCGCGATTTTACGATTCGGATGCGATTTTAACGATTCTGAAAAGATCCACTTTTTTCGTTGGACCCTGATCTATTTAAAAAAAAAAAATCCGGTTCTCTATTTTTTGTATGCCCTAATCGCTTCTCGTCCCTCATCTTCGTGCATCACTACATCTTTGACGTCCGTCCCTGCTTTGGCGATGGTGATATGGAGGATTTTGATGATAAAGCTGGTGGAGAGGAAGATGAGGATCAAATGGTGGAACTTTATGATTTTAATGTGTCATATTTTTAGATTTATAGATTAGGCATCTAAATTCTATAATTAGATGGCCGATGGACCCTTTCTAATTGAAGTTATTATATTTTTTTACACTATTTTGTGGCTTATGGATGACATTGCTAAAGTAATATTGATTATGAATATAAGTTTATTTAGTGATTTAAATTTTTTTTATTATTTAGACTATTTTACATGCATATATATGACTTTATAATTTTATATGCATATATATAGAATTTTTATAAAATCTTACGATATGATTTACGATTTTAAAATTTACGATTTTAAGTACCCTTTCCGATTCAAGTTAAAATCCCGATTTTAACTACCTTGATCCCAACTATTCTGGATCCGCATGAATTGTGTCTACAATGAACTCTATGCAAGGGTATATTGCTTGAAATGTTCAAATTAATTAAATTATTGTCAATTACATAGACTGATATTTTCCTTAGTCTTCATCTAACTCTTACTCCTTCCACTAGATTCAACTCTTCTAAGTATACGATCCAATGGTCATTTTTAAACATGTTCATACCATCTCAATCTATTTTATCTCATTTTATCATCTATTAAGCAAAACCTAATTACTCTAATTATAGTTTTTAATTATCATTTTTATTTCCTCAACACATCCATCTAACTAGTTTCAGCTGTGTTATATACACTTTTTGTACGTATTGCTCCATAACATCCCAACACTCTGATTCAAAAAGTCTGAGTGAGAATCAACACTTTGCAAAAACATTTGACAATGAGAATCAGAAAAATTGAATTGATAATTTAAAATAAATGTTTAACCATAAATTGCTTGTGATAAACTATATAATGTCTTAACAGCTAGTTTGAAGCTTTATCAACACTTCTTTTTACATGATTTCAGATTTCTGAAAGGGTTTATTTTACAAGTTTCCAAATGCATAGCAATCGACTCAATAATAGATCCTAAGAACAATATAAATGCTTGCAATTATATACAAATATGATCACAAACCAATAGAGTATAACCAAGATAGATTAGCCAACACATCACACACCAATAAGTATAACCAAGATAGATTGACCAACACATTCTGATAAAGAATTAACATTACAAGTATGCTGACAGTAAAATTTATCTTTGGATTGTACTCATTAGCATAAATTACCAATAAAAAGGTAAATACAATAATGGTGTTCAATAACATGGGTAAAAAGAATGTTCTATATTTATCATTTGTGTATATTTAATTGGGTAAGTAGCCTACCCTACAGAGAAAAAGAGGAAAGAACAGTCTTAATAAAGGCCTTGAAATTAACCATCTGATTCCAAGTTTCTTGAACCATCTTATAATTTATTTAAAAAAAAAACAAAATGGAACAAAAAACCACTATCAGGTAACCATGGAACAGATAAGTTTATAGTTGATACCCAGTCCAAGTCTTGTCAAAACTTGTGACATCAAATGAGATTGATAGATTGTGAATCATGATCCAACTGGCTTTAGCTCATTCAGAAGGTTAAGATTGGTTTAGAATTTATACGACCAAGTTCAACTTAAAATGCAACTGTTTTTATAAATACAAAATGCACAGAGCACTAGCTTACTGTGACCATTCATGCATCCAAGTGGATATCAGAAGAAGTTAGTGTTTCATACAGCACGGAGAGACGGAAAACAAACTAATAAGATTGATTGATTTGTTTGCCTAGTTATCATTGATGGATCTTCTATCTCTTATTCCTTTGACAAATAAAGACGGTTCTTATTCCGTTGACAAATAAAGAGGGGAGACAGGATACTGGAAGTGAAAAATTTAGACACCCAACCTTCATAGCTCATCTGCCCAAAATCAGATTGAAAACAAATTAACACTTAATATCCTCTTCTTTTACATCAGTTCGAGGAGATAATTTGAAGGAGACATAATTTTCCCATTTCTCCATCTTTTTCATTTATCCTATACATCCACCTTTCAATTTATCATCCCTCTGAGAAAATAAGACCTTAATCTTCGAGAGCTAACAAATTGGTAAAAAGGCATAATTTTAGCATATGGGCTAACGTGATCCTTTGGCAGACCTACATTTGGCATGCATATTCAACCCCTCAACACTTTGGTAAATGATCTACCACAGCTTCCTTGCAAAATAGATACGGGTAGGGACCTAACCCAGATCTAGCAAAAAGTCAACCTTTGCAAGGTAAAGAGCGAAAAAACGCAAAGCCCTTGAGTGACGGGTGCCCCTCCATGAATTCTTAGTTCGAGATGCTAAAAAAAAACGTCAGTCGTGCTTTCAATCTCGCAGATCCACCAAAGCAGTATAGGCACGAAAAAAGTCGGTGAAATCAAAAGAAAATTAGTCGATCTAATCCATGAACAAGCAAGTAACGATTATCCGATGAAAAAAAAATACGAGAAGGGATTATGATCTACCTCCGATGACGAATGTGACGCCGAGTTGCGTGGCCCTAATTTCTGGGGTTCCACGCGCGTTATGTATCGCAAAGTGGCGTCCGATAAACGAAGAAGCTAATTCATATCGTTGTGTTGCAAATTTGCAGTTTGGTCCTAGAGTTTCTCAAAATTTTATAATATTCCAGTTCTGCAGACAATAAAATTAAAGGTCATTTTGCTAATCTTTCTTGCATCCCTTTTCTAAATATGCAAATCGATCAGGATAATTTTATTATATCATTTGTATAACTTTTATTAATATAAATGACAAAATTCAGAAAATTAATATGTTTGAGTTGATACTGTAACTTGAATAGTCTGAGAGATCCTCTAACTCCACTTAGTGGCATCTCCTCAACATCCTCTAAGCCTGTGCTAGTTTATGGCTCCACGAAAGTTGCAAAATCGATCATGTATCGTTCCAACTCGAGCAAAGATGACCGCGACAAAAGCTCCAAATCTCTTCAACCATGAAGCAATGGATAAGATGGAAGAAGTTCAGAGAGTGTACCCATGAATGCTGCAAAATGTTGCACACTGAAGCACAAGTACATAAAAGATTTTGAAGTTAGGGCATCAATAAAATATTAAACACTATCCATCAAAGGGAACCCTATGACATACCTTGAATACGATGGAGACCTAGACAAAAGCAATGGACATTTGTGTATGGTACAAGAACTTTTCAAATTTTAACTCAAGAACACATCAAAATGTTAGAGTTCTTGAGGTTCTCTAGATTATAGTAAACCGAACAACAGATATGACAAACTTGTAAGAAGCGAAGTTTATGCTTTAAACTGCCATTCTCTGCGGCACATTGGACAGTGTGGTTGAGGTGTCTGCGAGTTAACCCATTTGAGTATGCAATGGAGATGGAAAGCATGGTTACAGGCACCCCAAATTAGCGGGCAGTCGTCGCCGGGGAATTTGCAGTCCGGACAACAGCCGTCGAAAGCCATTCTACAGATCCCACACGTTTCGTCCTGAGCATCCCAGGTCCATGAAGCCACAGCATGCCACTTCAGAATTTTTATCTTCATGGTCTACGCGGAGAAATAAAATATGGTCAATGGGCAGTGACTTAAACAGCTAATGTGTGAAATAAGAAAACGTTTAGGATGTTTTTGGTTTAAGTCATTTTCATTTTCTCATTTCTTGGAAAATAACTTTTAAATATTCTCTAATTTTTCAAGAAAACACAGCCAGCTCTCTCTCTCTCTCTCTCTCTCACACACACACACACACACAGCCACTTAGTAATGTTGCCTTATCCCACTTAGTAATCTAGAGAGTCCCAGGAGTCGGAGCCAAGAGTGCCAGGAGTCGGACAAGCCGAGCGGCTAGAGTCGGCACGACCCATTCCATTCAGGAGCATTAAGGGGCCGACCTCGATCGAGGGACCAGAGGCGGGTTGTTGGGACCCTAGCCGGGAAGGTCCCCGAGCCCGGGAATCTCCGAGCCCTTAACCACCCGACCCTTAGCAAGGTCAGGGTAAGCAAGCTCGAGCCCCGTGGGGGCTCGGGGAGCGTAGCTGATCGGTCTTAGGAATAGTGGCCAGCAAGCCCAGGTTCCCTCAGCATCCCCGGTCGGCGCGTCCCTTCGAGATTATCGCAACCCTCCAAAACACTTACTCCCTGACACTGCACTAATAGAAGGGGGTACAGGGTCAACGCAGACCTAGTTGGGGCAATCAGCCCTGATATGATCTGGAGGATCATGGGGTTTTGATGTGTTCGGTCAATATGGCTAAGTTAGGGTTTGTTGTTGGACTAATATGTGTACAGGAGTGTGCAGGTATACAGGTACACATGGACTTGGTTGATGTCTTCAGGTGAAGGATGGCATGGAGGCAAGCTGGAGGCTTGCGTGCGCATCCGAGGGACCGTTGGATAGCAGGGACAATGAGCCGAGGGACGCGGACTTCGAGGCATACGTGAAGGGTGGTATGGAGGCAAGCTGGAGGCTTACGTGCGCATCCGAGGGACGAGGGCCGATGATGAAGAGGGCATGAAGGCAACAGTCGAGGCTGCTGGTGAAGAGTCAACCGGGTTGTGAGGGTCTGAGTATGAGTGCTTGTACTCAGGGGCTAAGCCGGGAGGGTTCGAGTGCGGAGTGAAATGTACTCGGGAGTGTAACCCTAGGCTTAGGACTCAGACCAGTCGACTGCCCATGGGGCAGTCGACTGGTGTAGGCTGGAACAGGCTGGCAGATTCGAACGTTGTACGGAAACGGTCGAATCTGACTCAGACCAGTCAACTATCCATGGGGCAGTCGACTGGTAGCGACTGTTTCAGAATTCGAGCCCTATTTAAAGGGGCTCGTTTCATGTTTTGTTTCTTGACGAAACTCGCTTGGGTAAAGTGAGTTAGTAGTCTTTTGTGCCCAGATTTTGTCAAAGTGATTGTGGTGAGGTTTCTCCACCCACAAGGAGGGACGAGGGCTAGCCGGAAGTTATCCGGGGATTGATCCACCGACGAATTCTTGGATTAGTCACACGTCCGGGGTGGATACCAAATAAATCCTCATTGTTAGCATTGGTTAGTATTGTCTTATTGTTTTTATTGTATATTCCGCTGCGCAAACTAACCGTGTAGGAAAAAAGGGGTTCGACAAATTGCTATTCACCCCCCCCCCTCTAGCAACGGCAATCGATCTATCAATTGGTATCAGAGCAAAGACCGCTCTTGATTGGAATAACCGCCAAGGGAGCAAAGCAAAGCTAGAGGGAATGATGGAGGATAAGCTAGGGGATGATATAACTCACCACCACCATACGAGCATGAAGATTTTGATTATTGGAAAGCTAGAATGAAGATGTGGCTCGGCATGGACTGGGAGTGCGTAATGGTGCTAGAGGAACCATTTGAGACCTCTAAGGACAAGCATGGAAAGAAGCTCCAACCTAGGTATTGGACCAAGGAGCAACAAGAACAAGCAAGGGCCAATGAAAAGGTAATCAATATTTTGGTTAATATTTTGCCTACTAATATTTTGAGTGATGTAGGGAACTATAAAAATGCCTATGAGTTATGGACTAAATTGGAACAAGCACATAAGAACCCGACACAAGCCCAACTAGTAGAAGAGCCCGAAGAACTAAGCTCAAGTGTCCAAAAGGATCCAAGAGAAAAGGAATTATCAAGTGAAGTGGAGGAGTTGAGTGAAAAAGAATCCACATCATCAGAAGAAGAAGAAGTATCAACATCAAGGGTTGAGGGGGAGGAGAGACCCTCATCCCCACAAGAGCAAGAAAAGACTTCAACCTCCAGCAAGGCTAAGTTAAAAGAGCATATCATATGCTTTGGGTGCAACAAAAAGGGGCACTACAAGGATAAGTGTCCACTAGGTAAAAAGGAGGTAATTTCTAAACTCATGTCCATTCAATTTAAATCTAATGTGGGTTGTAGGAATAAGAAAGATCAAAAGGAGAAAAGAAGAAAAATTCGATGCTTCACATGCGGGGAGCTAGGGCATTACCATACAAAATGCCCAAGGAAAGTGGAGTTGAAAAAGATGGAGCACCTTAGAAGATGGGAGAAAGAAGAAAGAAAAAGGAGCACGCATCAAGGGGGAGCTACAAAGGTAAGGGAGGTAATACCTAACTTAATTTATGCTCAAAATGCGTGCATGATTGATAGAAATGCTAATAATTGTTTGCTTAGATGCAAATTTGGTTTTAAATATCATGATAGAACCAAAAACACTTTTGCATGCCAAAATATTCAACATTCCATGGTTCATGATAAATCTAGGACCACAAAACCTAAGGACCAAGGCATAAACTCTAAGAAAGGGAGACATATGCCTATAAAAATGGGTAGACCTAGAAATGATCAAATTAGGTCTAGTGATCCTAAGGTTAGGAAGTTAGAAAAGAAAAATCAAGTTTTGAGAGCAAAACTTGATAAGTTAGAAAGAAACCTAGGTAGAGTCATTCAAGGGTCCAAGGGATTGAACGTGATACAAAAGAACCAAAATCTTAGGAATGGTAGGCCGGGTCTAGGATATCACCCTAAGAGGGCAAATGTGAGCAAAATGACATATTCAAGGGTGCCCTATAACTATAGTAGAGAGAAGGTCAAAAATGGCAAAGAAAAGTCATTTAAAGAAAAAGAAAAGGAATTGACCAAGCAAAAGGTCTATAGGGTTAAGAGAGTGAGAGTGGAAGGTCAAGAAGCACCGGAGGAGCACCGGTGTGGTCTTGCCTTTGTAGATAAGTTACCTAGGGAGGTAACTAGGGCTAGGAGCTCAAGGGAGAGCTCTAGAAGCCAAAATGGGATTCATGACCAATGGATCTCAGGTGGTTTCCTTATAGGAGATTAAATGGGTTATAGAGTGTGCCAATAGGTTTGAAAGGCTAAGGTTAGCCTAAATCATAGAGAATTGGCACGCTAAAGGGAGAATTATGGAGTAAAAGATTGAAAATTAGATTATAATTGAGAGAAAATGATTTTAACAGGGGAATACCATGCAACTTGATGCTAGTAATGTATTATGAATGAATGTGGGATGAAGCATCAAGAAGGGGCTCAAATTAGAACTTTGAGTTGAGTTTAAATTGTCAAATTTAGATGGGTTTGAGAAATGTATCAATCTTGGGATTCGAGATAGTTTTGGTTGAAGTTATATTTTTCCCGGGTAGACATAAGATCCACAAATCTCTCCACGAAATTTTAGATTTTTTGGAGATTTGTGGAATTAGTTAGACATTTCTGAAATTGGAACTGGGAGACTGGTTTTTCAGTATCAGTCGACTGCCCTCATGGCAGTCGACTGGTGCTAGAGCGAGAAAGGGTCCGTATGGTTTACCAGTCGACTGCCCCTGGGGCAGTCGACTGGTCCTAGAGTAAGAAACCCACTGTATGTTTTCGCAGTCGACTGCCCTCCTGGCAGTCGACTGGTATGCGAGATTTTATAAGGGTCAGACCGCGCGGGACAGCCAAAACCTAGGGTTTTTGGTGTGACTTCCCGGCGATTTCTTCCTCCTTTCGACTCCTCTCTCGTTTCTAAGCCCTTCCAAGCCTTAAAAACTTCTCCCTAGCACTCACAAACCTCGATCTACAACCTAGGGTTTGTGAACCTCCTCCCTTAAGCGGATTCTTCTCTCATTACCATCATGAAAAGATTGGGAAAGAGGTAATTCTTCGAACAAGTTTGTTTTCCCATTTAAACTATGTTTTGGAACTAATGTGTAAATTTTTGCATGTTTTCATGTGTTTCTCTCATTTTTGGGGATGGGTTGGTCTACATGCATGTGTATCTCGTATTTAGGATGGCTTTTAAGAGACCTAGGGGTGAGGGATCATCCCAACAGGGTCAAGTGCCTTCGGCAGAGTCTAGATTTAGATCCGTAGAGTGTAGAAAAAGGTTTGATGATAATGAGTTTGTGGTAATGAACTGTCGGTACCTGAACAAGGCCTACTTCCAAGAGAAGTCCCCTCAATTGACTAAGATGATTACCCATTTTAGGCTGGAGCAGTTGGTCTACTGTCAACATGATATAAACATTGACCTATGCACGGAGTTTTATGCCAATTTAACTTGCATTTACTCGGATAATAACTTGTATGAGTCTAGGGTAGCCGGAGTTACCATTCCTTTTTCAGTCATGGGTTTAGCTGGGTTCTTAGAGTGTAGGGCATCGAATAATGCCTCTACTTATTTCCCCACTGTTGTTGAGCCATTTGATTTTCCTGGTGTCACCATTGACCAAATACATATGCATTATTTTAGGAGACATAGGAATGAGTCAGAGCGTATTTTTGACGCTAAACCCATGCGACCATTCAGTCATGTCTTGTATAAGATTGTCATAGAGTGTATTTTGCCCATCGTCTCCAAGGGGAGGGCAAGGATCAGATTACCACATCTGGTAATGATGTACGCCCTAGAGAGGAGATTAGACATTAATGTCTCCCTGCAGGTGTTTAGTGATATTTGTCATTCTTCCCATAGTGTAAATGGGAAGATATACATGTCTTTCTGCCACGTCCTGACCGAGTACTTTCAGTTATGATTTGGTATCCGAGTTTCTAGCGGTCAGGTCAGGCACCTGTCCAAGGACTATGACCAGATTGGCACACGCTAGCTGTCCTTGGCAGGCATAGAGTGCAGGGAGGGGGAGTTTGTGTGGAGACAGCGTCCGGAGGCCTCCAGCTCGGAGGAGGAGCCTACTGCAGGAGTCACACGTGAGGAGTTCACTCAGCTTCGATCAGAGGTTCACGGCCTCCGGGAGGATCTCCAGGGATATCAGCAACAGCAGCTGGGCTTCCAGCAGACCATTCAGGGGGCAGTTCAGGGGATCCAGAGCCGACAGGAAGACATTTACGAGATGCTACGACAGATGCATCTCTCATATCAGGCCCCACCTCCTCCTTCTCCTCCAAGCGATGACTCCATGATGTAGATGGGCTTTGGTGACTGAGTGTTGAAAGTGGTTTTATTTGTTGTATTCATATATCTCTCAAACACTTCCTAGTTTGGGATTGTATTATTCTGATACTTCAGGGCGTTGGTCTATGTAACTATTTCATGCTTTTATTTCATGTATGAACTAGTTGGTTATGTTCTATTTATGTTATGAAATTTCGTGGTTTGATGTAAGTTTGCTTAAATGTTTTGAAACTAGTGTTAAGCAATAAGCTATCATTTTGGGCTAAACTGATATCTTATGCAATTTTATGTCATGGTTTCATGTTGTTTGTAGTGCAATTCATTGATAAACCTTATATGATAAGATTGTTTTGCTAAATGGAGGCATAGCAGGGCTTTTCATGTCGATTGTCTAGAGTTATGAGCGAAAGAGGGGGAGCTTTTGTCAAAATAAAAATATCGTTATGAAAAGGGGAGGTTTAGAAACCATTCTATGTGTCAAATAGAGACTCCATGATGTCTCTCTCTCTCTCACACACACACACAGCCACTTAGTAATGTTGCCTTATCCCACGGTGTTTTGTCTGTGTGTGTGTGTGTGTGTGTGAGAGAGAGAGAGAGAGAGAACTGGCCGTGTTTTTCTGAAAAATTAGAGAATGTTTAAAAGTTATTTTCTAAGAAATGAGAAAATGAAAATGACTCAAACCAAAAACATCCTAAACTTTTCCTTATTTCACACATTAGCTGTTGAAGTCACTGCCCATTGACAAGGTTTTATTTCTCTGCGTAAACCATGAAGATAAAAATTCTGAAATGGCATGCCGTGGCTTCATGGACCTGGGATTTTCAGGACGAACCGTGTGGCATCTGTAGAATGGCTTTCGACGGCTGTTGTCCGAACTGCAAATTCCCCGGCGACGACTGCCTGCTGATTTGCGGTGCCTGTAACCATGCTTTCCATCTCCATTGCATACTCAAATGGGTTAACTCGCAGACACCTCAACCACACTGTCCAATGTGCCGCAGAGAATGGCAGTTTAAAGCATAAACTTATTACATGTTTGTCATATCTGTTGTTCGGTTTACTATAATCTAGAAAACCTGAAGAACTCTAACATTTTGATGTGTTCTTGAGTTAAAATTTGAAAAGTTCTTGTACCATACACAAATGTCCATTGCTTTTGTCTAGGTCTCCATCGTATTCAAGGTATGTCATAGGATTCCCTTTGATGGATAGTGTTTAATATTTTGTTAATGCCCTAACTTCAAAATCTTTTATGTACTTGTGCTTCAGTGTGCAACATTTTGCAGCATTCATGGGTACACTCTCTGAACTTCTTCCATCTCATCCATTGCTTCATGGTTGAAGAGATTTGGAGCTTTTGTCGCGGTCATCTTTGCTCGAGTTGGAACGATACATGATTATCGATTTTGCGACTTTCGTGGAGCCATAAACTAGCACAGGCTTAGAGGATGTTGAGGAGATGCCACTAAGTGGATTTAGAGGATCTCTCAGACTATTCAAGTTACAATATCAACTCAAACATATTAATTTTCTGAATTTTGTCATTTATATTAATAAAAGTTATACAAATGATATAATAAAATTATCCTGATCGATTTGAATATTTAGAAAAGGGATGCGAGAAAGATTAGCAAAATGACCTTCAATTTTATTGTCTGCAGAACTGGAATATTATAAAATTTTGAGAAACTCTAAGACCAAGCTGCAAATTTGCAACACAACGATAAGAATTAGCTTCTTCGTTTATCGGACGCCACTTTGCGATACATAACGCGCGTGGAACCCCAGAAATTAGGGCCACGCAACTCGGCGTCGCATTCGCCATCGGAGGTAGATCATAATCCCTTCTCGTATTTTTTTTTTCATCGGATAATCGTTACTTGCTTGTTCATGGATTAGATCGACTAATTTTCTTTTGATTTCACCGACTTTTTTCGTGCCTATACTGATTTGATGGATCTGCGAGATTGAAAGCACGACTGGCGTTTTTTTTTAGCATCTCGAACAAAGAATTCATGGAGGGGCACCCGTCACTCAAGGCCTTTGCGTTTTTTCGCTCTTTACCTTGCAAAGGTTGACTTTTTGCTAGATCTGGGTTAGGTCCCTACCCGTATCTATTTTGCAAGGAAGTTGTGGTAGATCATTTACCACAGTGTTGAGGGGTTGAATATGCATGCCAAATGTAGGTCTGGCAAAGGATCACGTTAGCCCATATGCTAAAATTATGCCTTTTTACCAATTTGTTAGCTTTCGAATATTAAGGTCTTATTTTCTCAGAGGGATGATAAATTGAAAGGTGGATGTATAGGATAAATGAAAAAGATGGAGAAATGGGAAAATTATGTCTCCATCAAATTGTCTCCTCGAACTGATGTAAAAGAAGAGGATATTAAGTGTTAATTTGTTTTCAATCTGATTTTGGGCAGATGACCTATGAAGGTTGGGAAAGAAAAATCAGTCGAGCTTTCGAGCTTGCAAATCCAACCTTGAAATATACAGGACGAAAAAATCAATGCAAAAAAGAAAGAAAAAAAAAAGGAAAACGAACAAGAGGAGCAAATCAATGACAGATCACGATCAACCATGTATAGAGAGGCGACGATTAATAGGTGAAAAAAGTAAGAGAGAGGGGCGGATCTACCTTCCTCCTGGAGAAGAGGGGTCTCGGCGGAGGCAAGGGCGAACTGCGTGACCTGATTCTCCTTTTCCACACTTCCACCTGGCGATGTGTTCTTAGCTGACTCGGCGTTTAGGATACTTGCAGTTTGATCCTAGAATTCCAAACAATGTTATGATATTAACAGAGCTTTATGATCGTCCCCTTGAGCACAATTTCATTTTGATATTAACAGAGCTTTATGATCGATTTAGTCCTAAATTTTTTTTTATCGATTACTAACATAAATTAACAAAGTACACATTTAGATTTATTATTAGAAAATTCAATAATACATCATAGAAATATTTCTCTATTTTAATTTAAAGGGTAAAAAGCCGACTGATCCGATCTCACAAAAAATTTTCATCAACAATCAAGGTAAATTAGGAAGCGCTCACGGTGAGACTTTTAAAAATCTAATCTCTCACAATTTCATATCCTATTTAAAAAAATTATAAAATTTAATATAATTAGAAATCAAATCGTGAGTATTTTAAGAGACAATTAGTCCCTCCTACTTGATGGCAAAAGGTGAATCCTCCAACGCCCCCGCTAATCCGTCTCAGGGCCAACACGAAGGAGATAAATCACGAGAGTTACTAGTCCGGATGCTGTGGCTAAAGTGTGGGGAGGGTGAGCATACTGACTTTGTCAGGATTTAACCTCAGACTTCTTGATGGTAACACTTACGTATTAACCATCAGTCCATCTTATGAGGAGCAATTAGTCCCTCCTACTACATTGTAGGTTGATGGTGATTTTGGATATTTGATGTTATCACTGAAAGTTTATATATTTGATTTAAAAAAATCCTTTTTTATATATATTTCTTAAAAAATAAGTTTATGTCATATTTTTTAATTAATATTAGATATTAGTCAGAAGGAAAAATTAAAAAAAATGTAAAATGATAAGGAGAGTAAAAATGGGAGAGTGAAAAGCAAAATGAATGACGTGACATTTTATATGTAGTGATCTCCGACGGGTTCACCGTACCCCTAAGGTATAGTTTGATTTGGGATGACGGCCGAAGGCCGCCGATGGTGTCCAAGTGATAATTAGACGTGTACATGTAAAGTGCTACGTCATTCACTTTGCTTTCACTCTCTCATTTTCACTCTCTCTATCATGGTTCTTAAAAAATATTCATAATAAACAGTTAAGATCAATAGTTCATTAAATTATTAATAAAAATGGAAAATTTTTCATAAACTCCCTATTCTCAAATTCATCTTTGCATGCACTCCCCACTCAAATTTTTCTTTGCATACAGTCCCTGATGGGATTGACAAGACAATTTGGTGAGTATTATTTGAAGAAAGTTAGAGTATAAAAGTTAGAAATTTGAGTATGTAAGATTGCATCCACCACATCAAGAAACTGTGTACTAAATTTGCACTCTTTTATACTTAAGTTTTACTTTTTTATACTCAATTTTCACTGATGTATACTAAATTTTTACTATTTTATACTCAATCCATTAGAGAATGAATGCAAAGAAAATCTCAAATGGGGAGTACATGCAAAGATCAAATAGGGATTGAGAAATTTTCTGTAATTTACCGAATAAAAATTCATCCGTAAAAAGAATTCATCGTTAGATATTTTAAAAAAATAATAATATATTATCCGGACAAATTAAAGAAAATTTTCAAAATAGTACCGTGCGGGTGACTCTCACGTGATGAAGAGGGCTGTGCTGCACTTGCCTTCGGCGCCTCCGGAAAACCTACGTGTCAGCCGACGACTCATTTCTGGCAGTACTTCGTTACTATACCGGTCACAAACCCAATGTGTACCATTGTGACCCACCTGGACGATTAATCCGACGCGTTCCTGTTTCAACCTCATGTATGTTTTTGGGTTAGTGAATTGAGTAGTGAGTTTGATGGTTCTTGGAAATTCCCAATAACGCCCTCGCAGGTAATTAATCTCCCTCTCGCCCCACTCCTTCCTCTTTTCTTATTATTTCTTTTTTCCACCGGCGGTGACTCCAACCGTCGCCGTCTTCTCAACACCGCCTTCTATTTCTCCCTTGGGGATCGGATCCCGTCACCATCCGGTCGAGCGCTGGGATTCTTGACCCATGGCGACGGCAGAGGACCCACCGCGCGGCGAGCTCGAGCCCAATCTCCGCCACCGCCTCCCCCTCCCGAGATGGGGCGACCGGCGAACGCCCCGCCGCGCCCCCGCGGAACGAAGCGGCGGAGATGGAACCCCGAACGTGGGGCAGCTCGGCTTCGGGAGATTCCCTCTGGCGCAGGACGGAGCCGGCGGGGGCGGGGGCGGGGGCGAGGACGGCGGGCTGGAAGAGCTGAGGGCGAAGCTGATGGGCCATCTCCGGGTGGCTGCCGACCGGATGAAGATTGCGACGCCGGATTCGGCCCCGGAGGTCTCGAGGCCGTGGAACCTGAGGGCCAGGAAGACCCCAAACGGGCACACGGGGTGCGCGATCGCCGGGGCGACTGCCGCCCCTGCGGCGGCGGCAGGATCCGCGGCGGAGGAGGAGAGGAAGATAGGCCTGTCGGTGCCGCTTACGGCGGAGGAGATCGAGGAGGACATCTACGCCGTGACGGGATCACGGCCTCGCCGGCGGCCAAAAAAGCGGCCAAGGGTTGTACAACGCCAGATTGACGTAAGCAGTCGCCTTCTCTCCTCTTTCGTTTTCTTTTTCTTTTTTTTTTAAATAATTTTCTCTTCGGCAAATTAAGCAGATTACTGATATGCCCCTACAACATTCTCATAAGTACATACATGCCACCCAGCATTCTCTCCGCCACCACGTTTTGCGTGTGCATGTTTATTACTGGAAATGTATTCCTGGAAAATGAATACGTACAGCTCACACGGGTCGATATCACACACTGCACGTCTTTTGTTTCCTTTCACAGTTGATGAACAATCTTTGGGAGTTTTCTCGGTTATCCGAAATTTCCTTCTTGAGAGATATTAACAGATAATTATCCGTTACATTAGGAGGAATGAAGACTGCTAAAATGTTCTTGTGCTAGAGAATGTCATTTGAAAATCAATTATGAAACATCTTTATCTATCTTACTTATCCACCTATTATGTTTGTACGTTGCATAAGATAGTTACTTGATTCGCCAATTGTTACATGATGTTTGCATATTTCAATGTCAGTTGAGTTTTATGTATCACGCAATTATGAGAAGAACCACTCAACCCATACGCAAGATTTGGGGCTGCCTGTATTGATCATATCCCCCTATTGAGTTCTTTATGTACATTATATATCTATTATAACTAATTAAATTTACTCAGGTATTTCCTATTTGAGCCTTTACAACCAAGCTTACCCCTATATTGTCAACTTGTTCCTATTTTCTTACCACACCCATTCAAATCCTTGTAACATGTACCTAAACCACATTAAACGGATAAAGTATATACGAGTACATGTACATCGTATGTGAAGAGACTCTTGAACCTAGGAATCAAGATATTGGTACTCGGTACGGTAGTGGTAAGACATGTGGACATAGATGTCAAGGGAGTGAAGTTATGGCTAAAACCCAAATAGGTGTAGTGATGGTGTGAGTGGATCTAGAGAAATGATCAGCAAGGCAAGAACAATAATTGGAGACAGCTATTAATGAAGAGAAGAACCATTCTTTTAGCAACAAATGCCAAAATAAGTACATTGAATGTCGACATCTTGATTCGGTCTTGTCCAGGACTGAAGTCCTAACTGCCAAAACGTACCCGTGGTTGTAAGGGTAGAAGAATCCACCTTACTGGAGGAGCATTAGTAAGGGTACTATCCATCATTGAAGGTACTTGAAATTGAGTGTTCTCCAAATGAGAAACAAAATATATCAAGGTGATTGCAGGTAGTATCATAATAGTTCTCAAACCTAGAAAGAAAATTTGGCAATCAGAAGTTCTATGTTGTTTACAATTGTCATATTGTAGTAACAAGATGAAAGATATTCAATTCATCCCGTTTTTCTTTAAGATGTGCAAAATACTTTCAAGTAGATCGATCTTCCAATGGAAGTGAGAATTGTTTTTTGAATAATTTATCAATACAAGATTCATTCTTTTCTTGAGAAATTACTATTATTATTATTTTGAGAGCGAGAGAAATACAAAAGTAGAACGGAACATAATAATAGAATTGACTTGAGATTTTATATTATTAATAATTAACACTTACAAGTTTACACGACAAAACCTTAATGTGTTAAAGTATTTCTTCTATAGGAAGAGATAAGCAGTGAAAGTAATAGTTCAGATTCTTATTTGATTTGGTTCAAGTCAAACAAGTTCAAACAGAGCACAGATTTTAATGTTGAGTTTCTGCATATGCAGGCTGTATACTGCCAGATCCTATCTATGAAGTCGGCCACTTATGTAAGATTACATATGCTATATGGAATATCACCTCGTATCACATATGCACAACGGTCGCATGCGAACCACTTTTCAAAACACTGATTATTCTATCATAGGGCCGCGAGTATTAGTAACTACGGAGAGATGGTTGGTATAAGCTGCACTTGTAGGCAAGTTGGGTTTTAAGCAAGGGATTTATGGTGGAAAGCTAGAAGAGGGGAGGGTTTGAGTTTTGTAGTGGGAGGATAAATAACTAGGTGACTTTGCACGCTAATTAAACTTTGGGTAGAAAAGAAAGATTTTCAAAATAAAAACACATGATTGAGTTCCCTTATGTAACATTAATTGATCCTATGGAATGTAAATTGTATTTAATATTGTCGTTGTACCAATGGCAAATTGTTTTCAAATATACTTGTTTTAGCAATATATTTAGCAAATATAAGAGTATTGAAGTTGTTGTGATTTGAGTCCATTCTTTTTGCGCAGTTAGTTTGTGAAGTGCCTATGCCACCATAGATTAAGGCCATTAACACAGTGAGTTCTATCATAAGATTATAATTGTTGTATGTAATCAGAGTCCTACAATGAAGGAGAAACTACATCAAATGAACTTTGATCAAGTTAGTTTAATTCATGGAGAACCTTCCTTAATAGCACATGTCAGAAAAACTTAGTTCATTAGTGGCTGAAACTGTCGCTTCAGTACCTTGTAGTGCTTGTACATCCTTTGAACATAGTGATTTTCAGCTTAAATGACTCCACTGACTAGGTTAAATTAGAAATCCAGGTTCTAAGCTGATCAACTCTTCATTCATATATTTTTTCCTGTCGTGTATAAGACAAACGGCTTTATTTATTAATCATCTCTGTCTCAATTTCCATGCTTCTTTAGTCGCTCTTCCCTGGGCTGTGGCTGTCTGACATCACAGTTGAGGCTTACAAAGTCGACGACGACTAAACCGTTGCTCACGTTGTCTCGGTCGTTCCCATCTCAAAGTTCATGCCCTCCTTTCTTCACCCTCAAATGTTACAGTTAGTCCGCTGCTGCAGTGAAATCTTGTTTGGTTTCTAAAATGTATAGTGCTTGACAAAAAAAGAAATTGGATCCTGTAAATGCTTTTCCCTTTATCAGATAGCAGAGCATAGCAGAAACTCGGTGAAATCTTATTTGAGTTTTGTGCAGTAGCTGAACTTTTAGTGCAAAATTCTAAATTGTTACTTTTGACAATGCTTTCTACTTGGTGAATTTCGCATCCCTGGATTTGTATAATCTACATGGAAATTTTCACATGAATAAGATGGCACTCACCTTAAACAAGTTGTGTTCCCACAATTTTGTCAAGATGTTGGCGAAACTTAATCTAATCACTTGTGTGTCTATCTTGTTTTAAGTCTGTGTTTCTTCTGTTCATCTCATTGCACTTTGAATTTATCGTAAGAACTAAGGAAACAGACACTTTGAATATCAAAATAATAATAATCAGTAACCCCCATTGAGTTCCTTGACGGAGTATTCTCATTTGGCAGTGAATAATGGCTCATTTGGTGTGTCAATACAATAGGCAATGGTTGAAATAATTATTTCTATAAAATATTTATACTTATATTTGGTTTTAATACAGAATATTAAAGGTAAAAATAGACAGAGAATAATTCAAAATGACTAAAATACCTTGAGCCGTTCACTGATCTTTTGTCCCATCTAATTTATTTGATTGCATTAGATAAAAATATAAATTATACGTTCTTATACCTAATATTGAAGGGGCGCTTAATAAGCGGGTTTAGAAAGCGGGAATGAGAATGAAATTTATTTCATTTTCATTTATAATGTTTGATATACGTGAATTAGAATCAAAATATGAATATGATACTCTTGATTTTATAACTCAATTTCTATTAGGTTATCACTAAATTCATAAATTTCTCAATCAAAATTCATTATAATTTTTATTGTCGAATATATACCAAGCGCCCCTGAGTATTTTATTTTTATAGACTTACCTTGCTATTTTATTTTTATTGTCGATTGGTTGATTTGCTCTATGGGTTTGATTCGATTGGATTCACTATGTTTACATGGTTTTTCGAGCTGTATTGCTCTAGTTTGTAAGCAATCCATTAGCCTAACCTTCGAATCCAATCCATCTAGCTAGTCCATTTAGCCCATTCGGCTCTCCCTGTCCATCAACGCCACTTTCGCTCGTCGTTGAGAGAGAGGGAAAAAGAATTTATGTTATTTGGATTCATCACATGAGCATCTCTTTTATTTTTATTTTTATTTTTATTTTGAACAATCATACGTTCAACAAAATATCTCAATGAAAATATCAAAAAATGACATGACATTTTATATGTACATATTTGATTATCGTTCGAACCCTATCAGCTATCTCCGACTACCGTCCCGAATCAAATTAAGTGATGATAGGGAGAGTGAATTTGGGAGAGTGAATGGGAGAGTGAATGACGTGGCAGTTATTGTATACACGTCCGATCGACGATCGGACACCACCGGCGGCCTTCGGCCGCCGTCCCGAACCAAACTATACCCTGGGGGGCACGGTGAACCCGTCGAGGATCGCCACAATTGCGATCTCGCATCATTGACCGTCGATTTCGATGGGTTCACCGTTGCCGGCGATCCTGACGAGTTCACCGTCCTCCCAAGGTATAGTTTGATTCGGGACGACAATCAGAGGCCGCCGGTGGTATCCGATCGTCGATCGAACATGCACACATTAGCTGGACGTCATTCACTCTCCCATTCACTCTTCCAAATTCACTCTACCAATCATTACTCTTATATTTTGGGGGGCACGATGAATCCGTCGAAGATTGTTGCATGTAAAATGTCACGTTATTCTTTAAATTTTTTCTTGAGATTTTTTTCTGAGCATAATATTTTCCTTTTATTTTTATTGAAGGAGCATCTCACTTCATTAACCCCTTATAAAATGTCATAACTATCCTCAAATATGTTTGACTTATTTTTGATTTTTTGACAGACAAGTTTTCAGTTTAAACTCTAAATCAATCGGAGTGGACATGATATGTTCAATAACATTTATATTATAGCAGTTACGATTTCGCAGCTTTAGTAATACAGACTTTACATGTTCACCTAATGTTAGTTGTTATAACATAGACTTGTTATTGGACAATCTTGGAGGAGAAGTACTTGAATTTACAAAATTAGATTCAAACTTATATGTTATTATTATTATTTAATTCAGACTTATCTGTTAAGTGTTATGAACTGATAATTTTAGGCTACCAAATAGGGAAAGAGGAGCTGCTTGAGATGACTGAATTGAGCTGTCTTCCAACTCCCAACTCTCAACTCCAAGTGTCGAGTTCAAGTCTGAGTGTCGAGTCCAAGTCTCGAGTCTGAATGTCGACTCTTGATTGTTGAGTCTGAGTGCAGACTCACAATTGCCTACCCCAAGCGAAGACTCCCAATTATCGACTCCAAGTGGAGACTCTCAACTGCCGAGTTTGAGTGGACACTTCTGACTGCCAAGTGGAAGAAAGAGTTGCCCAGGCATATGTGATGCAGATTTCTTAAAACAGATTCATCTCACCTTCGTCTGTGCTTCGAGATTACGTAGGTCGTTTGTTTTCCAAAATACAATGATAGACTGTGATCGCCACCAAGCACCGATGATTCACGGTAAACTGAGAATGTATCTGAGTGCTACCATGGGAAAACTGCCGAGTAAAAATATACGGCGGAGAGAAGTTTTAGGGGAACAAAGGTGGATGGAGAGATTCTCTTCTTTGCTTGTGTATCATTTGCTCAAAATTTCATCTCCTTATATAGGAATGTTCACCCATTTGGCTGGTTTAAATGGTTGATTGAAGGTCATTAATTTACTGTCATTATCACCCAAAATTGAAACGTCAATCGTTTCACCCGAGAGATTATGGATACGCTATTAATATCAGTTAATGTATCCGTTCTATTATTCACTTGAGCAGGTAACAAAAATATATTCATGTGGCAAAATATTCTTTGTTCAACTTGAGCAAATTTTGCCCCGGTCGGTCTAGTATTCAACACGTGCATATCATGTTCACACACTAGTCAAATTCAATACAATCTAAGCCTTAGATTTGCACTACCTGTGAAAGAGAGTCTCTTCTCATATATTATTTTCATAAATTATATATGCATGTGCAACAATATAAATCAACAAACTAGTCCTTGAACTATAAATGTGGCACTAAAGTTCTCATGCGCAATGAAGTCCTCTCTCTCCATCTCTTAATTTTCATTCAAATTTTCAACACTTATCTTGTTCAACAATATTCATATTGTAACAGTTACGAAACTATAGTTGCCGACATTTGTAATAGCTATAGTTTCGTAGCTGCTACGAAGTAGATTTGTCATGTTTATATAATTGGTCAATTGATTCGGGATTTAATACATATGATAAGAGATAATAATATGTAATAGTATATTTAAGGATAACTATATTATGGGTTGACGAAGGTGAGATGTTCTTTAATAAAAAAAAATACTGATGCTCTTTTGATTTTTATCCAAAATGATTAGATAATATTTTTATTAAAGTAAATATTTTAAATTTATTTTTATAATTAAATAAAAAATACGTTTCCTACTAATGTTCTTGAAATGAGTAAGAAAGACACCGTTCTGTGATCCAATAACATTTGAATCTGCAAGCTCCTTCAAAGCAATTGTGCCAAGCAGCCTTGCAAGTACCAATTCAAAGTCATTCCTTCCCTCAACAAACAATAAACTTAGGGACATATTGTTAAATAAAGCATGAAATCTCGAAATGAAATTTTTTGTGAATCTGCAAATACTCACAGTGAAGTTCTTGCGTCCTTTTACCTCGTACTTGTCGTTCTTCACTTGTCGTCGGAAGAACGATCATAATCGGAAAGTCCTTCAATGTCCACAAATCAAATCCCTCTTCCGACGCAATTTTCCTCTTCGGAAAACTAGTTGCCGAAAGCTCCTCGGATGCTTCCGATTCCCTTCTTCTCCTGCACTCCTTGGACGAACCCCCTTCCCCCTTTTTATAGCTAGAATTCAAGGGGGAGGGGGAGAAGTGGGGACGTGGGGAAGTGGGTAACTTCCCCACGTCTCCCACTTCTAACATCTCCCACTCGTCCAAGTCAAGTCACATAGATCAATACAAGAATCAGGTCACAAAGACCATATAGTCACATAGACTAATAGATCATCCAATTTATACTTTAGGGAAAATGATTCGTGCGACAGCAAGCATACTGAGCAATCATTGCTAAGAAAGTTGTGACACTTAACTTAGCTGCTCTTTGAGCGATCAATACCAAAAAAGTTGTTACACTTTAATTAGTCGCTCTATCACATGAATCAGAGACATCAATCACTTGCTTTTACCCTAGACTAAATCATTTACATCAATATGAACATCTCTAATCCCTCATAATGACCATTAAGTCAGGAGCATGTTCAGTATTTCCATTCAATACAATTATTCACAATCATATTTTAAGTACTCAACAAAAAATATAATTGGTCGACCAGTGAATAAATGTCAATGATGTAAATCTCTCTTAATCTTCCTTTATAGCTAGAATCTCTTCATTCTAATCAGTTGCTTTCCTATTTATGCTCAGTAGACCGAATCATCCATATTCAATAGGACACATGCTAAAGTAGCATACACTGATTAGAATTTCAAGCAAACAGCTAAATAGTCACTTAGGGTAAAACTGAGATTAACTTATAACCTCAAGGGTCTCACATAGTAAGGAAGCAGGGATCAATTCTCTTACAACCCTTATTGTCGCTATAGCATATGTGGTATGAAACACATGCTACGATGTTTCTCTCTTTAACACATAAAGAGTGCATTTTTTTTTCTAAAATTAACATCGTACAGATTTCGATCTAGACATACCCAATGTCTAATCCTGAATTCAACCTATGAACTCCAATCTGGCTACAAGCAGGCTCAGTAAATGGTGGGAACATTTACTTCGATTATTACATTAAATAATCTCATCTTGACACAAAATCAAGGCGACCTCAACTTACGAGTATGTCTCTATTCACAGCTACTCAAGCTGCCCCATAAGTAATGATCTTACCTCTATTTATACTCAACAAATAGAGATGATTGTCCATGTGAGTGGACCAATCTCAACCTGTCAACATGCTTATCGAGACTTTATTCAAAATGTAACACCAATATATACACTGAATAAATCATGGCACTTTCATATATAATGAATTTGTCTGTACATTGTGTTACATTTTTCGAAGTCCCATGGACTTCACATATCCAAGAAATGACTCTTTAGTCAATGGCTTAGTAAAAGGATCTGCAAGCATAGCACGTGTAGGGATATACTCAAGAACTACCTTTTTCTTGTCAACAATATCCCTTACATAATTATATTTGATTTCTATATGCTTGCCTTTGCTGTGATACTTGGGATCTTTGGAAAAAGCAATTGCAGCTTGATTGTCACAGAACACTGTAACTGGACTCCCACTATCCTCAGCAATCTTCAAATGCTTCAGGAATCTTCTCAGCCAGACAGCTTCTTGTACAGCCGCTGCACAAGCCACATATTCGGCTTCCATTGTCGACAAAGCTACACAAGCTTGTTTCTTGCTATTCCATGAGATGGCGCCACCATTCAGCAAGAAAGCATAGCCCGATGTGGATTTTCTGTCATCAAGATCTCCTGCCCAATCTGCATCTGAGTAGCCCTTCAGGCTCAACTTTGATCCTTGGAAGCAGAAACAATAATCCGCTGTCCCTTTGAGATATCTGAATATTCTCTTCACTGCTTTCCAGTGTCTCGATCCTGGGTTTGACTGGAAACGGCTAACCAAGCCAACTGCATAGCTGATGTCAGGACGTGTACACAACATAGTGTACATTAAACTACCAATGGCACTGGCATATGGTTTTTTCTTCATGTCGGCTATTTCATCAGGAGTCTTGGGATACATACTTTTGCTCAGAACAGTTCCTTTCACTACAGGAGTTTGTTCAATGTTGCAATTAGACATATTGAAGTGTTGTAACATCTTAGTAATATAAGCCTCTTGAGACAAACTCAAGAGTCTTTTTGATCGATCTCTTATGATCTTTACCCCTAAGAGATACTCAGCTTCACCCATATCTATTATGTCAAACTGTGATGAAAGCCATGATTTAACTTCTATCACAAACCGTGTGTCCTTTCCAGCTATTAACATATCATCAACATATAATGATAAAATGACTATCTTTCCTTTATCCTCTTTGAGGTAAACACAATGATCCTCATTGATCATTACAAAACCATAAGATAAAATGACTTCATTAAATCTTATGTTCCATTGTCTTGACGCTTACTTTAGCCCATATATTGACTTTTTAAGTCTACATACTTTATCCTCTTGGCCTTCAGCAATATAACCTTCTGGCTGTGCCATATAGATTTCCTCGTCAAGACTACCATTAAGGAAAGCCGTTTTTACATCCATCTGATGTAATTCTAAGTCATAATATGCCACTATAGCTAAAATGATACGTATTGACACAAACTTCACAACTGGGGAAAATGTCTCTTCAAAATCAATACCCTCCATTTGGGTATATCCTTTTGCAACCAGACGAGCTTTGTATCGATTAATCGATTCATCTGCTGTCCTCTTGATTTTGAGAATCCACTTATTCCCAATAGCCCTTCGGCTCGGAGGAGATCGACTAAATCCTAAACTTGATTCTTTCTCATCGACTTCATTTCCTCATCCATTGCAATTCTCCATTTTTCTCTGACTGAACATCTCAATGCTTCCTCAACCGATCAAGGTTCCTCATCGTCAACAGGGAGTATCATTAATGCCTCATTCTCAATGTCAAACCTTCTCCGAGGAATAATCTTACGACTACTCCTTCGTAAGTCGGACTGTTGAGGAGCTGAAACTAATTCATTCATTGGCAAATCACTCCCACTGGGTTGACTAGATTCAGGTATCTCCTGTGATACCTGAGTAGTTGATAAAGGAACATTATCCTCTTCCTCTATTGCAAATAAAGGAATCGACTTATCAACTTCACCTCTTGTTGGGAATTCAGTTTCGAGAAAAATGGCATCTCTTGACTCAATTTCAGAGATGGTTCCATCTTGTTGCTCACCAATGAAAACATAACTCTTAGAAGTATCAGAATACCTTATAAAGATACACTTTTTACCTCTTGGTCCTAGTTTTCCATATTTGTGAGTCTTATCATGAACATAGGCAGCTGACCCCCAGGGTCTCAGATTACTCAAATCTGGTTTTCTGCTTGTCCAACGTTCATATGGAGTAGATGGAACAGACTTAGAAGGCACTCGGTTAAGTATGTAGGTCGCAGCTAATAATGCATCTCCCCAATATGAAATTGGTAAATTAGCTTGAGCCATCATAGACCTAACCATATCTAGAAGAGTCCGATTTCTTCTTTCAGCAACTCCATTTTGCTGCGGAGTTCCTGGGATAGTTAGCTGTCTAATAATCCCTCGGTCATTACAAGTTGTCTTGAACTGATCAGACAAGTATTCACCTCCACGGTCAGTGCGTAAGGTTTTAACATTACGTTCCATTTGATTCTCAACTTCATTTAAATAACGTTTGAAGCAATCCAATGCTTCATATTTATGAGAGATCAAATACACATGGCCAAAACGTGTGAAGTCATCAATGAATGTAATGAAATAGGAAGCTCCATGTCTAGCCTTCACATTCAACGGACCACAAATATCCGAATGAATTAATTGCAATGGTTGTAACGACCTGGCCCCTCGGCCCCTTGGGCGGCCAAATCTCTCATTTGGCGGCCCCTCTAGGCGACCCTCGGCCCCTTTGGCGGCCAAATCTCATTTGGCGGCCCCTTTGGCGACCCTTGGCCGTGCCGTTACCAATACTAGGTATTTCCACTTCCTGGGCAGTGGATTTTTGCCTTCCCAGGATTCGAACCCTAGACCCAGGCTTAAATCTAGTTCTTTATGAATCCTGAATACCAATTGAGTAGCTCAATTGGTATTCAGGATTCATAAAGAACTAGATTTAAGCCTGGGTCTAGGGTTCGAATCCTGGGAAGGCAAAAATCCACTGCCCAGGAAGTGGAAAGACCTAGTATTGGTAACGGCACGGCCAAGGGTCGCCAAAGGGGCCGAGGGTCGCCTAGAGGGGCCGCCAAATGAGAGATTTGGCCGCCCAAGGGGCCGAGGGGCCGGGTCGTTACAATAAAAGGCGCCTTTTTTTGTAGTGGCCCCGCCTCTATGGTCCCCGCAGGCAACCCTCTAGGCCGGCGACCTTACGGTCTTCCCACCCCTGGCAGTGGGTTTTTGCCTTCCCCAGGATTCGAACCCTTGACCTCCAGGACAAGTACAATAGTTCCTGAATCCTGGTACCAAGTGAGCTACAAAATAAATTGTCACGCCCCGAGGAGCTGCCCGTCCGATACCGACCGGACTGTCACTCCCTCGACCGACGGACAATTCAGAAACCTAACCTCTACGACCACCTCAGATGGTTGTACCACAACCTATAGGGCTGGAACAACCGTCTGAAATCAACGAAAACGAACACAACGACAAAAACTGCGTACCGGTACGACTTACGACAAACTCAAAGCATAAGGCCTCCATGGCTCACAAAAGAACAACTATACCGCCGTATAAAAGGACAAGACCAAACACGAATACAGCAGCGGAAAAGTAAAGTAAAAGAAACAGAAAACGGGTACCAACAAGTACCCCCAACAAAGTAAAAGAAACATCCCGGAATCATCTCGAAGAAATACGCGCACTGGGACAAGCTGCCGGGCACTCCAGACAATCATCCTGAAATAAAAACAGGGAGCTAACGGGGTGAGTCACAGTACTCAGCAGATATCTCATCAGATATACAAGATAGTCTAAGCTAGCAATAGTGTAACAAGCTATCAAAATAAACACAGGTACGGGCAGTGGTAAGTACAACTGAAACAGAAATAGCAAATACCATACCAATGTGGCTGAGTCGCCGAAACCAGACATAAGGGTCTCCTGTATGTGCATGTCAATCATATGCAACATCCAAGTATAACAAGCACGAGCAAATGCAAAATATACGTATGCACATGGTGTGATGACATGGTCACCTCTGTCGCCGGTCAGACATCGTCACCTATGTACGGGAGGAAGCTGAACGGAGGCCACCCTCCGGCGTAGAGCTGTGACTGTCGTCCGTACTCTGCCATCACTGCTCCTGAGCGACCGAGTAGACGGTATGCTGTCGGCGTAACACCCCTACCCCATGACCTATCCGGGGGATATCTCTACCTGAATGTTTCCTCACTGTCGGAGTAACATCCCTACCCCAGGTCCTCTATGAGAGATATCTCTACCTGAGTGTTAACACCTACCCCATGTATATAAATGGGGGAGAGACCTCTCTCTCTCATCTCCTGGTATATGGACTACTCAAGGAGGGACCTCTGCCTGCCACCACGCTCCGATTCACTAACCCATGAGTGTATGAGCTGAGCAGCACAGAGCACACTACCCATACTCCGTCAACCACTAACCCATGAGTGGTCGTATGGATAGGTCAGTATGACTGTCAACCTGACTCACCCATAAGGGGGCCCCTGATCGACAGTGATGCACAGTGCACGATGATGCATGACTCTGGTCAAACAACATCCACTATCTAGTCCACCTATATCAACATGATATGCAAGGATCATAGATAATGCACCATAGCCTAGGTCCTAAAGGTATATGTATCATATGCCAGGTATATCATAAACAGTATCAGCCAAGGTAGAGCAGGTATAAAATACTACATTACCCTACCGCTAAACATAGCATATCAAGTATATCAACTATGACTAATCTAAAAGATAAGTCAGAGGTACCCGCCTCGAAATGAAGAGGTCTAGGCGTCGAGAACCCCCCGTCCAGAAATAATATCCGCAACCAATGGATCAAATCAATGTCCTGCATCAAAATACAACTTAGCTAATTACACCATTATTAAATTAGCTAAGTTACATGATAGCAAAACTAGAACCAATCCCTAATACACACTCGAGTTAGCCCACATCCAAATAAATGCTAACCCTGATCCAACTTAAGCGTACCCAATCCACTGTGACTCACACAGTAGAAATAGGAACAGAGACCAACCCCCAAATCAAACACAAACTGATCAAGAGTAATCGGGTCCAAAAATCAAATTCCGAAACTGATCTAACCTCCAAGAACAAACACTGAACCATGCATCCTCCACGGCTTCACATGATCAATCGCAAATTCAACTCACAACTTAAACAGATTCAAATCACACACTGAAACCGAAACAACCCAATGCAAATCCAAGATGAACAAACTCCAATTCCCAGCCAAACTAAACCTCACTGACACACGGTAAGCTCAAGAACAGGATGAATACAGAACCTTAACAGAGCAAAAACCAAACCAAAGCACACAACAAACTGCCACTTAAGTTTCCCACAACAGCTCCATCAAACAACCAACCTACACAACACACTCAGCAACACCAAGCAACACAGAACAGACTATCTACTGGACAATCTCACAGCAGAAGCAAAACCAACACCAATTACCCACAGCCGATTCACAGCAAACAGAAACATCAACAATTTAACATATTCGCACAACACATGCATGATCCAGATCTTCGATAAAAACCATAGCATACTGCAAAATCGAATTCAATCCCTACACAACACAGACCAAACTCACCTGATCGGAACCACGCACGCGAGAGGGGAGAACACCCTATCTTGATCTGATCAAACTCACTGACGAATGGCCCTGTCTCTGGCTTCCTTCATCCTTCCCAGATCGAAAAGTGGCTCAAGATTCCAGCTACTCCCTGGATCAACCACGAGATGCCCAAATCACAGTCAAAGAGACGGATCAATCGCGCGTAGCCCTAGATTGCGGAAACAACTCAAGATCAACCGGCGATTAGAATAAGAAATCCAGAATCTAAAGCTATTATCATTCGCATCACAATCATGGAAGAAAACCCGATCGAAACCCTAACTCACCTCTACTCGTCGGAACTACTGAAGGGACGTCGGCGATTAGGTCGAAACTTCCCCCATCTGAGTCTCTTCCCCACGCGAATATGAGGCACGCGACCAGCTTCAGGGTTTTGCTCGGCCGAGGGTGATCGAGACCAGTCGTTCGCGTCGATCGCTGACGAAGAGGAGTTGGGCGGAGAAGCAGAGGAAAAGAAAAGGGGCTCGCGAGATCTGAGCCTGCGATCGGCCACAGGAGAATTTAAGGGCTGGCTGTTTTGCACTTTACTCCTCCAATTTTCGAATTTTCCCACAGAAATCCTCAATCTAGGAAAATTTACATTTTAGCCCTTAAAGTTTTCGTATTTTAACAATGGTGACTCAGCTCTAATAGCCTTGCCAAATGGTTTCCTCGTTGCTTTTCCAGAAAGACAATGCTCACATACTGACAAGTTAATCTTAGCATGAGAGCCTAATAGACCCTCCTTAGCTAATCGATTCATTCTTTCTTGTCCTATATGTCCTAGTCTAGCATGCCAAATTTCCTCATTGATATCAGCATCACTAGCAAGAGCAATGTTTGAAAAACAACTATTAATTCCACAATTAATATCATGTTCCACATCAAGAACCATGAAACCATTCATTACATAACCACACCTAATTAACACGGAGTTAATTCGAAGTTCCACACAACGACTGTAAAAGTTTATACAATAGCCCAAATCAAGAAGACAAGTAACAGAAACCAAATTTCGTCGAATATCAGGAGCATAAAGGACATCATGTAGAAACAACGTTTGTCCACCACGAAGGTTGAGCTTGCAAGTGCCAATGCCTTTGACTTCAATTCTTGCATTGTTTCCTACATATATCCATTTGTTACCAGCTGGTACCCGACGGTACTCCACGTATGTAGCTCGATCACGAGCTACGTGGTTCGTTGCTCCTGAATCTATAATCCACAAAGGATGAGAATCAGCTAACAACACTGAACTAGAAACATTATGCTCATGAAAAGAAGTTAAATATGGAATTACCTTTTTCGGCTCGGTACAATCTCGAGCGAAGTGGCCCTTCTTGCCACAATTATAGCAAGTCAGCTTGCTTTTAGGTTTCTTTCCATACTTCTTTCCTTTAAACTCCTTCTTGATCGGGCCTTGCCCAGCAGCAGCTTCTTTTCCTCTTCCCTTTCTCTTTCCTTTCTTGAACCATATCTTCTTATTCTTGGGTCTAGATCCTTCAGCTACGAAAGCTTGTCCAGATATCCTTGCAGATTCTACTCTCTCCGCCTCCAGTTCAACATGGCGTGAGACATCAATGAAAGTTTTAATGCTTTCACTGTGAGTAAGATTCTGCTTCATTGATTCCCAAGAATCAGGAAGGGAACGGATAACTGCCTGAACCTGTTGTTCATCTGTCAACTCATGACCGGCAGTTTTTAGCTCTCGAATCATATTTCTCATTTCCCTAAGATGTTGAGTCATGGTGAGATTCGGGCGTTTCTTGAAGCTGTCAAATTTGATTGTCAGCTGGCGAAGTTTACTTATGCTAACTCCACTATATTTATTTCTCAGGGCAACCCAGACAGCATGAGCTGAAGGCAATGGCTCATACTCATACACTAGGTCATCAACCATTGAACTAATCAAAATGCCCTTAGCTGTGGAGTCCTTTTTCTTCCATGTCTTGTAGGCATCAAGATCACGTTTATGCTGGGCGGTAGCACCGTCTACAGGTTCTACCATAAACTGACTTACAGCTTCTAGAACTTCTTGTTCCTCAAGTACATACTGTATCTTGAGGTGACATATTTTGTAGTTGTCCCCATTTAGTTTCTCTCCTTTGTTCAGTTCAGCTATAATATTCTTTGTTGCCATGACCTAACATAAATAAACGCATTATTTAGTAATTCAGTGTATGTTATATGCATGTAATCAATAACTAACTCATTGTAAATAGAGTTGGTTTACAAAATCAAGTGACAACCGCATTCCCACTCATCCTTTGTATGTTCCAATCTAATAAACAATGATTAGTTATATCACACACATCCCATCAAATGAACAAATCATCATTAAATGAACTAATCATTTAACAAATTTGTTAACATATAACATTACTTAAATTGTTCGTACATAACGACAATTACACTACATAGATAAATACTGACTGTACATAACGTCAGTAACTAAAGGAAGCTAAGAGAACAAATAGGTTGATATTGCTCCCAATAGAACGGACAGTAGAATCGTAGCTAAAAATTGACCCGTCCCTCTAGTCTGGACCAGAGTGACCTCATGTGGAGGAGGAATCTCCTCTAGGACCTCTTCAGGATCCTCTACTGTCTCTTCAGGATCTGCTTCTTCTTCTAGATCCTGCTCTATTTCCATAATATCCACGTCCGGATCCCAATCAATCTCTATGTTTTCTTCAAGTTCTAGATCTGGATCCTCCTCGATCTCAACAATTTCCTCGAGATCCTCTTGTTCTGGATCCATTTCTATCTCTGGATTTTCTTCTTCTGGATCCTCCTCCATCTCGGGATCTTCTTCGTATTCAAGAATCTCGGGATCCTCCTCTTCCTCGAGATTCTCCTCGGGTTCAGGATCCTCCTCCATTTCAGACTCGGAGTCAGATTCCCCCAAGTCCTCAGGAAACTATTGGCGCAGCAGCTGATTGCATAGCTCTATGTAGGAGAGGCGAAAGTTGTGTTCAACCCATATCTGATTCGCAACTTTCCCTGCTCTCTTTGGTATAGCACGCATTAATTCCCCGATTCGGTGATCATCAATCATGGGGAACCCGGCCTGCTCAAGTTTCCAGAAGATCCGATCCAGTCGTCCTATAACGCCCTGGACTCCGAGAAATGGAATATAGAAAACTGTCCTGAATTCCGCCAATATCTCCTCTAGTCGCTCATTATGACCAGTCATGCCGTCCCTATCGTGCAATATTTAGAATTGAAAAATATACATTGTCAGTACAAAATCGACAATCCAGTACAAAACTGGTTCAATTCAATTCATATGTATACACGTAAAATCACAAATAGACAAGAAAAATAAATTTTCTTCGAGGAGCCTCGATTGACTGACATCGGACTGATCGATCAGATTCTAAGGTTGAATTTATTGTCCTTATTAGAACTAATCTAATTGGACATGATTATCTTAATCTATTCTTGTCTAACCTTAGCCCATTTAATCAGGTTAAACAACGGATAAAATTTGTTCGAACCAACCGATGGTTTAGATTAAATTGGATCAACTTGGTCTAATTAAATCAACTAATGATTTAAATTCCACCTAAGTCGAGTTCAAATGAATTTCATTCCATAAATTAAATAGGGCCTAAACCCAATTTAAATTCAAATCTAACTTTATCACATACGTCCAATATTAAATGCTAACTGAATCATGCATGAATAAAAAATTTAAAAACATAAAGATTTTTTTTTCACCGCCGCCAGCAACTTCTTCTCTACACGAGCATCACCCCATGTCGCATGCCTCAGCCTCACGCCGCACATCATATGCCAACCGCATATGCCGCCACAAACATGGCAGTCGTGATGGCTGCTTATTGTTGGCTTTCTGATGCGGTCGCCGGCGCTTTCCGACTACAGAAATCGTTCGCCGGCAGTAGGAGGTAACCCCTACTCAGTGGGGTTCTTCACGCGATTACAACGCTACCCATCACCGGCTCGGGAGGATACCGCAACACACAGTCGCGATTTCATCTTCCCGCAGTAGATTGGGACCGACATCAGCAGCAAATAGCAACAAATTTGCAATCTTACTAGGCGACAACGATTTCTCCAATCAGTGAGGGATTTCACATAGATAGGTGTTTGTTAATGCATAACATGCAATCATTTTTTTTTTAGAGTATTCGAATTCATCTAACTATACATGCAGAATTTCTGCAGCAACGAATTCGAGTATGCATTCAACGAATTAAATTTCATGCATTCAACATGAAGGCTCTGATACCATTGTTAAATAAAGCATGAAATCTCGAAATGAAATTTTTTGTGAATCTGCAAATACTCACAGTGAAGTTCTTGCGTCCTTTTACCTCGTACTTGTCGTTCTTCACTTGTCGTCGGAAGAACGATCACAATCGGAAAGTCCTTCAATGTCCACAAATCAAATCCCTCTTCCGACGCAATTTTTCTCTTCGGAAAACTAGTTGTCGAAAGCTCCTCGGATGCTTCCGATTCTCTTCTTCTCCTGCACTCCTTGGACGAACCCCTTCCCCCTTTTTATAGCTAGAATTCAAGGGGGAGGGGGAGAAGTGGGGACGTGGGGAAGTGGGTAACTTCCCCACGTCTCCCACTTCTAACACATATGATCATATGGTATACTAAATCTCAAATCATATATTATCAAAAGATTTGATATATCAAAAATTCATATCATATCGATATATATTTCATAGCGATTATAGAAAAAATTTGATATCGGTACGGTATACCGAAAATTTCAATATAAATCTCAAATTGATATTGAAAATTTTGATACGGTATAATACCATATCAAAATTTTTGATATACTATTAAATCGATATGTTCAATATATTTTAGTACGGTAGATATAGTATAATTTCAATATTTTTCCCACCCTTAAATATCATTATATATCCAATTAAATTGGTAGATATACTATAATTTGGTACGCTAACTAAATAATAAATTTAACTCCATCAAATTATTCAGTTAAAACTAAATTATATATGTTCAAATAGCTATTAATATATGGACAAGTTAGATAATTGTGTCATTATGCTTGACAACTAATAATGAATAAATAAATAAACTGATGTTTTGATTAATATAGTTTGGTGAATCAATCATAAAGAATATTATTTACCTTTATTTAAGAAAGAAATAAATCTTGAGCTGACGTTGTTATTGTAGTCAATTGGAATAATGCTTAGATAATGGCCACAATTTGGTATACACATACAGTTTTGACTATATCATAAACCATTTTCGTAGCAAGTGCTAACATTTCTATTGTCTTATTAGAGAATCGTCCCTTATTTTTTATCACCATAAGAAGAATTTTCGATATGATATAAATTTTATATAATAAAATTTCAATATTTTTTTCCACCTCTAAATTTGCTAACCAAATAATAAATTTCACTCTGTCAAATTATTCAGATAAAACTAAATTATATATGTTTAAATAGCCATTAATATATGGACAAGTTAGATAATTGTGTCATTATGCTTGGCTAATAATAATAAATAAATAAACTGATGTTTTGATTAATATAGCTTGGTTAAGCAATCATAAAGAATATTCACAACCTACATTAAAGAAAGAAATAAACCTTGAGTTTGGGATGTCATTATAGTCAATTGGAATAATGCTTAGATATTGACCATAATTTGTTATACACATGCCACTTTGACTGAATCTTAAACCATTTTCATAGCAAGTGCCAACATTTCTATTGTCTTATTAGAGTTTCTTCCCTTCATTTCTTATCACAATAAGCCAACTCATCATAAACACAAGCACACGCCAGGTTGCTAGCAAACAAATGAAGAACCTCCAACAGTCCAACTTCATGACCAACGTTCCCAACCGACAAACAGAATCTAAACTACGTAGTGCTTGTCGAAAGAAAATCTAGTCATGTTCAACCCTAGATAACCCCAAGATCTCTGGGCCACAGGCGAATCCTTATAATTTACACTTCAATGCGTGTCAGCACCACCCATGACCCATGCCCGCATCGACAACGCGACTTTTGACCTTGTAACCGAAAAGCATCCTGCACAAGTCCTGTCAGGTACACGTACGCTGTGACGGTTGACTTCAAAACGCCGGAGTCAATTAGAAACTGCCAAACGACCTTCACCTGCCACAGAGACTACTTCAAGTCATCTGGTCAACGCATTCGGATGAAGTTGAATATCCCATGACGGACATGTGAGTTGAAGAAATTAAGTGGTAAAATATAGCGAGTCTGAACGACTCTCTTTCCGGAGTTCTCGGGACCCCCTCAAGTAGGGGACCGCCCTCCCCCCCCCACCCCCCGCGGTAAACACACCCGGGGATCAAGTCAGAAAATCCCTCTCGGGATCACATCGGGAAGCCGGGCCCCGAGACCACCTCGGGGAGGCGGATTGCTCGGGACCCCCCGGGCCAAAAGACCCCGAGATCCTCTCGGGGGAGCGGAGCCCAAGAAGCATTCGACCTCAAGTAACGATCCCCCTTTATTCGGATCTACGGATAACCATCACCCGTTACCGTAGAGTCATCATGACCTATAAATAGGGATGAAAATAGGTCAGGCAGCCTATCAGGGACTTGTGTTTAGCCTAGCCTAGCTTGTTTAGAAATAGGATAATATTCAGGCCTGTTTTAAAGCCTAATTTTCTTATCAGGCCAGGCCCAGACTCAATATAAAGACTACCAAGCTGACAGATTGGCCTGGGCCTGTTAAGATTAGATGCATATGTATGTATTTGTAGGTCTTGCCTGTTTGAGGCCTGTATGATGCAAGGCTGATTTTGAGACTTGTATGATGCAAGGTCTGTTAAGATTGATTTGTAGCCTGTTTAATGATTTGGTCTGTTGGCCTGTATAAAATGTTTTAATTTATAAGCTTTGTAAACAGGCCGCAGGCCAGGCCAGGCTATTGAACAGGCCAGACTTAGGCCAAGAACAAAGCCTATAACAGACCACAAGCCAGGCTCATGCCATTTTGTTACTATACAGGCCTGGTCTGTTAAGGCAAAAGTCTGGTCTGTCCAGGCAAAAGTCTGGTCTGTCCTAGCCTGTTTCCATCCCTATCTATAAATGTCGCAACGTGCCGAACTTAATGGCGACGTGGACCGTTGCAATAGTTATCCGGTAACCGACAAACGGGGGACGTGGCAAAGATCGCGGGGACGCACGAAGGCAGCCACAACAAGTATAAAAGGTACCCTAACCCCTTCGGTAAGGGGGTTACGCATTTTCTATCACTCACATATATTTTCCTACCTTCTACTCTTCTTCTCCATCGAGGCACTGACTTGAGCGTCGGAGTGAGCTTCGTCGGACAACCTCCAGTATGTTTCCCTAACGCTCATGTTAATCTCACAGGATATAGAGTTCCTCCCCTAATATCAGCATCTGCATGGACTGAACCCTGATGATTAATCGTCGACGTCTATTCCTTTCGGAATACCTCCTAAATCGACCAAGAAATGCAAGAACACGAGCTGATCCATAAAGTCAACTAAGTTGAAAACGAAAGTCAGGTCATCACTCACTGACCTCATCCACTGCGTCATGCAGATGGAGCTGATTAATGCTTAATTCCATCGACTAAATTTCCCGGTCACTCCATGCGAAACTTCCTCAAACCCCACACCGGTTTCCGGTCATCTTCTTCGGCGTATTTAAGCACCTCCATTGAAGCATGCACCTCCATGAACCTCATGCAGAAGAAGAGCACTAGTAAGTCGGAGGAGGAGCCTGCAGTTGGCTTGACAAGCTCCTCCATGCACAAGTACGTGACCTCTGCGTTGGAGCCGATGCTTCGCCGAGTGGTAATTAATTAAGTGCTAATTACTTAATTATCTCTTAATTTCCTCAATTAATTAATTAAAGTTAGTATTTTCTTGTAGGTGCGCGAAGAGATTGAGCGCCGACTCGCTGACTCGATGAAGAAGGAGCTACTACACAGGTAATAAGATAATAGAGCTAAGTCAAGCTGAGTCTAAAATAAATCAAGTTTTTGAAATGATTGCCCAAATTTGATTTTATTTATTTTTTTGTTGAGTTTGAGTTGGATTCGTTTAGATGTTTTCAAGTCAGATCTCAATTCAAACTTATTTGATTATTTGAAATTTTTACTTATTTGATATGTTGATAAAAGTTTTCTTAGTGAACATGATTCATGAACATCTTTAATGTTGTTCGCGGATATTCCTGTTCAAATTTATTTATTTAACTTAACGAAGTTGAGTTGTTTAAACTTGTGAAGTAGTTAACTAGTTAGATAATTCAGGTCTCCAAAGATGGAGCCATTGCCAATAACATTGATGAAGCTCTCCTTCACAAAGCCACTCTCCCCCTCCATCTACACCAGAGCCAGCATCAAGGACCGGGACAACAACACCCTACAAATCGAACTCGTCCCGCGCGAATCGCCGACGAACATCGTGCCTCATCTCAAGGTAGAGATCGTTGTCCTCGACGGCGACTTCCCCGACGACGACGACGCTTGGACCTCTGAAGATTTTGAAAAACACATTGTGAAAGAGCGCAAGGGGAAGAGACCATTACTCGTAGGGGACTGCAAGGTCACAATTCCGCGAGAAGGCTTCCCGGCCTCGGTCCACAAGCTCGAGTTCACCGACAATTCGAGCTGGGTTCGGTCCAGACACTTCAGGCTCGGCGCGAGAGCGAGTCCCGAGAGCTACCGAGGGCCGATCAGGATCAAAGAAGCGATTACCGACAGGTTCACGGTGTTGGATCACAGAGGAGAACGTAATAAAGAACATGCCGATCGATCAACCTAGATCTTCAATTCAATTATTATTAATCCCAACGAAACTAAATCTGTGCGACTGCAGTGAACAAGAAGCATCACCCGCCGAGTTTGGACGACAGAGTGTGGAGGTTAAAGAACATCGGGAAGAACGGAATATTCGACAAAAGGCTTGCTGATGCAGGAATCAGAACAGTGCAAGACTTGTTGAAGCTATCCATGCTCAATATTCAACTACTTCGGGAGGTAGATACGGACTCATAAATTACGAAAATATTTTACGGAAGATTTAATTATACATTATAAAACAGATCATGGGAGGTGGGCATGGGATGTCGGACAGTACGTGGGAAGCAACGATGAGCCATGCAAGGAGCTGCGACATGGGGAAGGAGGTCTACTTGTACCACGGTCAACGTCTCACGCTAGTCTTGAGCCCCATTGGGCAAGTCAAAGGCGTCGTAGTCAACGGCTGGGCTTACCCTCTAGAAGAGCTCTCTCCTCAGTATGCGGTAAAACTAACTATTCAACTAAACTGCCGAATTAATCGTAATTAATCAAAAAGATTAAATTAATCATGCAGTTAATGGCGGAAAGTCTGGTCCTGGAGGCCTACAGTAATTGGGACAAGCTGGAGAAGGTCGACGAGCAATCACTCGCTAACCCCATCGCATTGTAGATTTATCAATTAATTATTGTGTGATTATTATGATTAATTAATCCGCACAGTGTTTAATATGCACGCGTCATCGTTGTTCATTGCTTCTTCGGCGTCCTTTTCCTGTCCTTCCCCAGACGCCCGAGGATCCTTGTTCCATCTATCTTGTACTCGTCAGCGAAGGTCGATAAATTGTTCATCGTCGATCGGACATCATTGATGATTTTTGATCGTCGTATCGAATCAAATGATATCCTGGAAGAACGGTAAATCGGTTGGAATCGCTGTAACTGTAATATCGTCGGATTCGACAATGAATCCAGCAAAATCGCATTTGTGACAATTCCGATAGGTTCACCGTACTCCCCAGGATATAATTTTGTTTAGGGCGGCGACCGAAGATCGCCAATGGTGTTCGATTGGTGATCGGACGACTCGTCAGTTGTCACCGGAGAGATGGGACAGGTGGGACAGGGAGCAATGTGGGACAGAGGATCTGCCCTTCAAATGCCGTTGCCTTCGCAGACGGGGATCCCTGTCCCGCCTGTCCCACACTCGTCGGCGACAGTCAGCGAGATGTCTGATCGTCGATCAAACATTATCGATGGTTTCTGATCGTCGTCCTGAATCAAATGATATCATGAAAGAACGGTAAATCGGTTGAATCACCATAATTGTAATCTCGTCGAATTCGATCGTGAATCCGGTAAAATCGTAATTGCGGTGATCCTGATGGATTCATCGTAGCTCTCAGGATATAGATTTATTCGGGACGACGATCGTAAATCCGATAATATTCGATTGATAATAGGACGATTTCTCAGTCATCGTTAAAGAGAAGGATAGAGGATCGGTCTTTCAAATCCCGTTGCCTACGGCAGGAGGAGAGAGACGGCGGAAGCATTGATGGGTGATAACGCCCAGTAACCGGCGCATTGAATGCGCTGGCCCGCCACATTCCCCAGCAGCAACAAGACTCCACCGGCGCCAGCGTTTTCTCTGCGGACTTATACCCAAACAGCAACCTTTCCTCTGCGGCCAACACGCCCTGCGCTGGAATCCCAGGCAGGGAAACAGGACAAGCAGAGACGGGCGTCATTAATGGCGGCTGACACCTTCGATTCCTCGTTAATCGTCGTCTCCCACCTTCCATTTAAAACCGCTCTGATATTAATGCGCTCTGCTTTGTATTAATTACTAAAGGGAAATGGAGGTTCCCGTTGGGATCGAACCTGCTTTGTGAGTGGAGGAGCTGTGGGACACTGTGAGGATTTGTACGATGGTGAAGTTGCGAGTTGGGAGAGAGGGGACGGGAATTCTCGCGTGGGAAGCGGGGAAGGCGGAGTTGCACGTGAACCGTATCAGCCGTCGGATGGGATGGGTCGCACCGGAATCACCGCCGTCCAATTAAAACTGCGGCCCACCACCTCGGGAATATTAATTGAGTTGAAAATCAGGAAGGCGGGCGAAAAACCTGTCAGGGGAAGTGAGATCGGTCCTTCGCGGTATACATACCGCCCTCGAGGAGACCCATAGCCATCGCCTTGAGATGGCGGTGGAGACGCTGTGGCTGAGCAAGGAGGGGTTTTCTACGGCGGCGGCGAAGGATGCGGATGGGAAGCAGGCGCGGTTCCGCGGGGTGCGGAAGAGGCCGTGGGGGAGGTTCGCGGCGGAGATCCGCGACCCGTGGAAGAAGACGCGGAAGTGGCTGGGGACGTTCGACACGGCGGAGGAGGCGGCCCGGGCGTACGACGAGGCCGCGCGCGGATTCCGGGGGCCGAAGGCCAAGACCAACTTCGGGGTCTCCGCCGCAGAGCAACGCGTGGCGCCGGGTCTCGGCCAGGTGAGCTGGGGATTGGCGCCGACGTGGCGGATGAGGGCGGCGCCGCCGCCGGCGATCGGGTCGGATCTGGTCCTCCGACCGCCGTGGGAGACCGAGGCGCCGCGCGGGCCGGAGTTCCCCGGGTACAGATTTGAGGCGGTGAAGATGGTCGTGAGAGGCGAGCAAGAGAGGAGGAAGATGACGACGGCGTTGGAAGATCAGGCGGCGGCGGAGGCGGCGAAGAAGAAAAAGAAAAAGAAACCCTTCGCCTTCGATCTCAACTTCCCACCTCCCTGCCATTTGATTTAGAACGGACGGCTTGGATCGCTCGCCCCGTTTTTTTCCAAAAACAAAAAAAAAATCAGTATTATTTCCGCATCTGTCCGTGAGATCGACGGTGGCCGTGTAAAGTTAATGTAAGCATTAATTAATAGCAACTTAGTGTGAATAATTACGAAATATTAACAAATTTAGCTTCACGTTAGAGATCTCTGGTTAGGAAGTAACTGTTAGTTAAGAGTATAGATCTTCTGTCCCAAAAATAATTCCTGTCTCACTTGTCTCCTCCCCAGACGACAATCGGCGAGTCGTCCGATTATCAATCGGACACCATCGGTGGTCTTCGGCCGCCGCCCTGAACAAAACTATACCATGAGGAGTACGGTGAACCCGTCGGGATTGTCGCAATTGCGATCTCGTCAGATTCACCGTTGAATCTGACGAGATTGCAATTGCAGCGATTCCGATCGATTCATCATTTTTCTAGGATATCATTTGCTTCGATACGACGATCAAAATCTATCGGTGGAGTCCGATCGACGATCGAATGACTCGTCGACCGTCGCTAGGCAAGGGGACATGCCGGACAGGCTGTTTTTTTAGGACAGAAAATCCCAATTGGTTAGTTGAATGCCCTTGTTAATCGAAGTGATCAAATGTGAAGCGCTCTCTCAAGCGTTCCCTGACAGTATTTGTCAAAAGAATGATTAACGAGATGAGGTTGGGTAATATTGAATTTTAAATATCCCGTCTTATGAAAAATTTTATTGATCGAGGTAAATCAGGAAGCGATCCAAAAGTCCAGCATCTCAGGATTCGTATTCCATTAAAAAAAATTCTTACAAAATGTATTATAATTAGAAATCGAACCGTAAATATTTGGGATTATAATTAATCGCTTTTCACTGTATGATAGTCCCGGGAGGCCTGGATAATATCTGTTATATCAATATTAAAAAGGTAAATTATAATAATTAAGATAGAGGATATAGATGAATATAGGATGAGTTATACTCGAGTTGAGATTTATTCCTTGCAAACCTCATGATCCAACCTCGTGTGATAAATCAACATCTAATTACCACCTTGAGTCCGTGGACCGTTGGGAAAACTACGCGAATATATATAGTCAATAGTATTTTATAAAGGGAATTGTTCGTAAAAGATTTAGAAAGAAATAGTATCGGTAAAAAAAAAATTAACGAGGTTTTTTCAATCTTAAACAATCGGTTCGATCTCACGAAAATTTTTTATCGGCCACTAGGATAAATCGGGAAGCGCTCGCGGTGGGCGGTCTAGAAGTCCAGCATCCCAGGGTTCGCGTCCTATTTGGAAGAAAAATTCCTATAAATACGTCGTAATTTGAAATTGAACCGTGAATACCTGAGATAATAACTAATTGTTCTACTACTGTACCATAGACCCAAAGACAAAAAGAAATAGTATCGATAAGGGATGAAAAGGAGATCTTCCAAGAGTATCATTGACGAAGAAGGAGAAACACATGGAATCGTTGATGATGAAAGAAAAGTACAGTCAATATCAATGAGAAAGGAAAAAAATTATGAGACTATTAGGAGTTTCCAAAGATATTGAAAAATAAATAGTTAATTATGTCTTATAAAATAAGACATTTAATTAAATGGATGCCATTTTTTAATTGCAAAATGATATGGAAAGAAAAAAAATAACAAAACAATAATAAATAAATAAATACATCAATTAAGAAATTAATTGTATAATAGAATTTCATACAAATTGATAAATGCAATTAATGAATTTCACATAGAATAGATTTTTCACATCACCAGAGATTGATTATGTACGTGATTATAACATTATGTCTTATGAAAAATGCTGTCTGATCAGGTCCTTGTCGACGAGGGCAGATCTTCTATCCTAAAAAAAATCTCTGTCCCGTCTGTCTCGCTCCCCGACGACGGTCGGCGAGTCATCCGATCATCGATAGGACACCATCGGTGGCCTCCGGCCACCGTCCTGAACAAAACTATATCCTGGGGGTACGGTAAACCCGTCTGGATCGCCGCAATTGCAATCTCGCCGGATTCACCGTCGAAATCGATGAGATTGCAATTACAGCGATTCCGACCGATTCACCGTTCTTCTAGGATATTATTTGATTCGGTACGACGATCAAAATTCATCGGTGATATCCGATCGACGATCGGATGACTCGTCGATTGTTGCCGGAGGAACAGGACAGACGGGACAGAGATTTTTTCGGGACAGAAGATCCCAATCGCCGGTTGATCTGGTCGGGTAAGTTTTTGGAGCTGATTAGGGGCCCGATCGGATTGAGTATGGGTCAGACAAAGTGGGTCGAGTTCAGTATCGGATTAGTGCACTAGATACTGATCTGGCTAAGAGGATCAGGATTCGAAGCAACTTGAGACGGGGCCCAATCAGTGGCGCCCGAGCAGACGTACCCGGCTGAGAACTTTAGCGGTCGGGGATTATCGGTCGGGAAAGTTTAGTCGGGATAAAGCAGAAGCGTTTTGTAAGATCTCTTCATAAGTGTTCGGTAAGCAATAGGTTTCCCAGGTGGGGTCTCCCGGTCGGGGTCACACAGAGTGACAGACCTAGGGTGGCCGACCCCGACTGGCCGATTGGCCGACCCTGACTGGCCGAGTGGCCGACCCCGAGTGGTCGACTGGCCGACCGAGAGTGACAAGGTGGCCGACGCAGAGTGGCTGACCCAGAGTGACAGGGTGGCCGACCCAGGGTGGCCGACCCTAGAGTGAGTGAAGGGTCACAGTAGCAGTAAAAATCATCCGAATCTCCCCATTGCCAGAAGAGGATTTTTGACATACTCATGACCTGACAGAGCCGCCAACATTAATGAGGGTCAGAGGGGACAGCCTAGACTGACTGTCAGGCAACTGTGGCAGTCTCACAGAGCAGCTAAGGCTGCCATTAGTTCATTCTGCCAACTGACCATTCCTTAATGAGACATGACAGTTCTGACAAGGCAGAGAGCTTCCCCTCCCCTATATAAATCCCCTTGGGGCTCCAAAGAAGGGATCGTTGCCCTTTTGCAACCACACCACCGCTGTGTGAGTTACATTTTGGTCCGAGCCGAGTGACTTGAGCCTTAACCCTATTCGAGCCCGAGTTCGACCCCCGAGTTACAGCAGACCGGGTCGTCTTAGTCAGACCGAGTCAACCGGGCGAGAATCGATCTTCGCTTGTCGACAGGATCACCGATCGACAAGGCAAGCTCTGAAATTATTGTGTCGGGAAAAGGGACGGCAATATTTTCTTCTTCACGTAACGACGAACTCAGCGATGGCTTTTCACCAGACTTCTTCATCGTATAAGAAAACTGAGTAATCTTCTTCTCTAGTCATTCATGAGTGGGTCCTTTGGCGAGCTATGCTTGTCACTGGTTCAACATGCAATTGAACTCATTTTTGTATGAATAGTTTTTTTTTTTTCGTCTTTTGCATTGGACCCTTCAAAGTCTAGGGCCGACTCTGCTAACATGACTATCACAAAATTATGACAAGCGGCTACAAAATGATGATTGTCAGTCACAGTTGTTCTCGACGCATAGCTGAGCTGGTTATCTAATGACATATTTATGAAATTAAATAAGAGTTAAATTTTGAAAAAATCTGCTATAAGTTTTCCGGATGAATTTTGATTTTGTGAACCGAGTCAAGTTAGATTCTGTAGGGATTTGATTTCTCTGCCTAAGTGTGTAGGAACTTAAGAGCACAGGAAATCGAAGGGAAAACGTAACGGACGAGAAGGATGACACGGGAAGAGAGCCAATGGGCTCGGTGCATCCGAGGATGCGAAGGTCTGCGAAAGAGTACGTCGGTAGAGCTAGAAAAATATGCGCGAAGTCCGAGGGACAAGAAGCCGGAAGGAAGCACGCTCGAGGAGAAGACCGGAGGAAGATTCAGATAAGTCCAACTCTAGAAGACCTGTGATAAAAAGACTCACCGAAAGACCGGTCAACAAAATGCTGACCAAAATTAACCCAGGCACTCAAGACAACTTGGGCGCCCGTGAATGGGGGCAACCTTATTGACTTAGGCTCCCGTGTTCCCGGGCGCCCCAATCAACACAGACGCCTGAGAGGTCAAACATCATTCACAAGTAGCCATTTGCGGTCGTTGCGACCAGAATAAGCATGGAGCCACGTGTCAGGCGCCCGTGTATACTCAAGTGCCCATGTAGGGTCACGTCAGCAACTGGATAGATTTGCTTTCATCAATTCACTTACTTTCATCAATTCACTTATAACAAATTTCTTTTTAAGCTTTTTCTATTTTCCTTTGTGTTCTAAATCTGTAAAGAGACTTCTTCATCCCAAGGAGTTAATAAGGAGAACAAGCTTTACTTTGTCTTCGATTAGCAACCCTTCTTGTTGCAAACCAAGTAAACTATTTGTTCCTCTTCTTTTTTCCATTTGCATTATTAATCTATTTATGTTATTTGTGCAAATTAACTTCTATCTTTGGTTACGACTAACAAAAGATTATTTTTATTTTTACCGCCAACTGAAGCACATACAAAATAGTCGGACCGGTTATCTACCCGCAAAAGTTCGAGGGGGAGTTCGCTATGTGGAAGCGAAAAGTGCAAGTATTTTTTAAAATTGATTTTGAATTATTATTAATTATGAAAAACAATTTTGAGGTTTCCAAAGACGCTAACGATAAAGACAAAGCAGAAAGTCTGTGAACAAAAAAGGAACAAGCGGAGTTTGTGGCAAATGGGAAAGCAAAGTTGCTAACTGTTTTATCGGCACAAGAAGTCAACCGCATCGGAAAATACAAATCATTAAAGGAACTTTGAGAAAAGTTCTTGGAGTTTCACGAATGTACCTCTGAAATAAAGTTGGCAAAACAAGATGTGCTCCGCAACCAACTCAGCAGCCTCCGAATGGAAGAAGCAGAATCAGTTGTTCAACTGCATGCCAAAGTCAAAGCTGATAACGGGACTTAAGAACCTCGGAGAAATGGTAACAAGTCGCGACGCATAAAGGTATGCCTTAAATGCGTTCCCGAGGACCCTAGACTGGACTTCAGTAATAAACACATACTACATCTCTAAGGATCTTGAGGTAAGTACCTTAGAGCAATTATTTTTGACATTAAAACTTCACGAATTTACATGCACAGGAAAGAATAATACAAAATTAGACAATATTGTCCTACACTCGAGGAAGACCCAATATGAAAAAGTATTTTCAGCCGATGAAGAGGAAGCAACTTACATGGTAAGAAAGTTTAAAAAGTTTTTAAAAACTAATAAATTCAATTAGACGCAAGCTAATAGACACTCTCAGAGAAAAAGAAGAATAAAGTACTACCACTGCGACGAAGAGAGACACATTAAAGAAAATTACTCCCAAGTTAAAGAACATGAGAAAAGAGGTAACAGAGTCAATGACCCACAATATGAAGACAATGTGAGATGAGTCTTCATCAAATGAATCAGAACTGGAGGAACATGGCCGACTGGCACTGATGATCACCCATTAAGAAGAAAGCATCGATGAAGGAGGAGTTACGTCAGAAGAGAGCAGCGATAAAGGGGGAGCCTTCGAATAAGAAAATGACTTGGTAAGTGAGGTATGTTTACATCCACCTACTCAACTCTATTTTGACATTAAGAAAATCACTAAATCGCTTTGTAAATTAAAATTTAAAATTTTAGATTTGAAAAAGAAATTAGTATCTGCATGCCCAATAGATATGTATGATGAATTGAAATTAGAAAATGAGAACTTGAAGGTACAAGTTGAAAAACTGAAAAATAACCATGCATGCTCAAAATATTTTCAAATTCAAAAGTTAGATATATTGGAGGACTCAATTGCTATTTACTGTATCACAAGGGCTAAATTATAAGAATTCCTAGAAGTTATATTTCATCTAAACTTTTGATTAACCCTATTGATAAGAATTCATTTTGGGTCCCAAAATATGTACTAAATTTTTAGATTTTATTTAATACTTGTCAATAAATAATATTTTTTATGTTAATTAATGCTTTATTTGATATTCTTTTCAAAATTATTATTCAAACATGTAATTATTATAGAAAATTTAGTTTTCTATTTTTTGATAATAGTGTTCATCATGAGTTATCCATAAACTATTTTAGAAATTTTTATTAGTTAAATAGATTTCTTATGATTTTTCATTCAAAAATCTATTTTTAATTTTAAAATGACTTAAAAAATTAATTTTCATGGATTACGTTCTAAACATTGAATTTTTTTTAATATTTTAAGTTGAAATTCAATTTTAAAATTATTTTTTCAAAATTTATCAATTCTGAATTCAAAATTATTTTCTTATAATTATAAATTTTATTTTACTTTTGCAATTTTTAAAAAGATGAGTTTGCCAAATTTCTATCTAAGATAAAAATTTGAGTAATTTTTGACTAAAAATAAATTTTTATCAATAATCAGAATTAATTTTTTTAAAAAATAATTTCTAACCTATTTTTGAAAAATTAGATTTTTGCGGACTAACTATTACCTTTGACATATTATTAAAAATTGTCAAAAATTTTGAGTGTCTAAATAATGTTTTTATGATTGTTTTTTCAAAATACATTTGCGTTTAAAATTACCTATGTTTGTTTTTCTCCTTATAAAACTTCACTTTAAATTTTTCTTCATACTTAGTCTCTTTACACAAAGTTTTGTAAGAATCGAGTTCTTAATTTTTTTCCCCCTTAACATGTTTTTTTAATGTGATCAAAAGCGGAAAAAATAGGATTAAGTTAAGGGAGAAACTTAATTTTCAATTTCTTTAAATTACATTGTCAAATATTTATTTCTATTATTTTATATGTTATTTAATCCTAACTTAACTCGGGTTGATGCACATCAAAAATGGGTGATTGTAAATATCCCGGGTGAGTTTTTATATGGTCAACCGAGTTAAGTTAGGTCGTGTAGGTATTTGATCCCTGTGTCTAAGTGTGCAGGAAGTTAGGGGCACAGGAAGTTGAGCGGAAGATACAGCGGATGAGAAGGATGACACAGAAAGGGACCTGACTGGCTCGGTGGATCCGTGGGGCACAGAGGTCTGCGGAAGAGTACGCCGGTGGTGCAAGAATGACCCGCGCGACATTCGAGGGACGAGAAACCAAGAGGGAGTGCGCTCAAGGAGAAGACCGGAGGAGGGTTGGGGTGGGCACATCTCTCGAAGGCCCGAGATCACCATACCCAAGAAGACTCGCCGAATGACTGGTCAACAAAGTGCATACCAAAGTCAACACGGACACCCGTGAATGGGAATGCCCTCATTGACTCGGGCGTCCGTGTTCCCGGGCACCCCATGATGGAACTTGGGTTTTCTCCCAACCATATGAATTTTAGAAACAAAATAAGAATTCGAAAGAGAAAACACAAGCTATATAAAAGCATGGATCTATTGTTTCATCGAATCATGACATAACGAAATAATAGGTGTAAATCAAAAGATAAGGAACTTGATTGAAGAGCCATTGTCCTTGTCGTAACGTCGTCGGCTTGATCCCTGTGGAAGAAGATGCAGCGGAAAGAAGAAGGAGAATCTTCCAAGAGGCTTAGGTTTGACGGCGCCGTAAAGTTTCTTGTCAATAGGGAACAAGAAACTAGGTCATTAAGAACACCTGAACCCTTGGGGACCTCCCCTTTATATAACAATCTAATCTGTTATCAGCCCATAGATAATAACAGATTGGTCTAAAGGGTTATATACATTGAACCCACATCCAATAATCTGAAACCCAATAAACATAAGTTAGATCACTTTAAGGGCTCAGATTGTATTTACTTGTGTAACTTACAAATAAGCCCACCTAATAGAAATAATAATAATATCCAACACCCCAATCAATGCAGGTGCCTGAGAGGTCAAACATCATCTAGAAGTAGTCGTTCGCTACTGTTGTGAGCCCAACTCTGAAAGACCTGAGATCACCCAAGAAGACACGTCAGAAGACTGATCAACAAAGTGCTGACCAAAGTCAGCTCGGGCGCCCGTGAATGGGGGTGCCCTCATTGACTTGGGTGTCCGTGTTCCCGGACGCCTCAATCAACACAGGCGCCTAACAGATCAAACTTCATCCAGAAGTAGCCGTTCGTTGCTGTTGCAAAAAGGGTAACCCTGGAGCCATCTGTCAGGCGCCCGTGTGCACTTGAGCGCCCGTGTAGTGCCACGTCACCAACTGGATAGACTTTCACTGAGACTATAAATAGACCTCACAGCTCAGTTACTTTCATCAATTCACTTGTAATGAATTTCTTCTTAAGATTTCTCTATTTTCCTCTAAGTTCTAAATCTGTAAAGAGGTTTCTCTGTCCCAAGGTGTTAATCAGGAGATCGAGCTTTACTTTGTCTTGGATTAGCAACCTTCCTGGTTGTAAACTAAGTAAAGCATTTGTGTCTCTTCTTTTTCTATTTGCGTTATTAATCTATTTATATTATTTGTGTGGTACTAACTTTTATCTTTATTTAAGACGAACAAAAAATTATTTTTATTTCCAAAGATAATTCATCCCTCTCTTACTGACTGCACGATCATCAATTCATTTCCTCTCAAGTATATGGAGTAGTCGTGAGAGACACAAAGTGACATATTTCCCCGTTTATAGAATTTTTGCAGAAGTGATCATCAGTCACGGAATTCGCAAAATCCTATATGTAACTATGCAAGTCATCATAAAATTGTAACCGAGGTCGGTTAGACAGGTGGTTCTTAACTGCCACAAGGCTAGGGATTGGCAAGTTCTCCAAGCAAAAGCGATTTTTAATCACCGGTGCAACTACTGATGATGAAATTTCATGGTCTTCTTCTTGGTTCAATTTTGGCAGAGAAGATTCTAAGGATTTCAGGAGACAAATGCATAATTGGGACTTGGCAGGTATTTAGATCTTCTTTCTCTGTTTAGTATGTTCTCTATTTTACAAATAATTAACGAGGTTGGATAACGTCAAACTTTGGACGATCGAAAATTTCCCACCGACCATCAGAGTAAATCAGGAAGCGCTCACGGCGGACGTTCCAAAAGCCAAGCGTCCCATTTAAAGGAAAAATTTCTGTAAAATAAACTGTAGCTGGGGATCTAACCGTGAATATCTGAAATGACAACTAATCGTCTTTCCGCTACACCATAATTCCGGGGGCACAAAATACCAAACCTCTTTAATCATTCCCTCTTTTATAATTTGGAGAATGATGGACCCAATAATCCTGCAATATGGCAAAGGAGAGCTTTGTGGCTGACTATATACATCACATTTGTTCTTGTTCCTGGATTAGGAAGATATGCCATCAAAGGAAGGGGAATTAATACTTAAAATCCTAAGTATGTGAATGCTATTCCTTGAGAATATACCTGATACAGAGTATATCTTATAGTTGGACATTTCAGGGGCCTAGCTCATCAATCGGCTCGGCTCTTCCTTTCACATTCCGATCAGATAATCCCAATCGGAAATCTCAGGGCTCAGCTCCCTTTTTACAAAAGATAAGCAGACTCATAATTATGTTTATTCACTGTAGATTGGGCCCCTTGCTCTTAGCTCACTATTCTATTGGTGGGGTCAAAGCTCAAAAAGTCCAGTAGGTCATTTCAACCCACAAACCTATTTCATGATTAATGTCTCACGTGAATTCATCAAAAGTATATGGATTTGTCATAAGCATGTGGGACGATTTTTCTATACAGACATAAAATACTAGTTACACATATATGATGGAACTGAGATATAATAAAAATAAGTTGATTGTACATATCATCTAACATTGATATGATGTCTCATCAATGTGGGGATTGTAAAGGTATTATAAAAGGGGTCCTGTCCTTGCGGGTACAGGTATGTTTTCTCCAAAAATTCACATCTTATTTCTTCTATTATTTGTCTTTCACATTTTCTCTTCATTTCAGTAACTTGAGTGTTGGAGTGGTTGTGCCTGGGACTCCTGGTCTACCCACTGACATTCCTTTCTCCTCTTCCACCTCGTGGTCTTGTAGGCTTTCCCTAGTTCAATATCTTCTTCCGGTCAACCTAGAGCTAACTCACCGATACTCCAACATTTACCGATTTCATACCGGATAAATATTTATAAGTATAGTTTACTTGTATCAAATTATCATTTGCTTGCTTCACATCAAAAATTTGTATGTATGGGTAGGATGATCTCCCTAGCGAACGCGCCAGAGAGGGGTACAAATCTAAGACCTGAATTGTTTTTCACATACAATTAGTATTTGGTTGTGAGCGTGGGCGAACTATTATATCTTGAGATACATATGTCGAACGAAACCTTGAAGCACCGTCGGATAGGAAGAAATTAGGTTTAACACGGGCCTTGACCGCCAACACTCAGGTCTCCTCAGGTCACTCATGCACACTCAATTAGGTCAGGCACTCGACAACTCTGTCGCTCGGCCAGCTAGGACACTCGGCAACTCCGCTTTCATATCAACTTAGTATCACAACAATTCGAAATTCAGTAATTTAGGGAGCGTTTGGTTTGCTTGTTTTTCATTTTTATTTTCCGTAGAAAATGCGATTTTTTGAAAAATGCGTTTGGTTTGTATTTTTCAGTCTTATTTTCCAGAAAAAGATATAATATTTTCTGAAAAATTAGAGAATGAAATAAAATTATTTTTTAGAAAATGAGAAAATACGATTTTCTAGAACATAAAAATAGAAAATGAAGTAAACCAAACGCCCCCTTAAGTTTTCCAATTTCATCCCTAGCTAATTTCTCCAGTTAATCATATTTATATTTACCATACTGTATCACAACACAAAACAAGATTTCAGTATTGCAGTTCGATACTGCTTGTGTTTGTTCATTCATGTCTCCTCCTCATCGGCATATGAACAAGTGATCATCGTCCCTGATGCTGCATATCTCATGGATTTCAGCACCATCAGCTGACAAAACTTTGCTTGCCTGCATCCCAAATGCTCTCCCTGCACACAAAAATTTAGCAGTTACTCAATAACTTTCTTGAATCTCAATTTTCTCACATATATAACTTATTGTATGCCTGCCACTTCCAGTAGCTTTTTGATTGAATCAGGAAGAAAAATGAGTTTCCCTGCACAAACTGTTTCTTCTCTCTTGCTTGGATCAGGGTGATGCCCATGAATTGTCACTCTCTTGGTCTTGGCTACTACACCTTCAGCATCCATGTCATTGGAGATTGTCTGTTCCACTTCTTCACTTTCTTCCGGGTGTTCTTCATTCTGCTCAAAGTTTCATGAAATGATCATGCAGCTTCTTCAGTCATTGTGAAAGAGATTGATGATGTAGTACCTCTGCGTTCACTTGGCTCAACACATCCGGCACAAATGGCACTTCTTCAACTAAGTCTTTGCTGAGTTCCTTGAGGAACTGAAACCCAAACCAAGCTTAGAGAGCAAAGCTAAGCGTGTCCTTGAAGAATTACAGGGTTTTGAAGGGTTTTCTGAACCTGAATAAAATTGGAGAACACCATTTTGCCATCGGCGCTGTATGGCTGTGCGATCTGCATCAAGTGTCGATGGCTTATCCGGACGACTTGGCAGAGTCTCTTGCTACGAACTGTAAACGGCTGCGGAACGTTGAAGATCACCCCAATCTCTCCAAGAACATCAGCAGGACCTAGTGCCGTCAGAAACTACAATTCACCTCATGTCAGCACCATCTGAAGACTTGTAAATTTGCTTAATTATTCATATTGTTTGTGTTCTTATTGTTGAGATACAATTAAAGTCATGAATTTTAAAAAGATGAAAAATTTCATTGATATGAGATCAGTTCAAGAACAAAATCATGAGAATTTAAGCATAAAACAGATAATATTATGTCATTATGAAGATATCTAAATTTCATGGGTCACAACAAATTGTATAAGAGTCATGGTCCAGACCGGATACCATGTGGGAGTCCTTGAACGAAGTTGAGGGGAGACTCAAACCATGTCAAGAGTGACCGGATGAGGATGCTTACGGAGAGACCCGTAGTAGGTCAAAGAGTGATCGGATGCTCACGGGGAGACCCGAAGTAGGTCAAGAGTGACCGTGTCGCGGGGAGACGTGGAGTAGGTCAAAAAGTGATCGAATGCTCACGGGAAGGCTCGAAGTAGGTCAAGAGTGACTGTATGTGAATGCTTACGGGGAGATCTGGAGCAGATTAGATGCTTACGGGGAGTCTCAAAGGCCCGGAGTAAGTTAAAGAGTAGCTGAATATTTGCATAGGGATCCAAAGCAGGTTGAAAGTGACTGGAAGCTTACGGGGAGACCCGGACCATGAGAGTATTTTTCGTTTGAAGGGAGAATTGTTTGGGATAAAATAAAAATTCCGCCTTACAAAAACATAGAAAAAATCATGGGTTTTAAAAGGATGAGAGATTAGCCCAACAACAAAACTATGAATCCAAGAATAAAACTACGGGAACTTAAATCCAAAATATACAACAACAACAAGACTTACCTTTTCAATTCCATTCTTTGATGTCAAGACATCCTGCAAAACCAGATGAAAATCAGAGGAAGAAAGAGTTTAGAACAGTGGGGTTGTTTCAGACATACCACTGCACCAGAGACAATGATGTATAAATCTGTTGGGATCTCGTTTTCTATGATGATGTCCATTTTCGGAGGAAAGTACTCTGCTTTCATCTCGGAAACCTGTCAAGAATATAATCAATTATGAAGATCAGATCGAGCTCCTTCAACTTATCAAGATCAATGATCACCAGCTGAACTATGAACTCTTTGGAAACTCCTTTGAAGAGGTACGTCGTTTCGACTGTCCGCTGAAAAAGGTGCTGCGCGATGGTCGATCGGATGGCTTTGGGCAGGTCGGCGATCACCTCTTCCTGCTGCAGTTCCATCGTCTTGAACTTGAGCTGCAGCTGCGCCATCATCTGCTCCCGCATGCCCTCCGGCAGCCGGTGCTTGCTCGCGAATCGTGAAATTTGATGTATTGTGTCTCTCTGAACAAACAATTCAGTTCGGTTCAGTTCAATTCAGTTCGTCTCTGAACAAATTGATGATTACCATGATGAAGGTGCGGGTGGCGGAGTGGACGACGAGGTTGGTCATGTTGCCGATGAGGTAGGCAATGAGGCCGATGTTGAAGAGCATGAGGAAGATGGTGAAGATCTTCTCGCCGGCGTTCCAGGCGTGGAGGTCGCCGTAGCCGACGGTGGTGAGGGTGGTGATGGACCAGTAGACGGCGTAGGTGTAGCCCATCCAGATGCTCCGTTCATCGAAGTCCGGAATCAAGTTGCCGATCCAGGTTTCCTGCTTGTTGTGGTGGTGCATCGCCATCCAGAAGTAGACGCACGCCGCCGAGTGGACGGCGAACAGAGTCACGAAGATGAGCTTCACGTATCTCGTCCAGAAGTAGCTGAATCTGATATCTTTCTCCAATCTGCATAATTTCGTCGAATTTAAGTATGAAATCATCGGAATTGGGGGGAAATTGTTCGATAAACCTGGCAAAGAGCTTGCTGACTCGCCGGAGACGCCAGAGGCGCAGCAGGCTGACGACGCCGAAGACGGATCCGCCGTTCTTTTTCCCGGTGAGGATCCGGTATATGATCTGGAACGGCACGGTGGAGGCCACGTCCATGACTAGGCCCGGCGACGTCAGGTACCTCCCGGCGATCTTCCTCCGGTCGTCGACCAGCAGGTAGGTGGAGCTGTCGAAGTAGGCGACGGAGAAGGAGACCGCGATGTCGATCCCGAAGAAGACGTCGACGACGAGGTCGAAGACGAGGAGCGACCCCGAGCCCACCCGCTGGAACGCAAGCTCGAACGGCGACGCCCACGCGGAGTAGAACACCAGCACCATCAAGAACATCTGCCACCACCTGCCGATGAAACAGAGAGATCGAGCAAGCGCTTGGATCGATGAAGGGAATCGGAATTACAGACCTGTATCGCGGATCATAAGGTGCAATGACGTGCTTCTTGAGGGCGGCGGGGTAGTTGCCGTCGAGGCCAGCTCCGAACGCCGGCAGGAGGCTGCTGGAGAGTGCGGCCAAGCTCTTGATCTGCCCACTCGAAGCTCGCCTCACCAGCCATGGCGACTCCGAAACCGCTTCCACTCGGCTGCTCATCGTAATCAATGATCTTCTCGGTGGAATCGCTCTAAGATATATATATATATATATATATATATATATATATATATATATATATATATATATATATATATATATATATATATATATATATATATATATAGTTTTGATCTCTTGACGGCACGGTGCGGACCCGGGCGGACCACAGTGCCAGACCGATCAGGCAACTGCCTGATCGGTCACGTAGGGCGCTGCGCCGATGGTGGTCGATCGTCGATCGGACCCTATCGGCGGCCTTCGACTGCCGTCCCCGAACAAAACTATAATCCTAGGGGGTGCGGTGAACCCTAAGGGTAGCGGTGAACCTGTCGACGCTGTGAACCTAGGGGTAGCGGTGAACCCGTCGGCGGCTGATCGGTCACCGTGACTGATCAGGCATCAGGCTAGTCCTTGACTGATCAGGCAGGTGTCACGTACACTCTCCGCAAAAGATCAAATTCGTATATATATAGAGAGAGAGAGAGAAATTTTAAAAAATGACATGGTATTTTACATGTCGTTATCCTTAACAGGTTCGTGTCCATTAAGATAAAGTTGGATTTGGGTCGCGGCTGAAAATCGTTGATAATGTCCAGACAATAATTGTACATATAAAGTAATATGTCAATTTTTGAAGGGCAGATTCTCTGTCTCACTTTATCCTTTGTCCCGTCTGTCTCACTTTCCGACAACGGCCGGCGAGTCGTCTGATCGTTGATCGGACACTACCGGCGGCAGGCGATCTCGCCGAATTCATCGTTGAATTCGACAAGATTGTAATTGTAACGATTCTGATCGATTCATCGTTCTTCCAGGATATCATTTGATTCAGTACGACGATCAAAAATTATTGATGATGACCGATTAATAATCGGATAATTCATCGGCCGTCGCCGTTGAGTATAGGATAGGTGAGATAAGGATCCTTAAGACAGAGGATACCGTTTGCGGTTTTTGAGATTTGTTCTTACTCTGTTATTTTATAGTGAATTATTGCAGAAAGAGTCAACTATGGGGACCCCGGGAAATCCGATCGAGAAAATGATGTCTATAGAATTTGTATGCATGCGTGCGCCAGTGGTGGTGAATTATGGTGATTTATGGTTGAACAAGTAACTGCTATGCCCCGCATGAACTAAGATTTTGTCTTACTCTTGAAATATATATTTGTTATTCGGACGAGTGAATAATAAAAATGGACATTTCTTCTACTTTTTATGTTGGTTCCGGCAAAAATTGATAACGTTTATGATGGACTTCTCGATTACATACATATGTGTAAATTATATAAAATATTTTATTTTAATATAATAATCCTTTATCCATCCCGATATTTTATATTTATCTACAATTAATCTCAATATCTATGGTATAAGTTTCAATTATATCAACTTGTTAGGGCATGAACAAGGATGAGAAGACTCGACTAATCAAGATAGTAAAAGACAATTCGTTTGTTTCAACGTCTCTATCAATCTATTTTAGTATAAACATGAAGGAAATAAATCATAGAAATTACTAGTCCAGTTATTATGACTAACGTATAAGGAGAGTAGATATTGATTTTATCAAATTTTAACTCCAGACTTAAAGATGGTAATATCGTATCCATTAATATCGTGTCCTCACTAACTACTCGAGCTAAGTGAGGCAGAGGGAATTTGATACGCTAAGGAACCAATGTATTATTATATTAAAATGTTTTTTTTTATCAATTTATGAAAAATATTTGTAAAATTTAATGTACTACATGTATTAGTTGTTATAGTAATTTTAACAACTATCAGAATGAAAGATTATATGTAGAAGTTAGTCGTAAATATGTGATAAATGCTCATTTAATGATGATGTTTCATTAAACATGAAAAATGTCATTTTGATTTTTACCTCATAATATTTAAAAATTGGCAATCACTTGGAAGAAGGTAAAAAAGGATCCTATAAAATAAGTACGGAGAGATCTTTTATTGCTAAAAGAAAATAAATTTTTATATTTTTATATGATATTAATGTGATATATATATATATATATATTGAGAATTAAAAAAAATTATTTAAAAAAGATACTTAACGGTAGGGGTGAGTAAAAATTTAAGAAAATCAAATTAACTGAATCAAACCAACTAAATTTTAAAATTTGGTTCAGTTTTCGATTAAATTAATTCAGTTTCGATTTTGAATTTTATAATTATGTTAAATTAAATAAGAATATTAATTTAATTATTTTTTATTTAAAAATATAATTAATTAAATAAAATCTTGTTTTTTAATTACAAATCGAATAAAGTTTTAAAATTTTGGTTAATTCGATTTTCGACCGAATTAACAGATATTTTATTGGTTCGGTAAGTTCGATTTTCGTAAAAAATTTGGTCGGTTCGGTTGGTTCTAAAAACAATCGATTTATTTGATTTTCGATTTATTCGATTCGATTGGTTCAATTTTGACTGAATACTTTGTTCTACTTGACGTTCCTCTAGAATTAATTTTATGGATATGGAAGAAAGTAAATTTATATACATAAATAAGAGGCGCATACTGGGATAGAAAATATAGATCATTAATTTTTAAAAATTAATGTGTGACTATTATATTAGAAATATCATATATAATGAATATGTTTTGGGGAAAAAATTATTTAGAGTTTTTGTAATTGAAGGTGTCCTTAGTGTGTTGGTGATCTACAAATATTTTAATTTTCACTCACAACAGAATCCAATGAATCTGTATGATCTACCTACCATATTGCATGACTTTCAGGAAGCAAAATGACTCACGAATTAACTTTGGAAGTGTGAGCACTGAGACTTTGTGCCCTATCTCTACAAGCCTACTTCATTATTTTATACACTAACCAATGGTTTTAGAACATGTTCATTGAATCGTCATGCAGGTTCCAGCATGTGGTTTTGTCACTTGGACTACTTCATGATTTGTGATAGGTCTTTTTATTTTATTTTATTTCATTTTTTTGTTCAAATCTTGCAGACAACTTGATTGATCATGTATCTTTTGTTAGAAAAGCATTCAATCAACTTCACAAATTATTGAGGAACTATACTGCTCGAACTGTGTTGAAAGAAGAGAGGCAATCAATCATCTTATCTGCTTTGCATGCTTTAGTCACTAAAGAGTCTACTGATATACAGTCATCGCCCCTGATCGATCTTCTCATTCATATTGGAGACTTGGTTTTCTTTATTCAACTTGCTTTAGGTCGGCAAGCTAAGCTAAGTCACCTCTCATGCATCTTGCCGACCTAGTCCGATTTTTATATACTTACGCCGCAAGCTAGCTAAGTCATCATGCTGAGTTACAGTTAGATCTAGTCCGATTTACTCCGGGACTGATCCATGAGAGGTGACTGAGCTGATCTCGAGTTGGTCGAGTTTTCTAAGAGATCTGAGTTTATTTCGTGCGAGTATGTTATCATCTCGCTTTTTTTTATATATTTCATCGAATTTTAATTTTTTTTAAATAATTTTTTTCATATATTGTTTATGAAATTGTTATGCAGACTCAAACTAAGTTGAAATTCAATATGATTACTCAAATTTTAAAAAGGCATAGTTTTTGATTCGGGATTCGGAATCAGACTCTATTTACGATCACGAGTCCAAAATTCAAAAAACAACGTTTATTATGGTGAAACCGTAAACGCTAATTTTTCGAACTCTATTTATGTCGTTTAACCACTTTTCGGAGCACTTTGCATTTTTGATAATTTTCGCTTTTAGGTATTTAAAATATTTTTGGTATTCATGATTGATGGGGTTGAATAGCCCGTAGCGGACACGTGGGATGAAAAGCTACGTGGCAAGATGTGACGAGTCCGAGCAACTCCCCTTTCAGAGCTTTCGGGACATTCTCGGGAAAAGGAGCCTCCAGGCCCCCCCCTCCCCGCGCGGTAAACACACCCTGGGAGATCAGAAAACTCCTCCCGGGATCACCCCGGGAAGTCGAGTCCCGAGACCACCTCGGGGAAGTGGAGCGCCCGTGATCGCTCGGGCCAGAAGACCTCGAGACCACCTCGGGGAAGTGGAGCCCACGCAACATTCAACCTCAAGTAACGATCCCCCATTTTTCTCGGATCTATGGATAAGCATCTCCACTAGCACGGACTCATCATGACCCTTAAATATCGCAACGGGTCTCACTTAATGGCGGCGGCGTAGACCGTTTCAAAGATTATCCTGTAACCGACGAAGGGGGGACGTGCCAAGGCAGCCGCCATAAGTATAAAAGGTAGTCCAACCCCTCCGATAAGGGGGGTTATGCATTCTACGCTACTCATACATCTTTCTGCTTAATACTTTCCTCTCCATCGAGGCACTGACTTGAGCGTCGAAGTGGGCTCCGCCGGACAACTTCTGGCGTGTTCCCCTAACGCTCGTGTTGATCTCGCAGGGCGCAGAGTTCTTCCTCTCCCGTCAGCATCCGCGTGGGCTGAACCTCGATGACCGACCATCAACGTAGATTCCTTCCGGAACAAGTTTGACGTTGTCTGTGGGAATCAAACAAAGCACCAGAAGGAGCACCGATGGCAGAACCGGAGGGACAATCCATTGTTCTGACGAGGGAGGAACTGGACCACTTGGTGGCCAACGCTATCAAAGAAGCGCTTGAGTAGCACCAAGTCGAACAAGCCGCCTCGCAACAAGGGGCTCCAGCGCGGAAGGAGATCCCTAGAGTCTCCATCTCGCACTCGTGGAGATCCGTTACACCAGTGGGACGACGGGACGGAGCAGCCCCAGGTCCCCGAAGAGACTCTCCCAGAGATATCGAGAAGACCCACTTGGTAGCCTCCAGCGTGCAGAGGCACGAAGAAGGACAAGGGAAAAGGGAAGAACCTAAGTCATCCCATAAGGTTCCCTCTACTCCCTTCTCATCTGAGATTGTGGAAGACCACATGCCGAAGCAGTTCCGTGGGCCTGGGATCAACGATTATGACGGGAAGACGGATCCAAAGGATCACGTCTGCAAGTTTGAGAATGCAACACTCCTGCACCAGTATATTGACGGTGTAAAGTGTCGGGTGTTCCTAGACACCCTGTCTGGAGCAGCCCAACGATGGTTCCAAAGGCTGCCACAAGGTTCTATCAACTCCTTCGCGGAGATTAGAACCGCCTTCCTCCACCACTTCGCCAGTAGCCATCGCTATCAGAAGACGGCGCTCAATCTGTTCGCCCTCAAGCAGAAGCCGAAAGAGTCGCTCAAGGAGTACATCCAGCGGTTCAACAGGGTGGCACAAGACGTGCCCAGTGCAACGTCGGAAATCCTCGTCAATGCCTCCACCCAAGGGCTCACGGAAGGGGATTTTTTCCGATCCCTGGTGAAGAAGCCCCCATCAGTTTCGATGATTTGCTGGGGCGTTCTATCAAGCACGTTAACGTGGAGGATGTACAATACGCCTGTCGCAAGGAACCAGCCGGAGTCCTCCCTCCAGTTGTTACCCGGTGTGAGAGGAGGGAGCCCTCAGCTCCAACTCGAGGAAAAGACCTTCACCTCGGGAAGGACCAGTGGGCTGGTAGGCGACGGCTGGTCGAGACGGTGGATACCGAGCAGCCGGAGCCATTGCTGAAGTACTGCGATTTTCACGGCAGTACAACACACTCCACCGAGGAGTGTCATGCCTTGAAGAAGAAATTCAGTGAGGAGGCGGACACCAAATCTCGAAGAAGATGGAATAAATCAGCGTATCGCCGAAAGTCTCCACGGCGAAGCCTTTCTCCTTGGCGGCAGCAGGCCGAGGAAAACGGGACCCGA
>JAGFNQ010002348.1:474788-532330 GCA_024364735.1 Boesenbergia rotunda
GGAACTAGAAGGTGTCTCGGCGATGCTACAGTGGGGAGGTTAGGTCAGAGTCCCGGAAGAACCCAAGGACTCCTGAAAGCTAGCTGGAGGAGGCAGTCATGCACAGGGGGAGAGGGACAAAAGGCTCGAAAGGCCCGGGCAGGCCAACTATCTCCGACCCTTTCGTTCCCAGTAAGATTTACCTTGCATATTGTGTACCCGCCTGTGTATTTTTGTTGTCTTGCAGCGAATTCAAGTAATAAAAGAATGTGTCCTCTCCGAAATACCAATGTGCCACCGAAGTAGCGAAAACCCTAATACCCCGTGGTGCTGCAGATGCCCGGGGTACTTAGGCTTAGTCTGGGTGCTACGGATTCCCAACCAAGAATAAAAACCCTAATACCTCGCGGTGCTGCGGATGCCCAGGGTACTTAGGCTTGGTCTGGGTGCTACATACTCCCAATCAAGAATAAAAACCACTAATACCTCGCATTGCTGTGGATGCCCGGGGTACTTAGGCTTGGTCTGGGTGCTACGGACTCCCAACCAAGAATAAAAACCTTAATACCTCGCAGTGTTGCGGATGCCCGAGGTACTTAGGCTTGGTCTGGGTGCTACGGACTCCCAACCAAGAATAAAAACCCTAATACCTCGGGGTGTTGCGGATGCCCAAGGTACTTAGGCTTGGTCTGGGTGCTACGGACTCCCAGCCAAGAATAAAAACCCTAATATCTCGCGGTGCTGAAGATGCCCAAGGTACTTAGGCTTGGTCTGGGTGTTACAGACTCCCAACCAAGAATAAAAACCCTAATACCTCGAAGTGTTGCGGATGCCCGGGGTACTTAGGCTTGGTCTAGGTGCTACGGACTCCCAACCGAGAATAACCTCATGGTGTTGCGGATGTCCGGGGTACTTAGGCTTGGTTTGGGTGTTACGGGCTCCCAACCAAGAATAAAAACCCTAATACCTCGGGGTGCTGCGGATGCCCGAGGTACTTAGGCTTGGTCTGGGTGCTACGGACTCCCAACCAAGAATAAAAACCCTAATACCTCGCAGTGCTGCGGATGCCTGGGGTACTTAGGCTTGGTCTGGGTGTTACGGACTCTCAACCAAGAATAAAAACCCTAATACCTCGCGGTGCTGCGGATGTCCGAGGTACTTAGGCTTAGTGTGGGTGCTACGGACTCCCAACCGAGAATAAAAACCCTAATACCTTGTGGTGCTGCTGATGCCCGGGTACTTAGGCTACCAAGAATAATAACCCTAATACCTCGCGGTGCTGCGGATGCCCGGGGTACTTAGGCAACCGAGAATAAAAACCCTAATACCTTGCGGTGCTGCAGATGCCCGGGGCACTTACGCTTGGTCTGGGTGCTACGGACTCCCAACCAAGAATAAAAACCCCAAAACCTCACGGTGCTGCGGATGCCTGGTGTACTTAGGCTTGGTCTAGGTGCTACGGACTCCCAACCAAGAATAAAAACCCTAATACCTCACGGTGCTCCGAATGTCCGGAGTACTTAGGCTTGGTCTGGGTGCTACGGACTCCCGACCAAGAATAAAAACCCTAATACCTCACGGGGCTGCGGATGCCCGAGGTACTTAGGCTTGGTCTGGGTGCTACGGACTCCCAACCAAGAATAAAAACCCTAATACCTCGTGGCGATGTGGATGCCCGGGGTACTTAGCTAGGCTTGGTCTGGGTGCTACGGACTCCTAACCAAGAATAAAAACCCTAATATCTCATGGTGCTGTGGATGCCCGGGGTACTTAGGCTTGGTCTGGATGCTACGGACTCCTAACCAAGAATAAAAACCTTAATACCCTCTGGTACTACAGAAGCCCGGGGGACTTAGGCTTGGGCGGGGTGCTACGGACTCCCGACCTAGTAGCCGAGACCTTGATGCCTCGCGGTGTTTAAGGTGCCCGAAATACTTAGGCACTGCGGAAAAAAAGGTTAACACAATCTACCCGACAAAAAGGGAACAAGCAAAACATCAGAACATTAATACAGGCATGCGCACATCAAAGGTAACAAATATTTTCCTTCATTCATATGGGAAATACATTGATGTCGACATCTTATAGAAGTGCCAAGATACAATCAGAAGATCTGGTAAGGGAGATCACTCCTCTACTTGGGCTTTTCTCTATCACTTCATCATTCCTGCAAGTCACTTGACCCGAAGTCATCTTCCACTAGCAGATAAGCGAGGACCCACGCGCGATAAGAACAACTGGGGGAACATATGAGTGTAACAATTCCGTCTGAAGACCCCGACTACCTCTTCCCGTAAAGATGCATTCAACAACAAGGATGCCTACCAAATTCAAAAGGAAGAAGAGGGGGAGCAGCAGATACAACTCCCCTCCGGGCGATGGTACTACACCATCCCCGGCAAACGCCATCCGATGCCCAAAACTAGGGGAAACGAGCAGCTCGGAAGGGGATGACGTTTGAGGCGGAGAGGGGATGCACCGCCCGGGAAGGGGCAGAAGATGAACCATCAGGAGATGTCATCTCCGCTATTCTCCTCGGCGGAGCACATGATGTCTCTTCTAGACTCCTCGGCCAAACCCGAGGTCCCACCTCCGCCAGGATCTTCAACGAGACCCCAGACATTATCTCCGCTATGCTTCCTGGCAAACAGTGTGAAACACGTGGTTCCACCGCCGCTAGGCCCTTCGGCAAGAAACACTACTACATTTCTGCTATCTTCCCCAGCGGTGTCGACAACCCCTGTCGTAAAAAGGGGTGGAGGAAGGGGCACCGACATACCACTCGTCCCACAAAGAAACTATCAAGAGAAAGAAAGTGAAATGCATGGGGAAGGATGGTTCACGTTTCCCCCCTCTTTATAGCGACCACTGCCTCTCTTCGCATATAATGTAGGCATGGCGCGGGAATAGCAACGGACGCTAACCCTGAAGCGTCGCGTCGATTGGTATGCCTCCGCCGCACCTGGGAACGCGCAACCCTTTATGGGTCAATTCAAAAGGCTGGTTGGGATGCGAAGATGACAGTTCGGAGGCCACCAACACTCTCTAAAAGAGAAGGTCAAACGGGGCCCTACAGGGGAATAAATGCATGCCTGGTACGCGGGCTTGCGGAGTTAGCGTGGGAGATCAGTACTTAGGATTAAACCTGAAAACCCCCTGATCTCACTACTCTCTGAGCCCTTGGGGCGAAGACAAATGACATAGGGAGCCAAACGCAAAAGCATGCACAAGACAGCAAGGTAAAGAAGCAGTATCCTTTTAATCAAAATGGGTACAGCAGCTCCCTAGTAAACACATAATCCTACAACTCTTGGTCCTCGGGAGGAAGCTCCTCCCAAACCTAGCCGACCCTCATAAACTCGGGTCGGCATCTGGAGACAGAAGTTGATCCTTCTTCAACTGGTCAATAACCCCGTGAAAGCCTTGCTTCAAGCACTTCATTACCTGGCACGCAAGGATATCGTCAAATTCATCCGATTCCAGGAATTTGACTTTAAAGTCTGCTTCAACCCCTCTGGTGCTAGAAGCCTCAGCCGCCCGAAGGTCGCACAGCTCGGCTTCAGCAGCCTCCTTGGCGCACTTCAGCTGTTCTATCTCGGCAGACATCCTATCTTGCTCTGCCAGGGTCTCCCTGAGTCTGTCTGACGCGGCCCATACCTCTAATTGAGCCTGGGCTAGGTCATCCTCAAAGATAGACAAGCGATCAGTCACCATCATGAGGTCGGACTCCTGTTGGCTGAGCTGCTGCGCTTGGTTCTGAACGGACGTGTTCAACCTCTCGGTCGAGGCCTCCATAAGTCTGATATCACCCAACAACTTTCTCTCTCTCATCTGAAGCTAATCCCGCTCTTGCGTCACCTGGAGCAGGTCCTTGGTAAGGGTCACCGCCCGCTCGGAGGCCAACCGTTCCCGATGCGGGGAACTATGTAGGGCGGACTCCTTGGCCATCAGGGCATTCAGCTGATACTCTACCTTCGCCCGTAGAGCTCGGCTGACCCCCGCTTGCATAAGTCCCGCCCGGTGCTCGTGGTCAGCGGTGGCCTATGCTCTTAGGGCTCGTCGGATCAAGGTTTCAATCTGGGGCCAGGCATACAAGCCACGACTGGCTGTCAGGCAATCTTCAACCGCCTGCCATTGCACCAAAGAATTATAGAACATACAAAAACAACATCCTATGTAACAGTAACATGCACATTCAGAAGGGTCTCGCGAAGAATGGTTAGAGGTCCCGTAGAGACCTGTACGACCGCTCCTCCCTGGGACCTTGAGATGTCAGCCCGGCTCCTAGAAGGCGACAAACCTCTACGCGGGTGAAGCAGTTGGACAACAGGAGCTCCAGGGGGCAGTGTAGAGGGGCCGGAGTCACCCTCCTCAATACTGGAAGTCCCCTCAGACGAGGGCCCCTTGGCAGGAACCTCCTTCAACTACACTGGGGGGAAAGAGTGCATGGAAGCCTCCAATGCTGCATCCAGCCTCGTTTGAAGACGGTCGAGTTACATCCTGTATTAGGTGCGCAATACCTCCTTACTCTTCGAAGCTCGGTAGGGTCAATTAAAGGAGAACCGAGGGCCAAGACACCTGCCTCCGGAACAGCAATTGGCGAGACGGGGGAAGATAGGGGAACAGACTCCCCTCCTCAGGGACAGCGGGAAGGGGGTTAGGGCCACTGGAGTGCAGCCTTTTTCATCTGGGGCTCGAGCCTTCCGGAATCTGTCTCTTCTGCCGACTAGCGAATGGTACGGTTGCAGGGGTAGTCGGGGGTGAGGACCCCTCACTGACCCCCTCCGGATGAACAGCAGCCGGGGGAAGGTCACCCCCTGAAGGAAGATCTACCTGAGAGTCAACCGATGGACCGAAAGACCCGTGACTCGCAACGAGCGGAGGCACGACAGTAGCCTCTGCCCTCCCGGGCGAAGTAGGCCCGCGAGATGATTCAGCAGTCCCCTTTGAGGGCTCGGCAGACACAGGGGGTGCATCAGGAGCGACCAGGGGAGGAGTCAGCGCCTCCTGCTTGGCCTCCTCCCACTTGATAAGTCGGCCCATCACCCTGGAGAACATGACTTCCTCTACAATAGCCAGATAAGGAAACATTAGTTAGAACTAACGAGCATTGATGAAAAAGACGAATGTACCGAGGTTGTGGTTGATCCAAGTCACTTTGGAGCTAAGGCCCGCCCGGTACAGGAGCTCCTCACTCTGCACCAGTCCAGGTCTACTGAACTCCATGCCGGAGGGTACATTCCTAGCGTGTTGGTACGCTGGACTCTGGAGAAACTCCCCTAGAGAGGGAGGAGTCAGTAAAGCCTCCGTCCAACGAAGAGAACTAAAGGGCAACACAGGCAGTTGGATGAAGAAAAACTTCTCCTTCCACCCTTTGTGTGAGGTTCCCTCTCCTAAGAACCTATGGTCCGGACGTGCCGAAAAGCTAAAGACCCCTTGGGAGCCGATCAGAACGAAGAAAGAATGAAAGAGACGAGGAGTCAAGGGGAGGTCGAAAAGCTTGAAGATAATATACGCCCCCCCCATCTGAGCAAAGGCATTGAAAGCCATCTGGTGAAGGGGCATATCAAAATAGGAGGCTATATTCATGAAGAAAGGGAGAATGGGGAAGCGGAGCCCTGACTCTACTTGCCCTAAGAAGAAGGTAGAAAAGCCTGCGGGAGGCTCCACGGGCGTCTGGTCTACCTTAGGGATAACCACCGCCATCTCGGTCGGGATGCTGTAGGCCTCAATGGCCGCCTGCAGAGCCTCCAGTCTCACTCGCGAAGAAGCAGACTCGTACCACTCCGCCCGGTAACCTTCCATGGTTCCTAAGGAAAAAGGCAAGGAGGCAAGCTACTTACGTTCAAAAGAGTCCTTAGAGACGAAGAGGAAGACGAGGTGCACCCAGCAACGAAGTCAGAAGTTGGTCGAACATCTTCACCTTCCCTTCTTATACCAAGGAAGCCGCTTGCATGAACGTAATGGGAGCAAGGCACGTGGAAAGCAAGAAACCGCCATATCGGGGCTGCGCCAGAGACAGTTGTCTGACGTGAGCCAGCTACAGCGACGCACGTTAGTAGGAGAGCGTGAAAAAGGCCGTTGAAGCACGTGGCGAGGAGGCATTCGCAAAAAGACCTTGTCGCTATCAAAGAGCGTCATGCGCCTTTATCACGGATGGACATGTATCATTGCGGTACCTCGAAAGTCATGGAAGCCTTATGGGAAGGACAAATCCAAAAAGGGATTTCCTTGGGACCCGGGGCAAAATTCTACAATCGTAAGACCTTGTATAACTACTAAAGAAGCAGCAATGGATGCAAAAGACCCACTAGGACATAGCTTCTTCATCACCACACTAGTCCGATCAGTCAGCAACACTTTCTTCGATCAGACTTGAAGGGAGGGACTTGTGATAGGGTTACGTATCCCTTGGCAGGACACGTGAGGCGAAGAAGCCGGGTGGCAAGATGTGGCGAGTCCGAGTGACTCCTTTTCGGAGCTCCCGGGACACTCACAGGAAGAGGAGCCTCCAGGCCCCCCTCCGTGGTAAACACGCCCTCGAAAATCAAATTAGAAAACCCCTCCCGGGATCACCCCGGGAAGTCGGGTCCCCAGACCACCTTGGGGAAGCGGAACGCCCGCGACCACCCAGGCCAGAAGACCCCGAGATCACCTCAGGGAAGCGGAGCCCAATAAGCATTCGGCCTCAAGTAACGACCCCCTTTTATTCGGATCTGCAGATAACCATCACCCGTTATTGTGGAGTCATCATGACCCATAAATATCGCAACGGGCCGAACTTGATGGTAGCGTGGACCATTGCAAAGGTTATCCAGTAATTGACCAACGGGGGGACGTGGCAAAGATCGCGAGGACGCATGAAGGCAGCCGTCGCAGATATAAAAGGTACCCTAACCCCTCCGGTAAGAGGGTTATGCATTCTCTACGACTCATACATCTTTCTGCCTTATACTCTTTCTCTCCCTCAAGGCACTGACTTGAGCGTCGAAATGGGCTCCGCCGGACAACCTCCGGCGTGTTCCCTTAACGCTCGTGTTGATCTCACAGGACGCGAAGTTCCTCCCCTAACGTCAACATCCGCGTGGGTTAAACTCTGGTGATTGACCGTCGACGTTGATTCTTTCCGGAACACTAATAAAATATTGATCAATTTAATTTTCGACGAAATTAATTGAACTTTTCAATCATAATATATTTCCATTTGATTTTTAAAAATGTATACTTAACACAAGTTAGCCATGTTATTTGGCACATTCGTATCTTGTACTAAGGAAAAATTCCAGCACTTACTCGATCATGACACACTTACTCGATCATGACAGGTTCGAGGATGGGTTCGTCTGAAAATATTTACTTATTTGCTTTAACTCAATTTTGATTTTAAAAATTGAAATCGAATTACATAATCCATATTTTAAAAAAATAAATTTCTAAATTATTGGAATTAAATTTTTATCCACTCTTAACTAAACTAATTATTCATTTACCGCCCTACTCTTAAATTAGGGTTTTATTTAAGGAGAGGGGTAAATGATAATCGTGGGGCCAATATAAATTTTGCCGATATTTTAAAGCCCTAGACGAGGCGGGCCCCGACTCCATCGCGGATTCTCAACCATCCAAAAGAGTCGAGCTGGCAAAAATCCACGGTCAAGCTTTCCCGGCCAATCCTCGCCTCTCGCCTCATCTTATCTTATCCAGCGGCGGGTCTGCTGTCGCGTATGAACTACCGACCTCTTCCACTGTTCGGCGCCGCTTCGTTGCCCTAATTACGGTGGTTGATCAACCTGTTGCCTACCCCGTACCACGCACCAAATCCTCGTAGAGTTATTTGCCGACTCCGCTCTTCTTTTTTTCCATCTCCACCGCCGGATAGAACGAGGAGCCGAGGGTTTGGTCCAGTGTTCGCGCCGCAGGACCACTCCACGATCTGCGTCTCTCGCCATGTCTTCCGGAAATCAAGGTCTCCCTTCTCTCTTCCCATCCTTCGCGTTGATTTTTTTTCCTGCCCCTGTCGAGTAGCCGATCAATTTCTCTGTGAGTGCCTGTACAATTTCATGGGAAAAAATTCTGATCTGTGCACCGTTCTAGCTTTTCCGGACGGAGCGCGTTGTTGGACTCCGAAGGTGTTTTGTTTTGCCCGTGAATTTGATAGGGATTCTTAATTTCTGATCCAATTTTGCATGTTTCTTATTGTACTGGGGTTTTTCTGATCATAGGCAGCCCACGCTTTACTTCAGATTGAAGTAGACATTAGACAAGTGACATTGGACTTTTTTGGGAGAGCTCTATGGCTTCAGTCTGGAACTGAATGAGTTGTGGAGTAGCTATGCTTCTAATTTTTTGATCTGAAACTTTCTAGTTAGTTTTTGGGATATTGCTCTTTTGGACGTCTGAAATCAGGGGCCTGGTTTGCTAACTAGCTCTTCAGCTTAATTAGTTTCCATAGATCTTGTTTGACAACTTTTGTAGTGCAAAAATGGATAATTTTAAGGAAACTGTATAGGTATATAGGTTTTGAAGGGTGAGTGAATTATGATTAACATGGCTTTGCATATTCTGGTTCTGTGGTTCATACATCTTACCAATCAAATAAATGTGGTACTTTTCTTTATGATTATGTGAGACACTTTTTTCAGTTAATGGTTTGGAACATTATCTAATGCAAGTCATTAGGAACAAACGTATATCTTTAGTAGTTTTCCAAAGGAAGAGTTTATCCTGATTATGCGAATACTATCTCCCTTTGTTAGGCAGATTACCTCTTTAGCTGGTAAGCCTGGTTGAAATAAATAAAAAATCAGATACCCTCTTTTTGGCAAGCCCCTTTGAACTTTGATTTTCATGTGTTTGCAGACAACAAATCTAGTTCAGTTGAAAACAAAAGTTCGACATCTGAAGCATCACCCACTGATTCCAACCAGCAGCAAGCCGGATCTCGGAGGACCAATTCAATCCCAGCTATGGGGTTTCCAATGAACCCTTTTGATTTTTCTGCTATGCAAAACCTGCTTAATGTAATTACTCTCCTATTATTTTTTAATAAAATGATTTTGAAGCTTAACTGACACCAAAGTACCATGTAGTATCTTAAGTGGTAATTTGACACTAATTATTTTTGTCAAATAAGCCACAATTATGAGCAGTGTGTCAGTTTTTTTTATTTGAAAATTTGAAGTAATCAACTGCTACTAGTTTGAGATGCCTGATTGATAAGCACAAAAGTGTATGTTAATTTGAAGTTCTTGGAAACATCCTCATCGAAGTACTAAGAATGTCTGAAAGTTGTTGTCTATTTGTTTAGTTTCATTTGTGTAAGGATGGCAAATTGCCCTGTCTCAATTAAAAACTGCTTCACCCTGAGCCGATTGAGGCTGCTTGCCTACCCCATAACCTAAATGGGGTAGGGATAAGACCAAAAAATCAACTTGCATATGCGAGGGCGGGGTGTGAGGTAGATCTTTTTGCTTGTCTACCCTGCATGCTAGTCCTTGAACCTGCCTCAAATATATGGTTTATTTTATATTTCATTACTTTGCTCTGCTTGAGAAGCAGAGCTGGGATGAGGAAGAATTGTAATTTCCCTACCTCACATCACCTCACTTCCTATATGGGCCGAGGATGGGAATTGAACCTGCTCTGCCTTACCCCAGTAGCATCCCTACTCCTATGCATGTTTTTTGCTAGCTCTTTTTCCCTTGAGTTTGTGTGGCTGAAAACAGATTCCCTATTTTTTCTTTGGGAAGTCAAATATCATTCTTGTTTGTTGGGTTTGAGAGAAAAATTCATTCTACAACAGTAGATATGTGCAACACTAAATATATGGTTTATTTTATATTTCATTACTTTGCTCTGCTTGAGAGGCAGAGCTGGGATGAGGAAGAATTGTAATTTCCCTACCTCACATCACCTCACTTCCTATATGGGCCGAGGATGGGAATTGAACCTGCTCTGCCTTACCCCAGTAGCATCCCTACTCCTATGCATGTTTTTTGCTAGCTCTTTTTCCCTTGAGTTTGTGTGGCTGAAAACAGATTCCCTATTTTTTCTTTGGGAAGTCAAATATCATTCTTGTTTGTTGGGTTTGAGAGAAAAATTCATTCTACAACAGTAGATATGTGCAACATTATTTTTGTAAATAAATTAGAATCTTAGATGGGATCATGGGAAAACTTGGACTCAAGTTGCTGAAATGATTTTTGGTTGAACTAATGACTGAGCAAAAATCTATATTGTCTTTGAAAAACTAAGATGATGTGAGTATGAGAAAATGTTATTGTATGTATTTAAATTGTGCAGTTATGTTAGTACATAGGCTTTTTCTAATTTACTTGTGGATATAGGACCCTACAATTAAAGACATGGCTGAACAAATTGCAAAAGATCCTGTATTTAACCAAATGGCTGAGCAACTTCAAAAGAGTGTCCATAGTACAGGACAGGATAGTGTTCCTCCATTGGATCCTCAGCAATACATTTCAACCATGCAACAAGTCATGGAAAATCCACAGTTTATGAAAATGGCTGAACAACTTGGAAATGCTATTATGCAGGTTGTCCATTTACTAAGGCAATTTTCTACTCTCCAATCAGTCATACTCATCTTTGTTTATTGTTTAGGATCCTGGCATGTCTTCAATGCTTGAAAATTTGACAAATCCTGCTCAGAAAGAGCAGATTGAGGAACGAATGGCTCGCATGAAGGATGATCCATCATTGAAGGGAGTTCTTGAAGAGATAGAAACAGGAGGTCCTTCTGCTATGATGAAGTAATGTATCTCAATGATTTTCTATACATATATCTGTTCTTCCATATATCTGTTCTTCCATGATTAATCCATTCATTTCTAGATACTGGAATGATTCTGATGTTCTTCAAAAGCTTGGTCAAGCTATGGGAGTTGGGCCTTCAGGTGATGGTACTTCCACTACTGATCTTTCAGCAACTGAAGAAGCTGAAGAGGAAGGTGGATATGAAGATGAATCTATCGTTCATCAAACTGCTAGTGTCGGTGACGTTGAGGTATTACATCAGTTTCTATTTAATATCTATGCCTTTTATTCTCCAATGGGAAACCCCATACTGTTGCCTAACATGGCTTATATATGTTGATGTTATATTTTGGTGTTGACTTTGCACCTCAAAGGCATGCAGGATTGGATATCTAAGATTTGTTTAAGATGTTCAGATTGCCAACTGATACTAATATTGTGTCAGCATGCTTTCTTAATAAAGATGTCTGGCTAACTTAAGAGTTTAGGTTATGGAGATGGGACTTTGGCTTAAAAGGAAAAAAGATTCGAGATTTCTGATTGAAAAGATTTCCTAAAGACTAGGGGAAAAAATACATAGAACTATTTAAAGTGCATCAGTTGATTCAATTTATGAATTTATCCAAGTACAAACAAATTCATAAGATTTTTTTAGGTGGAAGAGGATTGTAATTCTTTCCATTAGAGGTATAATGACGGATTAGGAAGCTCGAAGAGGAAATATTGAAGGCAAGCTTTTGTTATATATCCGGTGATCCCCCTCCTTCAGGCAAATCTTCCAGCTCTCAAGCACTTCAGAAGGGAACTCATTTTGACTGTCTCAAAAAAGAAGACTATACCACTGGTTATTTAACATCAATTCCTTTTTTTACATTCATTTTACACTAACGATAATAAAATTGTTTGCCTTAGTGCCTGGCTCAATAAGAGTGGTGGTTACCTTAATGAGAAAACAGAAAGGGAAAGCGCATTAGTGTTTGCTATTTAAATTCATCAATGCCTATGTGCATTATAGGCTTTCTTTATTTAAACATGTCCTTTTGTCCCTTCTTTATATTCCTAGTAACTATTTGCTAACTCGAGGGTAACCTCCACATTTGTCTTATGTTCTGGTATGCCTATTACTACTTTATTCTATATTCTCTCAAAAAGCATTTACTTCACAACCGTCTGTCAATACGGTTTCATACAGTTTCTGTGGTATTAACCAAGAAGTCATAGGAAGATTCACGGTGTTGATCACAGTTTCAATGATACATGCCCAAATAGGAAGATTCTCTTTGTGGATCATATCGAGGAAATGAACCACTAAAAAGGGTGGGGAGAAGGTATCAATCAGAGCAATAGCAGTAGCAAGAAGGGGTGATGCCACAGTTGGGAGAAATCAAGATATATTTATATTCTAGACGTATATTTGTTCCAAATTTAATTGTTAGTATAAGTCCAACTCAGTGGCTAACAGAGATACATCTGGTAAATAATTTCAATATTAATTGTCTTGGAAGCATTATTTTTATTCTATATAACTGAATATAGATGAATATATTATCTGGACTTCGATGAAGAAATTTTTTACAGCGTATGTCAATCAGTCAATCATTTATTTTATGAGCTGTATGGATTATGCTCTGACGTATATGTTTGGATGTATTGTGTATCTCCAATAGCATAAGTGCCTTAAATAATTATCCTGTCTAACTAGTAATGTGGCTTATAGTGTATCAATATGGTTTCCTTTTCAACTGTTTTAGGGACAGTGTTCTAAATACTGCATCAATATAGTTTCCTTTTCACACTTTTAAGTTGATAACTGTAGGCTTAGGTTGTATGTTATCAAATGAGTGAGATGAAGAGAAGAATAACATAAAATAGTTATAATATCCATCAACTGTTTTAATGCAGATACTTTGGCTAAAAGGTACCAACCTTAGCTACAGAGAACAACTAATTTCTCATTGTAATGTATAATTGATGTTTTCATCTAGGAGGCCAATTCTAAAAGATCATGTGAGTGATTATAGTTTATCTCTTTGCCTTGTAGTTGAGTCTTGTTCTCCATTTTTTACTTGATTGAATTTATTCTTGGACCGTAATATGTGTGTATCAGACATGGCCACAACAACAACAACAACAACAACAAAGCCTTATCCCACTAGGTGGGGTCGGCTAACATGGCCACAACTTGCAGCTAAAAAAAAAAAAAAAAAAAAAATCACGTCCAAATTCTGCATTATCTTTACTTTGGAAATGGATGTATGCTAAGGCTGTTTTTCTCTAGCCTTTCACTTGATCTTTTGTCTTAGGACCATTTTGGACGTGGCCTAAAGAAACAAATACGTTTTCTTTCCCAATTATGTTCAGTACTAAGTACGTGGTGTAGAAGTTGGTAGGTATATCACATGCAGCACTGGCTGCCTCTGGTTGCTATGAATTTTGACATATGAGGGAAAGAGCTATGTAACATGGCATCAAGTCTAGTAAGTTCACTTAGGAAAGAAATTCTGAAGGCATGTGGATAAAGCTCATTGTAAGAGTGAGAAAATTTTTGCAAAGAAAACTGCATTTTTTAGTAGTACCCATACCTGTCAAATGCTGGAATTTGCATTGGCATTTGTGTTATGCATATAGTTTTTTTGTTTTTTTTTGCATGCCTTGCATCATACTTGCACTAGGTTGTAATCAGGATTTATAAATTTAAGAGAATCTGATTCAATTACTTTTATTATTTTAAATACTCCTAATAAAACATAACATATTGTACTCTTAAATCTTTATCACATCTATCTATATATACTCACATGAACAAGAAAATGTGTCTTTTTGAAAGTATTTCCTCTATCTGCTATATATACTGATATTGTATTCTATTGAGTATGCATTATTTTGAGGATGGTTGGATTGGATTGCCAGCCATGCATTTTTTGCATAACTCTGATGCGACTATTCAGTTATATTTTGTGCAATTTTCTTGGTTATGTATGGTGAAATTATTTTGTTTCAGGGTGTATTTTTTTTTAAATTTTAAACAAGTTATTTTTATTGATCGTGTAGGGTTTGAAGAAGGCCTTGGATGCTGGGGCTGACAAAGATGAAGAGGATTCGGAGGGAAGAAGAGCTTTACATTTTGCTTGTGGTTATGGTGAGGTATGGTCGATAAAGTTTTTGCTCATTCCTTGATAAAGTTTTTGCTCATCCCTCAAGGAAATTAACAGTTCTATCTTTCACTTGTTCCTTTACAAAACATTTTTCCCCATGCTATTGATTTTTTGTATTTGTGGTATCAAGTTTGATCTATGTAGTATTAAAATGAAATTAAATGGTATCTTCAGCAATAGCTTTTCAGTGTGATTGCTTTTTGATTCAGAGTCTAAAGTAATCTTGAGTGCCTCCAATCAAAATTAGAATTTCAGCACTTCGACTCCCATTGAGCTTGGTGACATGGAAATTTACTGTGATTTAGATGCTTGAATAACTTTGCACGTAACCCTTTTGAGTCTATATGACACATTACCTCAAGCATATAAGCTTGTCTCCACTCTGCAAGTCGAGGATTTCTTGTAGGGCTGTGACCTTATCTGATCTTATATTTTCTTCTGTGAATTGTCTAGAACATAACAGGAGTTGTTGATTTCATAATTGATTTAAACAAGAGTTATCTGCTTTGCAGTCTGCATTTTCATTTTGTTTATCAAGATGTTGCACTGATCCAGATGATTTTACTGAGCCTACATGTAATATGGATGAGATGGTTTATCATATTATTCCAAGGAAATAAAGAATTATACCACAAGGTAGCTACTCTGATGTTGACTCTAGCTGTTGATTGAGTTTGATCACATGTAGTATGAATCGTAAATACAATTCTTCGATTTTTAACCTGGAAGAGTGATTTGAAAAAGGGATTACAGATGATGATTGAAGAGGATGATCTCTGAGACTTTCAAAATGAACTTTTTTTTTGTATATTATTCTTCAACATCCATGCTATATATGTGAAAAAAGATAAGTAGAATCAGAGTCTAGAACTGAGATTTCACTATTGATGTGTGCTGTGCCTTTCAGCTAAAACCATGATTTCACAACATGTATTGTGCATCTCATAGGTTATATATGTTGATTAAATTTACAATATGTTGTGCTAAAATATATTGACATGATTGCTTATTCATGGGGTTACAAAAGACTCATTTAGTTTATTTGTATACTGCAAGTTATATAAGTTTCATAAAGTATGATGGTGCTGTAAGTAACATGTAGCAGACCCAAAATATTTGGCACAAACATCACTAAAATACGCATAATGCCCACATAATGATTAACCAATAATGAACATTTTCCCTAAAGATTAGCCCTTCTTTACACCTATCATATGCTTTCTAGTTGAGGGATGTTTTCTCTCTTTTTCATTGATTCTTATATTTTAGTTAAAATAGTCTGATTTTTTCTCATCTAAGCTGGCAATAGGTGGCTAGTAACTAATTATGCGGTCAGGTGAGGCTTTGGATATGTCTAGCAGAGATAAATGCTCTTTGAGAAATATGTAAAATATTGATTTAAATTGATATTTCATAAAATAAAACTATTCAAAAAGGTAATAAGTTTAATGAAATGTAAGTTTAATTTATAAATGGCCGTATCTCACATTTGAATATAGGCAATAATAGATTAACTATTAAATTAAATGGATATTTTATAAACATGAAATAAATTTAACTTTAGTCTAGAAATGCCTAAAAGGCACGTCAAAAGTTGGTCTAAGTCATTAGGGAGGAGCCTATCTATGGCACTTGCCTTGGAGTACCATTAAACCACCCCAAATAGGGAGTTATGGGCTCTCTCCTCAGCATTGTCAGAGGCCGTAGAGGCTAGAGGTGAGGATAAGCCATTAATAGGGTCCACTGGTCTACTAGTCCAAGAGGACAACTCAATATTCTTTCAATATGAATTCGTTGCTCTCATCACAAACCATTTGCATGGCAATAACCTGAGCCACAATCAACTGAATTAGCCAAATCCCATCAGATTCAGGCAAAAAAAAAGATGGGATGAGGCATACTATATAGATGGGTGTAATTTGATAATTGTTATGTGTTGTAAGAGATACAAAGATTAACCCTATTTATATACAAAAACTAGGACCTTTTCAAAAGGAATAAATCAAATCCTATCTAAGAATAAATCAATACTTATCCCTAATATTTAGGATATTCTAACACTCTCCCTCAAGCTAGAGCATATAAATTATATGCACCCAGTTTGTTACATATGTAGTCAATTCGAGGACCTCTCAGTGACTTAGTAAATATATCTGCTAGCTGATCATGTGAGTTAACAAAACTAGTAGATATTTCTCCAGATATGAGTTTCTCTCTGACGAAGTGACAGTCGACTTCAATATGCTTTGTCCTCTCATGAAAAACTGGATTTGAAGCGATATGCATGGCGGCTTGGTTATCACATATAAGTGACATTTATGTGACATCTCCAAACTTTAACTCCATGAGCAACTGTTTAAGCCATATAAGTTCTTGACTGGCTATAGCCATAGCTCGATATTCTGCCTCTGCACTAGATCTTGCCACAACATTCTGCTTTTTGCTTTTCCAAGAAATAAGGTTACCTCCGATAAATATACAAAAACCAGAAGTAGATCTCCTATCACTGGGAGATCCTGCCCAATCTGCATCAGAATATCCTATGATTCGAGTATGTCCTTTGTCTTCGTACAAAAGACCCTTTCCTGGAGCGCCTCTGATATATCGAACAATGCGAATTACAACATCCCAATGTTCTTTACATGGAGAGTTGAGAAACTGACTTACTACACTTACTGCGAATGAGATATCTGGACGAGTAATAGTAAGATAACTTAGTTTCCCTACTAATCGCCTGTATCGTTCAGGATCTGGTAGAGGCTCCCCCTGATTTGGCAAGAGCTTGATATTAGGATCCATAGGGTTGTCAACTGTCTTTGAGTTTAACATTTTTGTTTCTTCTAGAATATCCATTGCATACTTTCTTTGGGATATAATGATCCCATTTCTGGACTGTGCTACTTCTATCCCCAAGAAATATTTGAGTCTGCCGAGATCCTTTGTCTGAAAATGTCTGAAAAGATGTTGTTTCACCTGTGAGATCCCAAGATGATCACTACCCGTGATGACAATATCATCAACATAAACCACTAGGTAGATGCAACCAGTAGATGAGTGGCGATAAAAGACAGAATGGTCAGCATTGCTTCGAGTCATGCCAAACTGTTGAATTACAATACTGAATCTACCGAACCATGCTCTGGGTGACTGTTTGAGACCATATAAAGATTTTCGCAAGCGGCACAAAAGACCAGAAGACTCCCCCTGAGCAACAAAACACGGAGGTTGCTCCATGTAGACTTCTTCGAGTAGGTCACCATGTAAGAATGCATTCTTGATGTCCAACTGATATAGAGGCCAGTGTTGAATCGCAGCAATGGACATGAGTAAGCGTATAAAAGACATCTTGGCAACAGGAGAAAATGTGTCCTCATAATCCAATCCGAAGACCTGAGTATAACCTTTAGCAACGAGACGAGCTTTAAGTCGATCAACCGTTCCGTCTGGACCAATCTTCACCGTATATATCCATCGACAACCAACTGACTTTCCTGGTGATTGAATAAAGAAGAAGACTTTCCTGGTGGTAGAGGAACGAGGTCCCAAGTCCCACAGCTCCGTAAAGCACTCATTTCGTCCAGCATAGCCTGTTTCTATCCCGGGTGGGCAAATGCATCTCCTGCATTCTTCGGAACAGAAACAGACGACAAAGAGGAAAGACAAGAATAATAGGAAGGAGAAAGACGATGGTAACTCATAGATACATAATGTGGAGAAGGATTACGAGTGGAACGTATACCTTTCCAAAGTGCAATGGGAATATCAGATTCAGACGACTCGACCGGAGGAAGGGGTGTAGGATCTGGCTCCAGAGATGATCCCATGGCTGGCGGCAAAGCTGGCTTAGGACGACGTTGATAAACTTGCAACGGAGGAGAAATTGGAGCTGGAGGTGATAGAGAGTCCTCCGGAGGATAAAAGACTGATACAGGCACAGAAGAAGGAAACTCGGAAGACGATTCTGAAGGCCCAAAGAAAGGAACCGAATCAAAGAACGTGACATCAGCAGAGATGAAATACCGACGGAGAGTAGGGGAATAACACTTGTACCCTTTCTGAGACCGTGGGTACCCAAGGAAAACACATTTATGCGACCGAGGAGAGAGTTTATCAATTCCAGGATCAAGAGCATGAGCAAAACATGTAGAACCAAAGACCCTAGGTGGTAAAGGATGAAGGGACTGATTTGGATACAGTATATGATAAGGTATTTGACCCTGTAAAGTAGAGGAAGACATGCGATTGATAAGATAACATGCAGTAAGTACGGCTTCTCCCCAAAACCGTAGAGGAACATGGGAGTGGTGGAGAAGAGCCCGGGTGGTCTCTAGAAGATGACGATTTTTGCGTTCTGCAACTCCATTCTGTTGAGGAGTATGAGGACAAGATTTCCGATGTAATATGCCGTGAGTTGCCAAGAAGGTCTGAAACGGAGTAGATAGATACTCACGTGCATTATCACTCTGTAAGGATCGGAGAGGGATACCAAATTGTGTTTTTATTTCATTAAAAAAAGATTGGAAAATAGAAAATAGTTCGGATCGATCCTTCATCAGATATAACCAAGTACAACGGGAGAAATCGTCTATAAAAGTAACAAAATCTCGTGACCCTAATGTAGAGGTAACACGACTTGGACCCCAAATATCGGAATGAACCAAAGCAAAGGGAGACGTAGCCCGATTTATAATGCGAGGAGAAAACGAACTACGTACATGCTTACCTAACTGACATGACTCACAAGATAAAGACTTTAAGTGAGATAGACTAGGATGTAATTGTTTTAACTTATCGAGACCAGGATGTCCTAACTGAGCATGAATCACAAGTGGAGATGCCGCCGTTGTACCAATGAAAGAGTTTTGGTGAAGTCGATATAGACCATGAGCCTCACATCCGAAGCCAATCATCCTCCTCGTATTCCGGTCCTGCAATGAAACAGAGGATTTAGTAAACGAGATGACACAATCAAGAGACCGAGTAAGCTGACTTATTGATAATAAATTAAAGGGAGCTCCGGGGACATAAAGAACATTCTGAATGGGAAGAGATGGAGAAGAATGAATACTACCAACACCTTGGGACTGAGTTTGAGAACCATTTGCCATGGTGACAAAGGGTAAATAACCGGAAGTAGATAACGAGGAAAAAAGAGATCTATTACCGGTGATATGATCGGTGGCCCCAGAGTCAAGTACCCAAGGACTCGAAGAACGAGATATGCCAGCAAAGGAATTACCAGCTTGTGTAACGACAGCAAGGGAATTAGAATCCCGTTGATCCTCATACCATTTCAGAAAGTCATCATAGGAAGGCTGTGGAGTCGGAGCCGGAGTTAACTGTGAAGTGGAAGCTGAAGAAGTGACAGGACATTGGGCGATCTGAGCAGCACGCGGAGGTCGACCATGGAGACTCCAACATTTATCAATCGTATGTCCTGGTCGGTGACAATGATCACACCAAGGACGTCCTTTGCCACCCTTACGAGGTGGAGGTTTGTTATTGTTCCGAGAAACCAAAGCCGAAGAGTCAACAGGAACAGAAGATGGAGTTGCTGAGATTTTGGCTGGGACATGGAGGAGAGTCGCCCAGGTAGAGTCCATGGTGGCCTCTATGGGGCTGCCTAGGATTTGATCACGAATATGAGAGTAATCTGTGGGCAGACCATATAAGGCCAGAGACATAAAAAATTTCTTTCGATTTTCAAGCTCTGCAACGGGAGTGGCCGCAGGAGGGAGCAGGTCATTGAACTCGCATAGAAGGCTAGAGACTGATCCCAGATAAGTTGACATAGAATCTTCGATCTGACGGGTACTAAAGATATTCATGAGGTCTTCACAAACTTGATAAAGTCGCCGAGAAGTGTTTGTAAACAGTTGTTGAGCCTGTATCCAAACATCCTTGCAGGTGATATGAGTGCGGAAGACATCCCTAAGAGATGGATGAATAGTAGCCCGGATAATACAACACAACTGAGCATCAACCTTTTTCCATAAAGGACGATCTGTGACTTGAATATCCTCCTCAGTTTGGGTGAGATGTGTCTCATAACCCTGTCCAACAAGCCAGAGTTTAATGTGAGAGGACCAAGAGGAATAATTCTTACCATCCAACAACTCCGACGATAGCGGTGCCGTGACGTGGTTGGTAAAAATTGAAAAATCCGGTTTCGTAGTGCCGGAGGCAGCCATGGCAAATTAAATCGGTGCTGATCCAATGAATATAAGGAGCGTGGATGGAGATTCTTCTACAGAGCGTCACGCCGGCGGCCTGGAAGTCTTGGAGGATCTTGGCCTTGGCGGGGGGCTGGTCGTCTACGGCGTTCACTAGATCGACGTTGTTGCCGAACTCGAAAGGTAAAAAAAAAAACTCTTGATGTCAGCGCCGGAATCTTTGATGGCGTCGATGATCTTGGTTTGATCCTTCAACTGCAAGAAGCCGACGGCGGAGATAACGACGTTGACTTGCTTGATGGCGCTCACCAGGCTTCCGTGGTTGTTCAGATCCCCGTGGAGGAGCGTTCAAGGGAAGAGATTCAGCGATAGGCGAGGGCAGCGGCGTGCGTGCGCGAGTAGCCGAGAGGCGCAGATGTGCGTGAACGGCAAGAGATCCGGCTTGCTGATGCTGTGCGCGGGGCAGCCGATGCGAGGAAGACGCTCGGGGAGGAAGGCCGCGCGTAAGGGGGAGAGACGCGTTCGGGAGAAGAACGCGCGTCGAGAGAAGCCGCGCTGTGAGAAGGAATCGCGAATACGAAACCCTAACGCTCTGATACCATGTAATTTGATAATTGTTATGTGTTGTAAGAGATACAAAGATTAGCCCTATTTATATACAAAAACTAGGACCTTTTCAAAAGGAATAAATCAAATCCTATCTAAGAATAAATCAATACTTATCCCTAATATTTAGGATATTCTAACATCCCTAATATTTAGGATACTAGGGTCCACTGGTCTACTAGTCCAAGAGGACAACTCAATATTCTTTCAATATGAATTCGTTGCTCTCATCACAAACCATTTGCATGGCAATAACCTGAGCCACAATCAACTGAATTAGCCAAATCCCATCAGATTCAGGCAAAAAAAAAGATGGGATGAGGCATACTATATAGATGGGCAAGAATTCAGTTAGCAGCTTTACAAATAACTCAATTAGAATTTGAGCAATTAAACAATCTGTCTTACTATCTACTCTTCTTTGATTTGATTTTGGATGTCTTCTTTAGCTAAGCATCAAATCCTTTTGAATTGTATAAATCTCTTCATTGGATTTGGTAAGCTTATCATGCAAAAATCACTTCGAGTCTGCTATATTATGCCACAAAGGACTATTGAATTTCACATGATTCAGTCTACCAGGTGAGGACCATTAGTGATTTATCTAGGTTTGGAGTTTTCAATGACTGGCCACAGTGCTTCATTAGCTACCAAGCGACAAGTGACCTCTTACAAATTCATCCTCAACGTGATGTGATGGATTTTCTTGCAGCTGCTTGTTCATTTTTTATTAACTTTTCACCCATGCAGCAGGGTGATATGGACCATTTTGATTGAGTAATTCTTTTTCTTTTAATCTTTGTTACTCTAGTCCAGATACTAACTTATCCCTCCATGTGAAAGGCCATGATGTAACCTGAGTTGTTTGATTTTCAATTATTAGTTTTATTTTTCAGGCGGACAGTATAACAACAAATTGCCACAGCTTTAATAATAGTATTTTTTTGAAAAAAAAAACTTTATTCATTGTTGTAGATTCGATACTGAATTACAATCGAGTATGCTTGTTTTGCTTCTCAGGTGCAGTGTGCTAAGGTCCTCCTTGAAGCTGGTGCTACAGTCAATGCACTGGACAAGAACAAGAATACTCCCCTCCACTACGCTGCTGGCTACGGGCGCAAGGAATGTGTTGCATTGCTTTTGGAGCATGGCGCAGCTGTGTAAGTCAACTCAACTAAATTAACCGTCACAGTCTTTGTACTTCATATCTGTGTTTTCTTGCCGCAGTACTCTGCAGAATTTGGATGGGAAGACTCCAATCGACGTTGCCAAGCTGAACAATCAAGATGCAGTTCTGAAGTTGCTCGAGCAAGATGTCTTCCTGTAAACATTCCTCATTCATCTGCTTCTGGCTGGAGGAGTGAACTCTGCTGTGGAAAGCAACTCCGCTGGTCTTTTACCGTTTCACAGCTTCCGGTTTGGTATGTTCTTTCTTTTTATCTACTTGCAGTTTTTTCGATAGACTTGCCGCATTGCAGTTCCATCTCTGAGATTGAATCTTTCTGCTACGGGGCGTGCAAATCAATCTCAATTAGTTATGTATCAGAATCATTCGTTCCAAAAGTGTGCACAATGATAAAAGTTTACGTGTTGTTATTTAGGGTCTGCGACTGGATACTTTCCGTTTATGTATGATTCTGATTGAACACAGTGAAACTTGCAGGCTTGTTATTGATTTGAATAAGTATATCGACCAGAATCTAGGTGGTACTGGTAGGTTATAAGCATTTTCTTGGGATGGTGTTTAGGGGAATAGTGTAATTGTTTACCAAGTTTTTTTTTTTGAGAAATATAATCTTTCCTTTCGAAAGGAGTAAAATTGGTGTCGTGTGATTTTTTGGTCGAGTTTGAGTTCTATACAATAATTGTGGTTCAATTCTTCCTTGAGATCTTATATTAGTTGGAGTTTTGTCCATCGGTTAGCGCTTTTATAATCTTTCATTTTAATTTAAGTGATTCGATAGATCTAAGTGGTCATGAACTCTTATAATTAATTATTTGTATTAAAAAAATCATTGAATATGAAGCCAAATATAATGTTAAATGTACTAACATATGTATTCATGAAAATAAAAATATTTATTTGAATATTTACTAAAAAAAGGAAATCATATTTTAATATTGATGGCAATTGTGTTATGCTTAGGGATGGTATTTTTTTTTTGTCATGGGTTTTAATTTTTTTCACGGGTTCGATGTTAGTGGAGAAAAGTTGAAATGGGCGCAGATTTGAAAAGTACTTATAATATGAGCACAAGGTTTTTTTAATTCTCGGCATTTAAAGGGAGCAAGTAGGAGGATGGTATTTTCATCTTCTATCCATATTGTACGATGGGGGGATGAAGATGGAGAGGGAGATAGGAATTTTTTAATTAATTCGATAAATGTTAGATGAGAAGTAGGGATAATTATTTTTTTAGATTTATTTTTGGGGATAATAAAAGGGGATGAGGATAGAATAGAGATTTAATTCATGTGGGATAGGAAATGAGAATTTTTTTTGATTTCACATTGTCGTTGTCGAGGATGAGAAGGATGAGGAACGAGGATTTTTTTGATTACACATAATCGAGATAGGATGGAATTGGATTTTTTGATTACACATAATCGAGATAGGATGGTATATAATTAGCAGAGATAGAAATGACAAATCCGTTTTCATTTCGTCTAATTGTTACTCCTAATTATGTAAGGAACAAAAAGAGACAGGAATTATGGTCGCACGGGATATTGAATAATATATAACTATTGATATTTGAGTTAAATGATGTAGGATATGTGAATTTTATTTAAAGTTTGAAAATATAAATAATTTTAGTTCAAGATTAATCGAAATGAAATTTAAATTCAAGTTCGATTTTGAATTATTTGAATTCTGATTTTAGTAAAATTAAATGGCTCAAATTCTAGTACAATTTTTTAGCACTGAGTTGTTTCAATTTTGATACAAATACAATTCAATTGCAACATTAGTTTAAATTTACAGGACGTTTCTCATATATTCAAGATTGGTCTATAAAATGGATTGATAATTAATACATAAATATTATTATTATAAGATTTAGGGATCAAAATCTCATAAAGTCAGTATGTTCGTCCTCCCTATTTACTAATTACAATATCTGAGCTAGTAGTCTCTGTGATTTATTTTTTTCGTGTTGGTCCTAAGACGGATTTGTGAGACGTTGAGAGTGAGCGAATCGTCTTTTACCACCAGGATTGAATTTTAATTTTGATAAATTAACAGATTAATTTCTCTTAATAAATTATTGATCTGAATATTAGATTAATGAGTCATTCGTTGTGAGTATATTTTAATTTATCTGGATGATCGAAAAGAAATTTTTATAGGATCGAATCGACCATCTCCAAAATTAATAAACTTAAATTGAATATTTGATATCAAATAATAATAATAATAAATTCTAATTCAATTTTAATTTAAACGTGGTAGCAAAAGTATTACGTTAGTTTCTAGCGTTCTTCGTAGTTTGTCTATAGAATGTGAAAAAAAATAAATAATTAGGACAATTTATAATCGATAGTTAAAGGATGAGGAGAAATGATTAAGAGAGATTTTTTTTTCTAAATGCATGCATTCATCCGGAATTATCCCTCAAGATATCATAAAATTGATAGCATTCGATTGAAAAATAGCACAAATTATGAATTCAAATTCAGTTTAAGAAAAAAAATTATAGTTGGATTCGAATTTGATAATTTAAAATTAGAATCATATGATGACTTGATTTATTTGCACCTCTAATCCAAATTGGTTTGGACTCCGTACTCAACCATAAAGTATCATGGATAATAAGAAATCATAGAAAATTAAGGGTGACAAAACACTATTCGTTAGTCTCCAATATTCCTTTCAATCTAGATCAATACATCCAGAGAAGGTAAATAATCATAGAAAGTTAAAGGCTCTACCCAAACAAGTTTATTAGCCACCACAACATGCCAAAATAGGATTTTTATTAAAAAATTATATATATATATATATATATATATATATATATATATATATATATAATATGACTACAGTCGAAATTAATTAAGTGTAAATTGCCTTTAAATTAACCAATTTGTATCAAATTAATTTGACCAATTTTAATGACAAAATTTGATTAATTGATTAATCCAAAAAAATTCAATTAGTTTAATTTTGATTAATTTTATTTTAATCGAATGCTCAACCCTAACTTTATCTACCCACACACCAATCAACACACCAATTACTAATACTAAACCAAGTTTTAACATACACAAATCCTATAACTAGAACATTAGGCCAGGTCAGTAATCCAAAAGTGTTTATATATAAAAGGTTGACACTTTTTATATTGAATAGTGTAGACTACACATTGTCTCGCGCTACAGTGCAGGAAAAAAAAAAGTATAAGATAGATCTCAAAGAATCACCTCAATTGTAGTGTGCACGTTCTCTGGAAGCTCATGTCTGGCGAAGTCTCTGAAACTCAGTGATATGGACGAGCTGTGGAGGTTAGCTACCACCGCTTTCAGATTTATCCCGTGGAAAATTTCCGGATAAGATCGGTCACCTGCAAGAATAATTCAACTGGGACAAAGACCTGTTTTATAATGAATTTTCAACTGTGACGATCAGCTACGAGAAAAATTGGGGCGAATGCTTCTGAATTTACGAAAGATCATTCTAACTCCAAAATTAATCGGATCATCAAAATACAACACATTACTTTTATGTATATTATCTATATATCAAAATAATAAGGAGCGGTAAGACTACTAGTTGTTATCTCAGATAATCACGGTTCGATCTTCAACTATGATGTATTTATAGGAATTTTTCTTCCAAATGGGGCGCGAACTCTGGGATGCTGGACTTCTAGACCGCCCACCGCGAACACTTCTCGATTTATCCTTGTGGCCGATGAAAAACTTTCATAGAACCGATTGTCCGAAATTAAAAAAAAAACCTCATTATTATCAATACATCGAAATAATATGATCAAATCACACACCTAAAATATTTTTACATCACACTGTCCACGCGAGTCTTGTTTTTGCATTGTTTGATATATTGAATAATTCGCGAAGCCTACTAAAGCATTTTGTCATGCACCTCGTGTGCGATGCCAAGCCACTCTTCTCGTCGATAGCATTCCGCGCGTCAATCTGCGCCGCCGCTGCTCCGCCGTGCCGACTCACAGCAGCAACCACGTCCGACCACACAGAAAGCCTCCTTCTCTCCGCTCTTCTGAGCCGCCGTTTCGCCCGAGGCCCTTCGCTCCAGGTGCACTCCCTACTCCTCACCACCGCCCTCCACCGCAACCACATCGGCGCCGCCGGTATCAGAGTCTGGAACGCCCTCTTACGCCACTACGCGCTGGGATGCTTCCCCGACGAGGCCATCCTCCTCTACAAGCAAATGGAGCAGCTCTGCTGCCGCCCCCTCCCTACCGACAGCTTCACATTCTCCTTCCTCATCAAAGCCTGCGCTAATCTATCCCTCCCGTGCACTGGCAGCCAGTTCCATGGCCTTTCACTGAAGAAAGGTTTGTGCTCCGACGTCTACGTCGATACGGCTCTCCTCAATATGTATTCCGCCTGTGGATCCTTGCTCGAGGCACAGAGAGTGTTCGACGGAATGCCGCACCGGAACTCTGTTTCTTGGAACGCCATGCTGACCGGTTTTGCCTGCTGGGGCGAGCTCGCCTCCGCTCGATCGTTGTTTGAGCAAATGCCTGACCGGAATGTGATCTCCTGGACCGGCTTGATCGACGGATATTCCCGTGCCCGTAGGCCGCTCGACGCTTTGTCTCTGCTTGGGCAGATGATGGCGGAAGGCATCGCACCAACAGAGATCACAGTGCTGGCTGTAGCCCCTGCAATCTCCAACCTCGGAGCCGTCCTCAATGTCGAAACATTGCATGCTCACTGTGCCAAATGTGGCCTCTGTTTGTTAGACATCCGGGTGCAGAATTCCCTGATCGACATGTATGCTAAATGCGGCTCCATCGAGAGCTCGTTCAAGTTCTTCGAGCACATTGGCAGCCAGAGGAACGCAGTCTCGTGGACCTCGATCATCACTGGATTCGCAGCGCACGGGATGGCGGACAAGGCGGTGAAACTGTTCGACGAAATGCTCCACGCAAACGTTAGGCCCACTCGGGTGACATTCTTGAGCATGTTGAATGCTTGCAACCACGGAGGCCTAGTGGAAGCAGGATTGAGATTCTTCATGGCCATGGTGTACGAGTACCGCATCGAGCCGGAGACGAAACACTTCGGCTGCTTGATAGACCTGTTGGGGAGGGCAGGCAGGTTGAAAGAGGCAGAGGATGTGATAGCCGGCATGCCGGTGGAAGTGAATGTGGTAGTGTGGAGGGCACTCCTTGGTGGCTGCAGCAAGCACGGCGAGGTGGAGATTGGCAAGAGGGTGATGAGGAAGATACTGGAATTGGAGAAGGGTTATAGCGGAGACTATGTCGTGTTGTCCAACATGCTCACCGAGGCTGGCAGGTTCAATGAGGCAGAGGATGTGAGGAAGATGATGGATGAAAGGAGCGTCGTAAAGATCCCCGGTCGAAGTTTGATTTCTTGAAGATTGAAGGGACCTGTGGCTCTTTCCGATCGGAATCATATGCAATTGTAAGAAAGGAAAGCCAATGATATTGTCGTCTTATCGACAAACATGAGGCTGATTTAGCCCAAAACATATGTGTGGAGTGAGGATTTCATTCAGTTGTCGAGGAGGATGAGGCGGCAATGGCAAATGCTTCTTCTGTCATTGTACATGTCTTCTCCCGGAGAGTGTTTTCACCATGCCTTTCAAAATTTTCGAAAACCAGAACAAGTTCAGCAGCGCCATCGCAGGACTTATCGTTAGCATGCTGTAGAGTCCCAGAGGGAAGATTGTTTTCACCTATAAACAAAAAGGTTGAGAACAGCAGATTTATCATCACAACAAACACTTCAAGTGAGCAAACCTGATCGAAATGAAGATACATGTGCGCAAACATATAGATGAACAGAAAGATCCTCGCAACCTACAAGAAGGCAATTTAGAAAAAAATGTATGAACGCGATAAGTGATCCAAAAGAACCAAAGCAAATCGATGTCCTACCGTCCACCCGAAGAATAAGGCCATGCCATTGATTATGTATAAGTTAGAACTCTTCTTTCCAGATTTTTCCAAGTACCTGAAGAAGTTTATGGTTTATGGGATGTTCATCATAATCAAAATACGCTCGAAAACATACCATCGGAGATTCACAAACGGTGTCGTCGCTTCGGAAAACAAAACCATGAGTATGTATATGTGCGCTTTGCCACTGATGAGGGAGAGAAATATTGAATGCATCGAAAGGCCATGATGCAAGACCTGAAATAGTGCAAGTAGACAATTAGTATGCACTAGCCAACCGCGAAGTGTCTAGAAAGCAAAGATGAACGAAAACTTACAAATTCTTTGCCTCCTAGGGACGGAAAATGCCACAAAATCTTAGCTAAGTCAGAGAGAAAATAACCAAGTGATATCTGTAGAACGAGTAATTGAACAAGAATTAGTATTTAGATGAAGAATTGGAGATTGTATAAGAGTTAGAAGATTTTATAAAAGATTGTGTACAAAATGTAGAAAAGTTTGATTTGTGAGTGACCAAATTCTAAGCAATGCCTTCAATTGACTCGCAATTCCTTAAATTTAATAAATCTTAGAGTCACTCTAAGTATGTGATAAAACTTGGGAATTTTATGTCAGCATGTATCATACCTTCCAACGATATCTACTAAAACCGGTGCGGCTAGTGAATATGAACAATCAAATTCTAATGATCATGAAAGTTACTAGAACAAGATTAGTCCTACACCAGCATGTCATCAAGTTTTTTCGATCAAAAATAAATATTCAATACCTACCCCTAAGGTGGTATCTGATAGAAGTGATTTTCTGTTTACTACATGCTCTGACTTGGAATCATTTTCGAAAAGGTCTGAAACCGCCAATAGATAAAGTGAAGCCGCCGCGACTATAACTGCATGGAAGGTAGAGACACCTCTGCGTGCGGAAAAAAAAGGTTAAAATGTTTGTACTAGCGTACGTTCAGAGTGAACGACTTCCGAACACGAACATTACTCACCGATTGTTCCACTCGATCTTTTCTAATTTGGTTAGGTTGTTATAACCCTTCAAGTATAGCATGCTGACTTTATGTGTCACTTCATATACCTACATTATTAGGAGAACTATGAAGATCCATTTTATGGATTTTCAGTTCACAAAAACAATTGTTGCTAATAAGGTTATAAAACCTCAATCGTTTGATGATAAATACACCACAAGCAATACTTAGAGAGGGTTTGATTTGTAAATTTTGTATTTTTATTTTATGAGAAAATTAAAAAAAACATTATTATCATTTTATTAAAAAAAATAAAGAATATCTAAAGTCATTTTCTAAGAAAAAAAGTGATTTTCTCATAAAATGAAAATAAAAAATTTACAAACCAAACGCTCTCTTACATTCTTGATCTATCTTATGATTAATTGTTTTTTGAAGTTTTTAAAAAGATTCATCTTACAAAAACAAAGAAAATCTTTTCCTCTTCTTATATCCCTCTTGAAGAAATGGTGAGGAAGAAAATTTGATACGTTTCATTCCCCTGAAAGAAACAACAAAAGAGAAGGGTTTTGGTTGTCCTTGCTCTTCACTTGCAATTTTCTCATTCTACCAAGATCTCCTAAACACACGCCATGAAAAATCAATATGATTTCAAGTGGTTAAACCCTGAGCAAAAGTGTTGCGATATCTATCCGACCAAGGACTAAGCCGGAGAAAAAGAGAGACAGACAGCTTTTTTGCACTTACAACTTTACACATGAGGACGCCGGAGAAAACCGAGAGCGGCCAGAGAAGTTGCTCCGCCGGCGATAAGTTGCCCTCCATCAGCTGCACAACATCAATCAAGATTTCAGTTTTCCATGATCAAACGAACCAGTCGAGTTCAAGTCTTTATCTTTACCCTCTTCTACTGTCCACGAACTGAGAGAAAATAACGCAGGTGGAAAAACCGAAGGAAAGTGGCTTTTTCCATATTCAAAAGGTCAAGATAAGAACAAAATAAATTTATCGTTACCAAGAACAAGGCAGAATGTTAATTAATTAATTATAGTATATTATTATTACCAAGAACTGATTTTGCCTATCGTGTTATCAATATTTGTCGTTTCTTCTTTTAACGTCTCCCAATCAAAAAAGAAACCGCACGTTGCGTAAGAACATGAACGGTAACTGTTCCGTTATAATTACGCCGGGTAAGGCAGCGGCAAGAACGGCGTTGGAATTCCCGCCTTTTCGGAAGCTTCTCCGTTTTGTCAACGCCCTGAAATGACCAGCCGTGGAAAGAACAAATGCTAGGCATTAATGGAAAAAAAAATTACCACATTAATTAACCTTATTTGCAGGGATTTTTTTTTTCCTAAATACACCGTGGGAATATTGACGGGTCTATCATGATCGATTTTACTTAATATGATCTAATTTATTATTTTTTTATGTAACATTCATTTAAGATTATTTAATATCATCAATCACGATTGATTCAATAAATAAATCATAAGTGCATAAAGTTTTTAATGAAAATAATAAACTCGAGGTTGAATGATCGACCGACCCTGATTCATCAGGGAATTTGATTTTGTGATTTAGGATGAATGCTTACATATTAAAAAATAAAGATATTTCGGGCTAAAGTCGAGGCAGGTGCTAACGTGCCTCCGCCTTGGCACCGGGTCCTGTGCGACATTGAGATGGGCTTTCGCGGTTCGGGGTCTGAGGTCGAGTCGGAAGGAGGAAATAAATCCGTTCGATGATCTAGGTCACGTCTCACCCAGGAGGAATAAATATTATCCTCACATAATAAATTAATGATTAATATGTAAATTTTATGATAATGATTAATATGTAAATGTTACTATCATAAAATTTAAGGATCAAAACTACAAAGTTAATATGTCCGTCCAAGATAATAACCCTCATAATTTATCTCTTTTGTATTAATTTTGAAACGGATTGATAGGGAAATTAGAGACGATCGAATCGTCTTTTATCACAAAAAAAAAAAAAATAACTTTGTTCAAATGTTGTTGCATGTCTTACTTCTTGGACTCTGAATTGTTTGGTGAACCAAACAATGATTTTGGTGATGCTTTTTGGTGATGCTTAAACACAATCAGGAGTATGGTGATCATTAATGATATTCGTAATCTCAAAATTAAATTTATTAAAATTATTAATCTTTATATTTAATTAAAATTTATATATATATATATATATATATATATATATATATATATATATATATATATATATATTATATTCGCTGCCGTGCTTCTGTTGCGAACTCGTGTGAACTTGATGGAAGGCGCATCCCATGCAATAACATGCAATTCAGTTTTTTTTTATTTTTTAAAAATTAATATTTCCTCAAATATAACTATACTTTTAGAATTTACCTTCCCAATTGAATTATAGTATTCATGATTAAAATTTTACCCCTAGGATTTAGGCATCCCAAGATAAAAAAAAATTTAAGATTTTACCCCTAAGAATTAGGCATCCCAATTGAGTTATAATTTCAAGTAAAATAAAATTAAAAAACAAAAAAATTAGGTGTTTACAGATATATTATATGTATTTAGGATTTATGGGAGGGGAGAAAATGTTGATTTGTAAAAAAAAATAAAAAAAAACTCATTCAAGGCGCCTCAAATCGCACTCTGAGACACCTCAAGTGCGATTTGAGGCGCCTCAAATGGCGTTCGCAATAGTTCGTAGTGCACGGTCTGTAAAATATCAATGTACATTTTTATTAGAAAAACATTTTAAAAAATAGTGTCATCAAATTATAAAAATAAATTAAAATTTCATGTAATTATCAAGTTTTGAATTATTTTTTTTATGAGAATCATTTTTCAGACTCGATTAAATAATTAGATAATCAGATGTGGATATTCGAATACGGAGATAGATCTAGTAGAGTCCTATCCATATTCGATCTATTATTTTTAATATATTAAATATATTTTATGTATATTTTTATAAGAGAATGGAAAAAAAAATAGGATCGATGGGATAAAAAATTTGCTTGATCTCATTAGATCAAAGCTTCAAATTTCACAAAGATCTAAAATGTTATTTTATAAAATCTAAATTTTGTCCTCTTCAATATAACTCAACCCTAAGAATTTTTTTATTCATGCAATACAAAATAAAATGCTAGTTTTTTTTTTCGATTTGCCCTCTTCCTCTTTTCCAACTCCCCTCCTCTTCTCTATGCTTCTCTCACTCGATGAGATTAGGGAAGAGAAATCACAGCTAATAATGTCATGCTGAACAGTTTAGTGCTACTATATTTCTTGCTTTATTAAGTTTAAATATTGATGCATTCATTCGTATTTTGTCCGATAAAATAGAGGATTTTATTATTTTAAACAACAGTTAGTTAGATACCCCTATCATTTCTTTTCTTTGATAACATTAATTTAACTTTTATTTAGATGTATTTATAGTTATAATTTTTTTATTTACTCTTTATCTCTATTCTATCATTTATAACGATTCTCGTTTAAATGATAAAAAATATAGTTTATTTTTTTTTATTCTGTGCCTAAAAAGATATATTTAGCCATTGATAAATGATAATGACTAGTTTAGTCTCGCTACGATCTTTATTTTTTTAAGGATTATATTGAATTTTATCATTTTATACCTGTGTTTTTATTTATTTATTTATTTATTTATGTTTAATATTTTAATTTATTAAAAAAATTAAATGCCATCCCAAATGTCCAAACAAAGGAAGAGGGATTTTAAAAAAAAAAATAATTTCAAAGGCCTAAATTTGTTTTTGCGCTACTGTCTCAAATAGCTTGAGTCGGCCTTGCCAATCTTTTGTCATCCCTATCTCTATCATTCTGCTATACTGCATCACTTGCCAAATTATTGATGAATATAATGCAAGACTAAAGAAGGTATGGTGTTAAGCCCATCTTGAGAGCATGAACTATGAGATAAAAAGAAGAAAAATGCTTAATCATTCTCACAAAACCCCTCACTCAAAACTCGTTTAGATATTAACTATACTTCAAACAGAATTGTAGAGGCATGTCAACATGGATTCTCGATAGACTAAGAACAGTAGTATAATATAGTTCGCCGTCCTAGCAAACTACTCGACCCTGAAGAAGACACCAGGCAGTTCCAAGGTTGCATTTTTCTCAGAACCTATCTAACAATTGCTCAGGTTTAATGCTAAATCAGCAAAGTTCATGCTATCAACACTTGTTTCGCTAGGTTAGGCAGTGCGACGACATCCTGAACTGCTCGCTAAATATCGTTCCACATGGCAGACGAGAACTTTGTTTGGCAAACAAAATACTAGCTTATAGTTTTACAGGTTTTAGATTGCCTGTATCGCAGACTCAAGTAATCGTTGTTGGTAAACTACAAGCGAACCACTTGGTTCGTAAATAAACTCTTTCAAGATTTTCAAGATCATTCATGGTTACTGAAGCAGAAATTAAATGCAGTAAAAACCCAGGTTCTGTGCATTCTGTAACCAGAATGTATAAATATAACATAGAGGAAGTTGTATGATTAATACTAGCTCACCTCTAAAAGCTCACTAAACCCTTTGAAGTTGGCACCACTAATGGTGACTTACATGAACTATGTTCTACATCTATTGTGATTTAATCGGTATCCATCTATTAACAATTTAACATATAGTATGTGGAAGACAGTATCTATATATGGTATTATCAAGCTTATTGGTGCGTAATTACTAGGGCTCTAAATGAATCAAACATTCATGAGTGAACTTGGCGTCCAGCTAGGTGAGAGCTTGCTTATGAACAATTTGTTAAATCAAATGAACAAGCTTAAACATATTTATGTTCAACTCGTTAATGTTCATGAAATCATCAACAAGACTCTTATCAATATAGTAAATAAACAAAGAAACTTTTAAAATGAACAAATAATCTTATATCATCAAATTCAACAACTAATCAAATAAGCTTAAAAATATAAAAGTTCAAACAATCGATAAGACGTAAACGAATCAAACTGAAGCAAGAAATCTAGCTAAAGTTTGGATAACCATTTTAACGCCTTGGTTCATTTTAGGCGTAGCTATTATCTTATCAAACAAACTTGAACACCACAAAACTTAGCTTGGCTCATTTACAACCCTAGTGATTACAATCCAACTAGTCTCCTTAAATATAATAGTTTTTCTCTGCCTAGATAGAACAGGAGAAGAAACCTTCAAAGGAAGACAGGAAGGAGTTTTGATCTTAAAACAAGATAATTTGATCAGTGAGATAAAAAAAAATTAGATCACCTTGACATGTTCAGGAAGGCAAACCTTAAAGAACAGCACAAGAAAACATGAATGTACCATTTTAGAACAGAGAGCAGAGTTAATACTGGAATTATCAATATCTTCTTATAAATATAGCACTATGACAGCAGTTTCTCCAATTTCTTTCTATGGATATCGCCACATTGTGGCAAATCATGCAATTGATCAGAAATTTAGCTGCAACGTTGATCAGATTACCTATGGTCGATAGAAGTCAGCCACAGCGATTGCCTTTCTCCGTCCTGGCGAGAAGTTCTTCAGAAGCAATCTCCATTGTTGCTCCAGCATGTTCTTCCGTAGGTTTAACAACTGCAGCAGAAGATTGAATGAACACAAAGAAGAGAAACATCTAAAGCAAGGGCCGAATCAGTGATTGTTCATCAAGAAACACCACAAAAATTAAAAATTAGATCTTTAGGTGATCAGAAGCCAAATCAGTGATTTCTTCGTCTGAATAGGTCAAGAAAATACTAGAAATTGGAAGTGGTAAGAGAAAGCTCGAAGCATTAGGGGGATCATTACCGAAGCCGCCGGAGGATCCGAGCTTGGCCTGCACGATCATATGGGAGATGAAGTGGGAGGCTTCTCTGGCTTCGTCGAGGAGGCGCTTCACCTCCGCCTCCGCCGCTACGGCGCGGTTCTCCTCGAACTTCTGCCGGATCTCCGCCGCCGAGGCGGACAGCATCAAGGTGTCCCCAGCGAAGGCCTTCCGCGAGGCCCGTAGCAGCCCCCGGTACGCCGCCAGCGCCTCCACTCCCGCCGGCACCATGACTCTTCTAGCTTACCCAAACGGAAAGGACTACTTTCCAGGAGATCCGAATATATAGGAGTCGCACCCTAACTATCAAATTCCCTAATCAAAAACCTATTTAACCCAACAAAATTTATGGCTGATCCGGATCGATTTGATTTGGAAAAAAAAAACAAATTAAGACAAACATCAAATAAAATGGGCATCCCCTTATTAAACAAACAAAAAAAATTGAAAGTCTATCAGTAATTTTATCTCTGACATATTTTCGACTCCTACCAAATAATTATTACAATATATAAAAACTAACAACTAATTGGTACATAATCTAATAGCTACCTATTGATAATTTTTTTTCCTTTATATGGATGGAATGATTTTTTTTAGAGAAAATTTATTTCTTCTGAAAGAGAGACCATGGTTAAAAGGGGACTATACTTGACCTTTTAATATGGAATATTACATGACTTCAACTGCTTTATAATTGACGCAAACTGTGAAAACTAAAGAACAACTCCATCTAACCATGGGCATTACAACTTCAGGCATATCTGGAGATTTTATAACATCTTAAACCATCATTTGATAAATACATCTTTATCCGAAAAGTATCAGTAAAAGCTCCCTCAAAGCCTTTTTAAACAGAAGTTTGAGAGAGAAGCAGCAAATTATGGGTTTTTATCAGCAACAAAGCAATCTTCATCTAAATATATCTTTTATAACTTCAACCTCCAAGTTAGTTAATCTGCAAAACTCCAATCCAATCAAGCGAAAAGCCATATGACTAAAGAACTCGAAGTTTATTTTGGATAAGTGACCAGTCATTCAATGAATTTGTTGTGTCTTTAGATAGTCGTTATCATGGACTAGATAAATCTATGATAAATCTATTCACCTTTATAAATTTTTGGACAAACCTCTGCCATCAACGAATTTGGCAAGTCTTTACTATAGTCGTTTACTACGGACTAGATAGAACACGTATGTTGGATATATTCACAATCCCTATCTAACATGTTTCTTCCCAACATAGAGACACCTCCATTAATCCAGCGGAGAAGAGCAGGAAAACATTCAGCAGCAAAAAACCAGCCAATAAAATTTTCCGAATAAGGTCAATGCCACCCAACACATGCCAAGTAGCAAATAAGCACGCAGCAAATGGATTTTCATCCTTTCCGGGCTTTGAGGTGAACACCAAACCATCTAGACTAAGCAACATCAATTACAAATATGCTCAGGACTACAAAGTATTTCCAGAAATAGCTTGGCACCAAAGCATTTGTGAATCCAGAGTTAGCACCATGCAGTAAATAGTATGCAAATTCATTTTGTATCAGAATTAGCCTAAACAAAGTGTCTTCCTCTTTCATAGATCCAACTGCAAACACTTTCTTACCTTTCATGGCAGCATTTAATAGGATTACAATAGGGACATCCAGAAATGTGACAGAAGATTCTGAAAAAGTATAATAGCACTAGCGCCTTTGTATCAAGGAGACATTGACGACCCCGACTTGCAACTCAATTCATAGCTACTAAATTAGACTTCTTTACAGGAAAATTTGATATAAGGCATTCCCAATTTATCCACTTTGCAAATTCCATCGCCACTTTTTATCTAAGTCTTCCTCCTTCAAGACCTTATCTCCCACGAAAGAGAAGGCTTGATTGGTAAGATAATCTACCGTCATGTTTGCCTCTCTATAGATGTGTCAGACCTACATTGTACTTTGTTAATACACTTTGAATCTCGAGGACTTGTTAGTGTTAGCCCTACATTGTAAAATGTACTAGGGAACTTTTTGTATCATATTTTATTAATAAAGGAAAAGTTTTAGTTATTATATTTACTTCATGTTTGTGTCAAATGAATAAGTATAAAAATATCCTTAGGTAGTAGTGTCTAATCTATATCTTATAAATTGGTTGAATTGATAATGAGATAATGCAGAGAACACTACTCTTAATTATTTTTAATCAAGTATTAATATTCAAGGACAATATTAATGCGTTGAGAGTAGCATGTAGGTCAATTGATAACTTGATCTCACAAATAATGGATATGGAATAAGTTGACACATGGAAACATATTAAAGAATATGTACTAAATTCCTTCGACATGAGAAAGTTTCATGGATCATTATTTGAATGTCATAAATTTTCTCATAGTGATTACTTGTATGAATAATTCTTAGACCTGAAGTCATTACGGTTTCTTACATAAGGAGTTATATATTTTGGTATCATCAAACGTCACCCGTAACAAGGTGGACTATAAAGTTGATCATTGGGTGGGTAACAAATTATATGAAGAGATGTGAATGATGTAGATGAGATCTATCCTTTTCATATGACGGAAGTGATATTTGTGGGCTCCTTGATTGAATAGGACTACTAAAATGAATGACCATGCTCAAATGAGTCAATATGATATATTGAGCTCATTTACTTGAGTGAGTCTACTTGGGGATCAAAAAATACAAAGATTGATAAGAGGATGACACGGTCTATGCCTCATTGATCAATCTAAATATTGAGGATTTAAAGACAAAGTCATATAAGATAATAGACACAGAAAGATTATGTCAGATCTTAACTTTCTCGTCACTTAAGTAGCAATGATGCATTGTTAGATGTCGCTCATTGTTTATGTATTTAAAACGGTTTAGATACATTAACAACGTTACGAGAACCTATTGGGTCACACACAAAGAATATATTGTCTTGGAGATAAGTTAATTTTAGTTTGACTAAAATGTGATCCGAAATTAGATTAATTGAGTTAAACTCAAATGAATCAATTGGACTATGGTATTGAGTATAATCCGAGATACTCATTTGGATTAGACTCAACCACTTAAGATAGGTTAATGATCATTAAAATGTTTAATGAATCATTATTTGAGAGGAATACCAAGAGGCATGACTTATTGAATGAATAGAATATGAAAAGCCAAAAGGATACTAAGAGTCTTTGGTATTCATTGAGGTTTATGAACATTAAACAAATGAGAGACAAAGAGACAAACACGTTTCATATTCATTGGATGAATATAAAAGTCATTTTCATTTTGAATGAATCATTCTCTCCTTCTCCTCTTGCTATTGGCTGAAATCCTTCATTTCCCCTTCTTCTTCCTTGTGACCGGACCACCTTGTGTGGCTAGCACCACGAAGGCGGTTCCTCTTCGAGACTGAGTTCATGCAACGAACAAGATGTGTTCGTGTGGATACTATTAGAGGCACAACCATTCTGATCATGCAGTGATCCAGCGAACCAAGGACTAGCGGGATACGCTAAGGGCATACATCAAAGGTATAGCTCTTACATAAAACTTTGTACAATTTTTCCGCATAAATCACTAGAAGAGATCCTATTTTCTGCTATGTATATTATTGTTTTTTGCATAGAGATCCCTACAGGACCTCTTTTTGAAACTCCCAACCAGCCAACGACGAATGAATATTTTTTAGAACAACAAAGGAATCTGATTCTAACCATATTGGAAAGAGGTCATATGCTACAAAGCTCCAATCGTCTTTGAATCGCAATCAGCTCTGCCCGAACATTCGAGCCCACTCTAATTGTGCCTTGTTTTGCTACTATGACTTTTCCTTTATGGTTTCATATGATGACTTCAAAAGATGAGGAACTCAGGTTACCTCTCTAACACCCATTTGTGTTTAGCTTGAAACCTCCCAAACTTGGCTTTTTCCAACGCACTACCGTCACCTTGTTAATTGACATTGGCCTACAGTAGATACTCAATTTTCTAGCTACTGCTGCAAAGCCTTTCCAATGTTTGCTTTTGATTAGCCCAGCTGTTGTTCCCATCAAGAAGTATTGCCCAATACAACCAATAATATTTTGAGTGCTAGGCTTTATACCGTGGTGTTTGCCATCATTCCTAGCATCCCAGAGGAACTAAATAATCAATAAAGACACTATTTCCCTTACATGGCCTCTGTGGGGCCAATCCGCTTTTAGTGTTCCAATAAAGTAAAACCAACCACCTCGAAAATATATGCAAAATGAGACCATACTGATTAGGGCACGGAACTATGAAAGAATAGGTGGTCCCACGATTTTGGGTGACCATAGCATTGACATTTGGAGGCTAAATTGATACCTCTTTTGTAACACTGAATCCACCAGAATCGTGGGAAGTCAGCAACCGAGGTCTTTGAGTTACCTGTCGGGAATCAAATTATACAGCGAACACAATCTAACTAATTATCATACCAGAAGTTTGGCTTCCCCCTTCCCTAGAATCCAGCCAATTCCCGATTCAGCTAAACTATGATTTTTTATCATTCGTCTCCAACAAGGGGAAGCAATACCCTGAATAACGACCACCATCGGGTGTTTTGTTTTGCAGTACAAGTTATCCAGGAAATGGGCCCATGGAATGGACTGCTCTCTAAATCTGAAGCAGAGTTTCACAACTAGTGATGTACTTGTTTCAGTTAGCTTTCTTACCCCTAAGCCCCCTTCTAATTTCGGCTTACCAATCTCCTTCCATGTCACCCAATGTGTTTTTACTATTAGAGTCGATGGAACCCCATAAAAACCTTGCAAAAATCATCTCGACCTTGTGTAGGATGGTCAACGGTGGTAGCAACACCTGTAATGGATATAGAGGCATCGAACAAAGGACACTTTGAATCAAGAGGAGGCAGCCACCATGGGACAATTTTGAAATGTTCCAACCCATAAGCTTTTTCTTGATTTTCTCTATAAGAGGCAGAAAGAATTTTAATTTTCTGTGCCCACAAATATAGGTACACCCAGGTAATTTATAGGGCTCGAACCCTCTTGAAACCCTATAGAGGCAGTAATCCATTGTCTTCTAACTTGCTTGACGAGGAGTAGAACCAGCTTTTTCCCACACTGATAGATTGTCCTGATTGCTCTTCATACTTATTTAGAAACACTTTAACTCTGTTGACACTGTTAACTGAACCATTCATGAATATCATGATGTCATCTATATATGCTAAATGAGGCATTTTCATATTACCTCTGAAAGCATAAACAAGTTTGGGAAACCCAGTAAAAACATTATCGAGCCCTCTAGAAAGAAACTCTACCACAATAATGAAAAGAAAAAAAGAAATGGGGTCAGCCTATCTTAACCCCCGCTTCGATTGAAAGAAACCTGAGATATGGCCATTAATACAAATTGAGAACCAACTATCAATAATGCATCTTTTGATAATGTCAATGACTTGCTGTGAGAATCTAAAGGTAGACATGATTCGAAAGAGAAGACCCCACTAAATTTTGTCAAAAGCTTTGGCTATGTCTAGCTTTAGAATTAAGTTACCACCTTTTGCCCGCAAATTTAACTTGTGGTGCAATTCTTGAGCTAAGAGAATGTTATTATGAGATTAGTCTAACTTCCACAAAACCACTCTATGATGGTGAAATAATTTTTTCCAGGATGTTCTTGGGTCTTGAAGCCATCAATTTAGATAAGATTTTGTATAAGACATTGCATAGACTTATAGGTCTAAAGTCATGCCAATCCTAGGCATTTTCTAATTTTGGGATCAGAATAATGGAGGTAGTAGCCATACCTTTCGGTAGTGTGCCACCATTGAAGAACTCTAAGACCATGTGAAGAACATCTTCCTTTAATAAGATCCCAACATACTATATCAAAAGCTATTGAAAAATCATCTGGACCAACAACATTCTCTTGGCACAAATCCCCTAATGATTCCCGAATCTCCTCCAATGTTGGAACTTTTGTTAACTCTTGATTTTCTGATGCACTGATCAGATTTGGAATGATGCTCAAGTCTGCTAAGTTGCTGTCAAAATACTCTCCAGGTAGTAGCTTTTCAAAGTATTTCACTCTCAAGGCCTTGATGTCCTCTAACTTCTCCAGACTATTGCCTTCATCCCATTCTCCGAGGATTCTGTTTGACCCCCTTCTTGTTTGCACCATGATATGGAAAAATTTAGTGTTGCGTTCCCCCTCAGCCATCCATCTGACTGTAGCTTTTTACCTCTAAAATTCTTCCTCCACGTTAAGGGTCTTAAAAAGGTAAGCTTGACTTTTAACCCTATTGATTTTATTCTCATCTGAAGGGTCTAGATCAAATTGTTTTTCTACCTGAGCAAAGATCTCTTCAGCCTGTCTGACCTTATCCTGAATGTTGCCAAAGACCTCTTTGGTCCACCATTTCAGATGATTTTCTAACCGCTTAAGTTTGATATGTAGTTTGAGAAGCCCTGTAGCTGAGCAAGGAATATTCTAGTTCAGTCTAACTGTTTGGGAGAAATCATGGTGCTTCAGTCACTTTTTTGGAATCTAAAAGAGGAAACTGGTTTATCTATTCCCGGGAATGTAATCAGTAAGGGACAATGGTCAAAAGCTGCTCTCTGCTTAAATGCTTCACCCGCACAGGAACACTGTGTCCTTCCTAAGAAGGAGAAATTAGGAGTTTGTCCAACCATTTCCAAACTCTGTTATTGGTCCAGGTGAACTAGTCCCCTACATAACCAATGTCCAAGAGCCCTACGAACATCAAAAAGTTGTTAAAGTCATAAACCACCCTTGGTCTAGATATGGTACCAAAAGAGTGTTCAGAAGCATTAGAAATAATATTAAAATCTCCTCCTATTATCTAGAATTCATCATTACTTGGCTTGATTTCAAGAAGTCTATCCCAAAGGGCGTGCCTTTCTTGTCTGTTGCATTTTGCATAAACTATAGTAATCAACAAATTACATGGGAGAAGGAAAGATTTTAAACTATGATGAAGGAATTGCTTGTGTTCCTCTAGAACAGAACATTCTATGTTAGAGTCGTGTATAAACCAAATTTTCCTAAAAATATTAGTTAAGACAGAAGCAAATCCAAATCTTCTTGTAATATAATGACCATCAAGAGGGATTAGAGGTTCTAGAATTCCCATAAAGTTTAGATGAAAGTGATTTTTCAAATGATGAACTCTTCTCTGGGATGCTGAATTTTCAATACCCCTTATATTCCATATCATTCCTGTTATTAAAGATTTGAGGCAGAGATCCCAGCTTGAGCTTTAAGATTACTCTGGGTTGCACGTTTGTGATTGTCTGGAGGGGCATTAGAGGGTTTTGGGTTAAAGGGAGCTTCAATTCGCAAGGTAGAGTTGTCCTTGAGGGAAGTAAGGGAGTTGGAGCTAGCGTTGAAGTTGCATTGACTCTAAAATCTCTCCCTCTACTTCTTCCTCTATAAATGATTTGTAGCGCATCACCTCTTTAGGTTCACTCCACTGCTCGGCTATAAGTAGTTCCATGTTAAGGTGACATTCATTGAGAAGAGTCCCCTTCCACTAACTTCATCTATTGTTGGAGTATCCTTGTCAACAGCAACTTTTTTGGTCAAATTCTGTTTGAGATTTTTCGTTATCATGGGCTGTTGAAGTTTTGGAATATCTTGACTACTTATGCTATTCGATTTGTTTCGGGCTTTGGTATGCCACTTGACAACTTTCCCCTTGTCTCTCTTGGCCACCTCAGTATTATAAACCCCTATTTTATGGGACATTTCAGATAACGTAGTGTTTGCAACTTCTACAGTAGTGTTTTCATCATCCTCTGCGGATTCTGGATTTCATGTTTCCTACGCAAGCTATTCAGGTTCTTTTCCTACCTTATCATTGCTTTTTGTCTCGACTTATTCTACCAAATTGTCCTCGACCATATCATCGAGAGGCTGAAATCGATTCCCAACTGTTTGCTCCTTATTGTTTGCATGTGACTAGTTTCTTGTGCTACCCTTTTTTGTACCCATACACTTTTATTGAACTCCTTGTTGAAGTTGACTTCATTCCTCAGCTCTTCCAGTGCCGCTACCACTTCTTTTCCTTTCTCTGCATCTCTTTTCCTATTTACTTGCACTCTCATATCTTCCCCTTCATTAGGATGAACCGAACCATTTGTTAGAAGTGTATATTAAAAGACATGACTTTTATTATATAAATATCTTTTGTGAAAAGAGAATCACACTACACTAGGTGTTTGTTTATAATAGTACATACACGAAGTCCCATTGCTTAGCATTGTAGATAACATGGTGTGTGGTGTCACATGGAAGATTATGTTATCAGTACCTTACTTAGCATAAATAGAGGCTCACAACCTAGATGGAAATGGATAACCCATCGGGAAGGTTGTAGTGTAGTCAAGTGTGGTTGGTCTTGACCATAGGACTACACTAGTGTGCTATGAGTGTATTGAGTAGGACCGAAATCCGAGGTTATCCAATTTTATACTGACTAAATAAATTGGATGGGACCTCAGTTGTTATTACGGAGGGCGATCCCTTAATCCCGAAATAATATTGGGCATATATTATTATTTATTATTTCTCTGATTTATCAAAGGGCGAGATCTATTCTGCTAGATCGACAGACCCGATAAGTTGGGAAATAATATTAGTAATATGATGTGCTGATAATTATTGATGGAATCTGTGTCCTGGAGAGTCAGGATGATGATGCCCCCTTGATGAGCTCAAAAGGTTCACCGTGCCAAACCCTGCAGGTGGATTTGATCCGGCACGCTGAAAAAGGTTGAGTGGTACTAATCAAGGATCCAAAAGTTAATTAAGTTAAATTGTCAATAATTTAATTAATTAATGGGCATGCGCGATCTTAAACACGGGGGGATGGACGACTCGTAATATGTGGAGCCCATATGAAAATATGGGGGTTGGTGAGGTGAGTTCAATTAGGATCCTTTAGTAGAATGGATCTTAATTAATGGATCGGGTTTAGATCCATTAGCGGGCCAAGAACCAACTCCTCCTCTTGGTCCCTGCCTTAGCCCTATATATACCCTATGAGATTAAGAAACGAAACCATTTTTGATCAAACCTAAGAGCCAAGGAAAAACCCTCCCCCTCTCCTTCTCTCTTCTTCTCTCGGCGCCGACTAGGAGAAGGGTTCTCCCTTCGGTTTCCTTGACATCTCCTCCACCAAGCTTCGGCCGAGACTCAAAGGAGCAAGGTAGGAATCTCTTCTACCTTGTTTGAGGCTCGGGAAGGGCTGAGGAGGCGCTGGCGAGGTGAAGAAGGCGACGCAAGGGGTGCCTTGCGGCGGCGGCGCAAGAAGGAAGAAGAAGGGGTCTTGAGGGATTTTGTGGCTGAGAAGAGGGTTGTTCTTTGTCTTCTTCTTCTTCTTCATCTTCCTCTCAAGGTGTACCGCTGATCCGGAGGGCTTGGATCCAGCTCCGGCAGACGGCGGCGCAAAGAGAGGGGAGGAGGTGCCGGCGGCGCAAACCCTAGGGTTTAGGGTTTGCGGCCAGATTGGAGAAGGGGTTTGGTGGGTATTCCTGTTGATCTCAGATCGCGGTAGATCGCCGCCCACACGACGTTCGTGAAGGGAGGGTCATAAGGTAGAAGACCGCGAGGTGATCGGAAAGGTATAACTTTCCATAAGCTCCTTTGTATTTCCTTATACCGTGCATGTGTTGTGTGGATATGTCTCGTCATTTTATGTGTAAGAATTTCATGTTTTTCTTGCAAAATATATTTAATAAATTCTTAACTGGACCCCGACCATAAAAACAAAAGTCGGCGATCAAATCGTAGCCTTTTTCACGGTCGAATGGTCGAGCAAATCACAAGGCCGATTTTGGTAATTGGCTGAGTTGCGATTTGGATCGTTCGATACGGCACGAGACGGTTGATGGGAGACGGCTCTCCATTCGGATTAAAATTTTAATCCGTAGGCGTGGAGAGGTTTCTCGGATCGACTAAGTATTCTCTTAGGAAACCCGCCAAGCTATACCCAACAATTGGTATCAGAGCCAAGTTTTCGGCTTTGTGTGTTTAGGATTGGTTAATTTTGTAATTTTTCATACATTTTTATTTTGATGATGTGTAGATGTGTGTAGGCTAACTCTGTGTTGTAGGCACGAGATTCCATCTTCATGGCCAAAATAATGTTTGTGTGATTGTGTGCAATTTTTGTAATAATTTAATCCTCGGGGTTGACGAGGCTAGGTATTTAATTTTTGTAATTAAATACGACACATGTTTAGCTGAGTTTTTTATTTTACAGTTGATCTAGAATTCATGTACACTCCCTTGTGGAGTATAGGATCAATGATGTAAATAATTAACTCTTCATCTTGGCCCGGAGAACCCTCAAGGTAGCATGCGTAAAATGAAGAGAGGAGTGGACGAAATAACAGCACGACTGGAGGCACAAGAGAGACCAAGGGGCCATGAAAGTTGGAAAATCTAGGATTTTTCACTGTGATTGTTTTCATGATGTTGGTTCTGTGCTTGGTTGTGTGGTAGTGCTAGAAAATTCCTCGAGATAAATTACTAAGTGGGAGAGGGACCCTAAGGGTCCCACGGCTTCCATTACAATTCGATAGGTGATGTGAACAAGTTTGCGCGTCGGCTCTAAGTGCCTTCCTCCCCATCGGATGGACTTGGTCTGCGGATCACTGGATCGAAAAAGACTGTAGAAAATTATTGAAGAGCGTGTGGATTTCCCCATCGGAAGGCACATAATCAGAAATAGTTTTCTTGGTGTCGTGTAATGGTGCACACTTAGATGCAAATAACAGTATCCTCCCCATCGGAGTCACTGCTGTTATTCTGCAGAGCCGAAGGAAACCAACTATTGATCTTATTTGTAAAAAAGTTAGGTTGACAAGATGGTAAGATCAATGGGTAAAACCTCCTCTTACGAATGTAGGGATTTGTATACGTCCACACCATCGTGGCATGCGAATTTCTCGATGTACAGGGGTGTTGGTGAAATTCAAAAATTAATTGTTTGAGGAATCAATTTGTTTTTGATTTCTAAAGTAGTGTACGTTGTGATTCTCAGGTTTTTCATAAATGGCATTTACTCCACTTGCAACCATTCTTAAGGACAATAAACTTACTGGCTCTAATTATATTGACTGGAAGAGGAACCTAGACATTGTCCTCACTGCTGAGGAGTACAAATTCGTACTCTTCGAAGAATGTCCGGAAAAGCCTAGAGAAGACTCTGGTGAAGAGGTGAGGGAGCGTTATAGGAAGTGGAAAAAGGCAGATGAGATGGCACAGTGTTACATTCTGGCATCGATGTCGAATGTGCTGCAACATTAGCATCAGGCCATGCCCACTGCCAGTGACATGATGCTGAACCTCAAGGACCTTTTCGGGCACTAAGGTCGAGCTGTCAGGCAAAGTGCGATGAAAAGTCTAATGTCAACCACTATGGTTAAAGGGACACCCGTTAGGGAACATGTCCTAAAGATGATGGCTCATCTCAATCAAATTGAGGTTCTAGGAGCTGAAATCGACGGGGAATACCAGTTCGATGTCATACTCCAGTTTCTGTAGGTTCGATTGTTGGAACATGGATGGCTAGAGAGGGGGTGAATGTAGCTAGACACCGAAACTTAGCACTTTTGAATTTTCTGCACCTCAAGGGTTAGTAGCACAGCGGAAGCAAAGGAAAAACAGAGTTGCAGAATTTAAGCCCTAAGCTAAGAACAAACACAAGAACGCTAACAAGAGGATTTACAAGGTTCGGGGATAACTTGCCCCTACTCCTTGGCGTGCCCTTAAGGTGGGCGATCCCTTGATCGTCGGCAGATCAAGCCCCGGAAAATCCGGATAGAAAGTAACCTCCTTCTCGGTGGAGTAACCTCTCCATAGCGTTTCAACAGAGATAAAGTTTTAAGCACAATGAAACACAAGAAGGATCTTACAGAGCACTTAGGACAGCAAGAACCCAAGCAAACTTCTCACCGAGCTCCACTCAGCGCAGATCTCACGCAAGAACTCCCTTCTTCGTGTCTTCTCGCTGATGGGCTCGCCAAGCTTCCTGGTTCTTCTTCCAAATGCTCAATAACAGAGGTTGCTCAAGACAGTAGAGTAATCGCAATTGCTTGCTCAAGATGATTAAACAACAGATCGCATAAGCACAATGTGCAGAACTTCGTTTTCTTAGACTTGTTTGCCACCCAGCGCTTAAGTCTCCTCCACTGATCCCAGGTCACAGCCATCTCACTGTAGCCTCCAGCTACTCACCTGCAACATCCAGCCTACCACTGAGCTCTCCTGGACTCCCTGAGCTTCCCTCAGACTAGCTCCAGTCAGCAGCTCCAGCAGCGCCAGCGCCCGTTGCAACCTGAGATGGAAAATGGACAAACCTGCTCCAAGGAAAGACTCCCATTGACCCTCCTTGAGTGTTTGAATCCATTCCTGTCACCTGCAACTTAATCAGATCATTAGCACAGCAAATCATACAGAGAATCATGTATCAGAGATTAAGCGTAGAGAAATCAGATATGTTCAGACGTGATCAGAGCGTCTGACAGTGCATTTTGAATTAAAGTGATCGGTCACCGGACCGATCAGAGAGCCTCCTGATCGGTCACCAGACCGATCAGAGTGGGTTCAGACCGATCAGGCTCCATCCTGATCGGTCCCCAACGCTCAATCAGAAATCGCGATTTCTCCGGACCGATCACCAGACCGATCCCAGGTTGTGGATCGGTCACCAGCCCGATCCACCCCTTTGCAGGGTGATTTCTTAGCTTCGCAGTCCAACCCTCCTGATCGGTCACCAGACCGATCAGGGCATGCTCAGACCGATCAGGCTCCGTCCTGATCGGTCATAGTGAGGAACTCGCGACACTTGATCGTTCACCAGAACGATCCGAACAGTGTTCCAGATCGGTCACCAGACCGATCAGGAGCCAAGCAGTAAGGGGAACCAAAACCCACTGTATGCTCCCTGATCGGTCACCAGACCGATCAGGAGCAGAGCAGTGAGCGAACTGCATGCTCCCTGATCGGTCACCAGACTGATCAGGAGCCTAGCAGTAGGTTCCCAACCTCACTGTGTGCTCCCTGATCGGTCACCAGACCGATCAGTCATCGCTGGATCGGTCACCAGACCGATCCACGAAGGAGCACCATGCCAACTTCCCTGATCGGTCACCAGACCGATCCAGGGACTCCAACCTAGCCCTCCAAGCTAGGATTTCATCCAACCTAGCCCTCCAAGCTAGGACCTGGCCCTCCAAGCCAGGATTTCATCCAACCTAGCCCTCCAAGCTAGGACCTGGCCCTCCAAGCCGGGATTTCATCAACCTAGCCCTCCGAGCTAGGACCTGGCCCTCCAAGCCGGGATTTCATCAACCTAGCCCTCCGAGCTAGGACCTGGCCCTCCAAGCCAGGACTTTTCCACACCTAACCCTCCAGGTTAGGACTTTTCAACACCTAGCCCTCCAGGTTAGGATTTTCTCACACCTAGCCCTCCAAGCTAGGACTTTTCACACCTAGCCCTCCAAGCTAGGATTTTTCCACACCTAACCCTCTAGGTTAGGACTTTTCACACCTAGCCCTCTAAGCTAGGATTTTCTCACACCTAACCCTCCAGGTTAGGACTTTTCAACACCGTGCCTAATCCCCGATCAGGACTTAATCATAATCATAATCATCAACCTAAACTAAAATCGGTGTCAACACCAAAACAACAATCAGGGTCAGACTGCATCAACAATCTCCCCCTTTTTGTTGTTTGACAACCCGATTTTAAGTTTAGGGATTCGAAGTCAATTTTCTCAAATTTCAGAATCATAGGGGAATCAGGATCCTCCCCCTACAACATAATCATCCTAAACTTAACCAACCACACTCTCCCCCTTTGTCAAACACCGAAAAGGGTGTAGACGGGTTGTTAAGTTTAAACATACTCCCCCTCAACCCTAGGGGTATCCCAAAACAACATAACATTTGATTTATTTTGATAAACATATGAAACACATATGATAGATATAAAGCACGGCAACACAATCATATGTAACATATGAACATGGTGTCATAAGCATAATCATAGCAATGCATAATGAGGCATACATAACGATAGCAATTTTACGAACAATCATATAAGCAGATTATAGTAAGTCAAATATGAAAAGCAGGCATAATAGCAAATGCATCACATCGCATCAAAGTCAAGGCAAATACAGCACAGTCAAACATAGCACAAGGCATAACAATCAACTGGGACACAAATCAGAATAGTTAACATCATCAATCCACCGCGTGGTCATCGTCTGAGGAATCCTCAATATATATGACATCCCCTGGTGGAGTGCTGCTGGAGGTCGCAGCACCAGGAAATGTATGCTGGTACCACTCCTCATACCACGTCTCCTGCAGTGAGCTGATCCCAGAAACATCGGATGCTAGAGCGACTAGTCGGCGATCGAAGGACCGAAACTCTGAGCTGACCTCCTTTGCCAGAGCTCGAAATATGTAACTCGCGCTGCATCGTCCGCTCTAGCTCTGCAACCTGCCAGCGGAGGTCTGGATCCGGCTCATAGTACTCCTCAGCAGCAGCGGCGGCTCCTGATCATGGACTGCTCTAGGTAACTCCTCCATACGTCTCCGATCCTTCCACCTCAGCCCCTGCGGTCCGACGACAATGCCAGACTGGGCCAACATGCGTCGGTCGAGTCGGCAGTCCTGCCGAACCATAGGTACGATGCTGCCCTGTGAGACGTCGATACCAATCGAATGCAGCCAGGCAGTAATGATATGTCCAAATGGCATGTACACTGTCTGACCGTACATCTGACTGTAGGTAATGATGGAGAAATAGATGGAAGTCACTGGGTCAAAGTCTAACTGCTGATGCATCCCGTAGAGCATCAAGCAGTGGAATGAGTGAATTTCATCTAAGTGTTTTGAAGTAGTCAGGAGGAGATAATTAGTGATGATCTTAAACAAAACATACTCAACGGGGGAAAGGCGGAGAGCAGGAAATGTGGGAAAATCACGGGCGCGCTCACCGGGACCCCTTGGCCTGGGATGGCCTAGAAAGTACTCGTAGATGGAGTCAGGAGTGACTCCATCGAAGGGAACCGGAAGAGGATCCGGAAGAAACGGATAGAGTGGAAAGTTATTATCTGATCGGCGACAGCCAAGAAATGCAGTGAAGGCAGATAGATGAAAATCAAGGTCGATACTGGCCACACGGGTCCTCCACCCCGTACCCTCACCACTGACCATGTTATTATAGAATTCGGAGACCAAATCAAAGTTGATTGGCCTCTCAAAGAAAAGAATGGACTGAAGCTCATAATGCTCAATGATTTGTCGTACCGATGGACAATATTCGTAAATGAATGCTTGGTCCACAGTTCGACATGGCATGAGTTTAAAGGTGTGATATTGAAAAGCTAGAGCATAATGAATATTTTGAAATCTAGTATGAGGAGGTGGTGGAGGTCCTGAAGGGGTGTAGATGATGAAGGGTCTTTGCCCTTTGAGCTTCCCTCCACGGGTTCTTTGCCCTTAGATGACTTTCTAAAATGGTTGAATAGATCATGGCAACAATTGAATCAAATGAGCAAGATTCGATCAAATGAACAAAAGAAAACAAATTATGATCAAGAGTCCAGATCATAACACAAGGATTTGATCACACACGGAAACAATATTGAAATGATCACATGAAGCATGACCCAATCATTTGTAGGACACGAATTGATCAGTGAGGTGAGGTTTAATCAAAGAAACACGATTTGATCAAGGGAAGAATCAGATCATAATATAGATTGCAAATGATTAGATTTCATCAGTAGGGTGAAAAATCATGGCAAGGTCACGGCAATGAGTAGGATCATAACACAAACACCAAAAGAAAACCATGGTTAGCCTAAACATGGTAGATGTTAGAATGATAAGCACCAAATGAAAATCATACACAAAGCTTACTTTGGTGCCATGAAGTACTTGGTTGGAGAAAACTCGCGGCTGAGTTGCGCAGAGAACAGCACACAGAAATGGTGCTTTGCGAGAGAGAACACAGCAGCAAACGAGAAACTCCTAGCAGCGCAGAAGATAACCAGTCACACGCGCAGCAGGGAGACGAACGCAAGAAGCCACGCGTAGGGAGGAGGAAACGCAGGAGGAGCTCTCGCACAGCAAGTAGATCGCACGCGCAAGAGAGGATTTCGGCGCTAGGGCTTGGGAAGAAAGGGTTTACACGAAGTTAATAGGTTGGTGGATCGGTCCACCAACCGAAATTTAATGTGATCGAACGGATCACCGTTCGATCTGGGAGCGCCCAGACCGATCAGGCTCCGGCCTGATCGGACTGGCCTGGTCCTGATCGGTCGGGTGACCGATCAGGCAGGCTCCTGATCGATCGGCTGATCGATCTGGAAGCGAACAGTAGGTTTGGAGGTTATTCCGTGAGCCCCCTGATCGGTTTGTGGACCGATCACCACAGGGTGCCAGATCGGTCCGGGGACCGATCCAGGCCAACACAGAATGTTTGGTCAATTTTTCTCGAAGTGTTCTGCGACCCTCTGATCGGTCTGTGGACCGATCACCACAGAAGGCGCCAGATCGGTCCGGGGACCGATCCAGACCAACACAGATAGACCAACACAGATCGGTCCTACTCCTGATCGGTCCGGTGACCGATCAGGCTTCCTGATTATTCTTGATACGATCTGAAACTTTCAGTTTCAGACTTCCAAATGATTTCTGATAAGATCTGATGAAAGTTATTGATCTTGGAAGTGATCCCATGACTATACTTGATCCCTGAAGGAGGATCAAAGGTCCTTATGGTTTTGACAAATCACTTTGCTCCACCCAAGTGAAGTCAAACATTCAAGCAATTTCAAGTAATTTTGTCCCAAATTCAAGTCTCCAATCAAGTTTCCTTGATTGGAATGTCCAAGTATGATCATGGAGCCAAGTACACATGTGTTATGCATTGGTGTTCCCCATACTTGGTCACTGAAGTGATTTTTATCTCGTCAACCAAATTTCTCAAGGGATGCATTGACATTTTGAGAAATTAAGTTGATCCTAGCATCTCACCCCATATCTAGCAAACAAAAACATTTTGTTGAACCGTACAGTTTGTGTGAGATATCCCCAAGTTACCCAATTATATCCCAACAATTCGAATTGATCATGAAGGGTTTTAAAAGCATTTCAATCCAATGAAGCGCGGCACATTCCCAACTCCCTTCGTAAGAAGCTAAACTCATTCTCGGGGAGTGGTTTAGTGAAAATGTCTGCTAGATTTGATTTGGACTCTACATATGAGAGTACAACATCTCCTCTAGCAACATGATCCCTAATGAAGTGGTGACGCACTTCAATATGTTTAGTCCTAGAGTGATGGACTGGATTCTTTGTTAAGTTAATTGTGCTAATGTTGTCACACAACACTTGCACACCCTTGTAGCTTAATCCATAGTCCTCTAATGTATGAATCATCCACAACAATTGCGATATGCTCTCTCCCATAGCAATATATTCTGTCTCGGTCGTGGAGAGAGCAACACAGTGTTGCTTCCGACTTGACCAACTAACTAGAGATGATCCTAGGAATTGGCAACCCCCACTCGTGCTTTTTCGATCCAACTTGCACCCAGCATAGTCGGAATCAGTATAGCCAATTAGATCAAACGATTCGGTACGGGGGTACCATAGACCAACTCCTATTGTGCCCTTAAGGTATCTCAAAATTTTCTTGACAGCAATTAAGTGAGATTCCTTGGCACAAACTTGATACCTAGCACACATACCCACAACAAAAAGTATGTCAGGTCGACTAGCTGTGAGGTATAGCAGACTACCTATCATGCTCCGATATTGAGTCAAATCAACAGGTTTACCACTCTCATCATTGTCTAATCTTGTGTTTGTAGCCATGGGAGTGGTTACCTCTTTTGAATCACTCATGTTGAATTTTCGAAGCATCTCTTGAGTATACTTTGATTGGTGCACATGGATCCCATCTCGCGTTTGTTTGATTTCAAGTCCAAGGAAGAAAGTCAACTCTCCCACTAGACTCATTTCAAATTCACTCTCTATGTGTCCAATAAACTCATTTAAATAGCCCTTGTTGTTTGTGCCACAAATTATGTCATCGACATATATTTGGGCTACAAATATATTGTCACCATCTCTACGTAGAAACAGTGTAGGGTCTATTTGGCCTCTAACAAAACCTTTTTCAATTAGGAACGTCGACAACCGCTCATACCAAGCTCGGGGTGCTTGTTTAAGGCCATAAAGCGCCTTCTTGAGCTTAAATACGTGGTTTGGGAATTCGGTACTCTCAAACCCCGGAGGTTGTTCGACATAGACCTCTTCTCTTATTAAACCATTTAGAAAGGCCGATTTGACATCCATTTGATATAGCTTGAAACCACGATGTGCTGCAAATGCAAGCATCAATCGGATGCACTCTAATCATGCCAAGGGAGCATAGGTCTCATCGTAATCAAGGCCTTCAACTTGACTGTAGCCCTTGGCTACTAAGCGTGCCTTGTTCCTTATGATTTCTCCCTTATGGTTCAATTTATTTTTGAAGACCCATTTGGTTCGAATAATGGTGGTCTTCTTAGGTCTAGGGACTAAGTCTCAAACTTGACTTCTTTCGAATTGACCTAGTACATCTTGCATGACAATGATCCAATCGGGATCATTTAATGCTTCGTCAATTTTTCTAGGTTCAATTTCGAAAATTAGGGCAACTTCATTAGCCTCATTCTGAAAGAATGATCTAGTCCTAACCCCATGATGGATGTCTCCAACAATTTGGTCTTGGGGATGACTAGAGGCTAACCTAGTTAGCCTTGGTGTTGATGGTGCTTCTTGAATGGTTTCACTAGACACTAGCTCAGCCTCAGGAACCGGCTGATCTATGGGTTGTCTAGGCTCACCGTCATCAGACTCATCACCATTATCAACAACATTTGGACTTTCATCCAAACCTAGTTGCCTGAGTTCGAATTGAACTCCTTCAATATCTTCTGATTGATTATTTGATTTTGGAATTTCTTCAAAGACAACATCAGAAGATTCTTCAACCAATCTAGACTTCTTGTTGTAGACTCGGTAGGCTTTGCTAACAAGGGAGTACCCGACCAGTATCCCTTCATCAGCCTTTGTCGTGAACTTTCCAAGGTGATCCTTGGTGTTTAGGATAAACACCTTACAACCAAACACCCTAAGATGTTTAACCGTAGGTGGTTTTCCAAACCAAAGTTCATGGGGAGTCTTTCCTAAGAATCTATGGATGAGGACTCAGTTTTACACGTAGCAAGCTGTGTTTACAGCTTCGGCCCACAAGTACCCTGGTAATGAGTACTCGTTAAGCATGCTTCGTGCAGCTTCTTGTAAGACCCGGTTCTTCCTCTCTACAACATCATTTTGTTGTGGTGTTCTAGGAGTAGAGAACTCGTGTCTATACCCTCTATCTTGACAAAACTCTAAAAATCGTTGGTTTTGAAATTCACATCCATGATCACTTCTAATTGTCTTAATGGTTGATGATTTTTCATTTTCAACTCTTCTACAAAAGAAAATGAAAACATCTAAGGTTTGATCCTTATATTTTAGAATATATGTCCATGTATATCTAGTAAAATCATCAATGATAACAAAATAATATCTACTGCCTTTCAAGGATATAATAGTGCTACAATCAAACAAATCCATATGAAGTAAATCCAATGCGGTAGAAGTACTTACGGTGCTTTTACCTTTACGTGCAGATTTTGTTTGCTTACCCATTTGACATGCATCACAAAGTTTATCCTTTTCATACTTGATGCTTGGTAAGCCACGAACTAATCCCTTGTTGGCTAACTTTCGGATATTCTTCATGTTCACGTGTGCTAGTCTCCGGTGCCAAAGGGTGGACTCATCTTCTCTTGACATGAGACACTTAGCAAAAGCATTAGTAGCACTTTTAAAGGAAACTTGGTAAATATTATTTACTCTTGTTCCTACTAGTACCGTGTCAACATTGTCATGTTGTCTAACTAGACATTGACTTGATTAGAAATCAATTGTGTAACCCGCATCACACAATTGACTGACACTTAGGAGATTAAATGTCATCCCCTTGACTAGAAGGACATTCTTAATCCTAAGACATTCGGATATTTGAATATCTCATATTCCTATGACCTTAAGACTACCATTGTTACCAAAGGAAACATTATTTCTACTTTTTTTTGAAGTGTGGTAAACAATGATCTATCGCCGGTCATGTGTTTGGAGCACCCACTATCAACAAACCAAGTTGATAGAAGCTCCCCCTCAATCACAACCTACACAATTTGAAAAATAGAAGTTTTAGGCACCCAAACCTTGGGACCTAAACCACTTACTAAGGAAGACTTAGACACCCATGCCTTGACTACTTTCCTTTGAGCCCTAGGTGTCTTAGATTGTCTAACATCAGTCCTAGACATTAAGGACACAAATGATGGTTCTTTGGGTCGTTAACCAATACCGACCCTATTGTAGACTGCCCTTTGGGCATTCAAGATCATGTCTAAGGTCTTTGATGTAGCGACCCGCCTTCTCTACCTTAGACGGTCCGCTACTTTTGCTACTTCTTGACTCTAATGCACGACTAGAAATGCGGATCTTCTTTTTTGTTCTTCAAATCCATCTAAGGATGATATTCTAACTTTAATAGTCATGCATGATACAATGGAAACTTCCTTTCTCTAAAACTTTTCTGCACTGGTACCAGTCGACTGCTACCTAACCAGTCGACTGGGATTGGCCACAGAAAGTTTCTGGGCGCGGCACCAGTCGACTGGCCTCTTGGCAGTCGATTGGTGCATCGAACAGAATCTACTGTTCGATAGGGCAGTCGACTGATACTGTACCAGTCGACTGGTAAGTCTGAAGCCTGTTTTCCAGATTCGAAGCCTTGTTTCAAAACTCCACCAAACCTATACTTTCGAGCCATATAAAATCATGACACCATTTCTATACTCTATACCAGTTTTCTAAACAATTTAGCCAACCAAAACGAATCCATAAACTTGAAATTAGGACTTTTGAGGAATTTAGCAAGTTATGAAAAATCTACATAGACTTTAAGCTAGAGTTTGTACCAAACTTAACTTCTAACCATTGAAACTCATCACACAAAATTCTGAAACATCCCTAAGGCATTATCAAATGAGAAAGCAACTTTTCTAAACATACTTAAGCAATAAAAACTTGATTCAAAGGGAAATTAATACTATCTTGGCACATGCATCTATTTCTCTAACAAAGTATCAATATTTCAAAGTACTCACACTTCTACTCATCCAATGCAATCATAAGGATATGTATGCTAAATGAAATGACATGGAATCTTTACTCTAAGAAATTGAGCATGTAAAACTATCCAAAGCTTAAATGTTCGCTAAACTCCATAAAGCAAGAACTTGAAATTTGAATAAACTAAAACATTGTAATTCAAATAACTAAATTGTCTCGTCTCAAGGATCTCTCCAAAATCAGCCACCACACACACTTTACTCAGCACCGCCTCGTCGCCTTCCTTCAGAATTGCTTGCCTTTACCTTTATCTGCAGTAAGAGGAAATGCAACTAGTAAGCAAAAAGCTTAGTAAGTACTATCTAGCTCACAAAATCTCGAAATGTGCAAACATGCTTCTTGAACAATATGAAAATCATATGAGATACTTATATGCTTGAAAGAAAACTAAGAACATGTATAACTCAAAACATGCATACTCAAGCATTAATAAATCTCAATTTACTTTTCTTGGCTCAACTTGAAACTTTAGCTATTCTTTAACTTTTTGAAAACTCTTTAAACTTTAGAAACTTTGCTAAAGCATATACTTGAAAATAATAATCACTCGGATCCACTGAAGACGTAAGTACCATCTCATGCGCGTTCCCTAAAAGGTTGGGGTAGCGAGCCACCAATCCTAATAGAGCAGACCTTGGTCTACCAGGGCCAAGACCTTGGAATTGGACACCTGGATTTCTTTAACGACGCCCTTGGACGCCGGGTACTGGCCTTAGAAAATAAAATAGCTTTTCTTTCTTTTCTTTCTTATCTGTAAATGCCTTGGCATTTTCTCGAGCACCTTGCGTGCTAAAATCCCTAAGTCTTGACTTTTGGGGATTTCTTAAGGCCTTGGCCTTTTCTTTTCTTATCTTTATCTTCTCTTTTCTTTTCTCATAACTTTCTTAGCCCCTAATCTCACATAGGGTGCTTTATCAAACTTATACAAGCATATAATGAACTAAGATCACATGCAAAAACTTAAACAAAAAGGAAATATCTCTTTTAAAAACTTTTAAGGGAAATTCTTGCGGAAAAACCGCCTCTTACTGCAGGTGAGCAGTACTTACATTGATATCTTGGACTTACAACCAAGATTGACGTCTAGGGCTCGAGAGAAACTTGAGATCTCGGAGAATTCTTAGCGCCTATGCGTTCCTCTCGTCGCGGGGATCCCGAATATAGGAATATCTCTCGGAGGAGAACCTTGGCCGGCCCTGTTGGCCTTGGTGTTGGTCGGCGTCGCCCAAGAGAGGAGAGGAAGAGGAGTCGCGCGGCTAGGGTGAGGAAGAGAGAAACCAAAATCCAATTTCCTCTCTTAACTTATCTATTTATACTATCTTTATAAAAAGAATCGTAACTACTCTATAAATATATTTCTCTCCATCTTTCGTCGTGCTTGATACCCTAGCCTGGCCGGTCGCGCTCGCGCCTGGTCTCCTGCTGGTCGCGGGTTCGAACCCCCTGCTGCCCTTAAATGTTTTTCCTTTTTTAAATATACTAAACGGACTCGGAAAATTCCATAAAAATATTCTAAAAATCCCTAAAAAATCTAGAATATTTCTAAACCATTTTTAA
>JAGFNQ010002349.1:0-18144 GCA_024364735.1 Boesenbergia rotunda
TTCGATTATATTGCATTTGTGGAATTCAAAAGTAATTTAATTAGTTTTTTTGAAAACATCTTAATTTTTTATTTATTCGGTTGAATTTTGATTTTAAATTTTATAAAGCAATTAAATTAAAATGAATCAATACACAGGGATGATAATTTTCTCTAAAATCTATGGAATATCTAATACATTCTAATGGGAAAGAGTATAGAAAGATTTTTTAAAATGGATTAAATAACTTGACATTAAAAATTTTTGAATTCTTATATGAAGACGAATTTAATAGAATTCAATACATATATGTTCCCCGAACGCCCAATCATCCGTTCACGAGCGGTTGAGATACTTAAAAATGATTCAGATGTTCCTAGTGCATTCAATTTAAGGTGCCCAAATTACTTATAGGGCGTGACCACTTAGTGTGACGAGGAATTAGATAACATATATATATACATCATGCAATGGACGACATACGAAGGTGCCTTTTCGCATGCGAGGCGCCTCAGTTGAACTGAGGTACCTCACATATAGATATGCACCCTTGTATGCCACGTACACATTGTATGCAGGCTATCAAAACACTGCACACGGGAGGTTTACAAAGCCTATATCATTAGTAGGGTTAATATATGTAGTTAGGGTTGTGGAATCGGTTCAAACCGAACCGAACGAACTGATTAAACTCAAAACCGAACCGAACGAATTTTTTCTAAACCAACCGAACCAACCCGAACTTTTGAAAAAAAAAATTAAACCGACCGAACCAAACTTTTCAAAAAACTGAACCGATCGAACCGATAAAACATCGGTTGATCGGTTTTCGACCGAAATAACTGAATTTTTCGGTTTGATTTGATTTGATTACAGTTTAATTTGGTTTGATTCCAATTTAGTTCGGTTCAACTCATAATATTGATTTGATTTGTTCTAATTTAATTCATTTCAACTCATAATATCAATTAGTTTGATTTCGGTTTGGTTTGATTTCAGTTTGGTTTTATTTAGTTTAATTCTTATTTGGTTCGGTTCAACTCATAATATCGATTTGATTTGTTCCAATTTGATTCATTTCAATTCATAATATCAATTAATTTGATTTCGGTTTGGTTTGATTTCAATTTAGTTTTATTTAGTTTAATTCTTATTTGATTCGGTTCTAATTTGCTTCTGTTCAATTTAAAAAAATCACTTTAACCGAATTTTGATTTTCAAAATCGAAACCGAACCAATTAAACCGATATAACCAATATTTTTCAAAAAAAAAAAAACTAAACTTCCGAATTAACCGAACTAAACTTTTAAGTTTGGTCAGTTAGTTCGATTTAACCGACCGTTTGCACAGGCCTATATGTAATGATACGCTGCAGACTTTCCCCTACGGACTTATGTGGACTTGACAGAAGGGTCTTCCATGCAATTATGGAAGGCACCTCCCATTGCATTGAAAGATTGTCATTTTTTCATACAGTATATTTTTATTTTTTATTTTTATTTTGAATATATTTAAAAATTTAAAATTTAGATATTGGATTACAGTGAGTTTAAGTTAATATGATTTTTTCTTAGGATTTAGTTGTTGTCCCTTTTGGATTATAGTGTTCAAACGAAAAAAATTTAAATACTTACGGAGTATATTACATATATTTAATGTTTAAAATTTTAAAATTTAATAGTTGAATTATAGTGAATTTAAGTTAATAAAATTTTATTTTAGGATTAATTAGTATTTCTTTTTGAATCGTAGTGTTGAAAAAAAAATTTAGATTCTCATATTATAAGTGATAAATTGAATCAATCAATTTTATAATTTGATGGTAAAATTTGGTTTGACGGATTTATTAAAAAAATCAATTTAATATATTTCATTTAATTTGCTCTATTCTGTCAGTTTGATTTGGAACTCCGATCCCCTAATGGCTGAAGGAGACAGGAATAAGGTTGAAGAGAAAGGAGGAGGCGTGGAGTTTTTTGGACATCGGCTTTAGGAACGGAGAGTTGGAGATTCCGCGGATTGAGGTGGACGAGGAGGACATGAACGTTCTGTTTAGAAACCTGATCGCGTTCGAGCAGTGCTACGAGGGCATCGGCCTGCATCTACAACATGCCCCTCGATGTTTGGTTGCTGCAGAGGAGTGGGATCGTCGGTGGCCGTGGGCTAATTGTTGATAAAAGGTGAAATGCTCCCCCAACACCCTCGCCAGCTCAGCCAGATGAACACGGAGGAGGTAAATCATGATGGTTGAGAAAATAAGAAGTTGAGGGTAGAGAAGCCGCGGCCATGGGCTAATTGGGAGCAGCAAGGAATTAAGTGGCTAATCTGTTCCGCAAGCTCAGGGAGGAGGTGGTGGTGAAGCAGGGTGACAGATGCTACATTTGGAGCGTGTTGAAGGAGGTGACCGAGCATGGCGGTGCTGATCGTGTATATGATGCATGTCGTGCGTATCTAGATCGCAAGCCGTTTTGCTCATGGTAACAAAAAACGATTCACTTGTCTTTAACATCTTGTAAATCGTTTGATGGTCAACATAAAAGAGATAAATCACAGGATTATTAGTACGAATACTATAACTAACGTATGGGAAAGACAGACACACTTACTTTACCTCGCAATCGGTGGGTTCGAGGGTGCTGTTTGTGATTAACGTCACCCTGCTTGGTTTCGCTGTTCTACTACTTTAGGAAGCAAACACAACTTTGATGCTTGCATTTCAATTTGTAATTACATGAAATATATAAAACAACGGCTTTTTACCAAAAGGCGTACTCAATAATTGGTATTTATCAAAAGACATCCCATGGTTTCATTTTCACCAAAGGACACATTCATTTTAGTGAACTTCCTCTTATACCCCTCCTGCAATGTACTGTCTTTCTCTTTCTCTCTCATTAACAAATTCCGAGACGTCTGCACGTACTTTTTCAGACTTTTAATTTAAAATAATATATTATGGAATCGATGCTAAACTAAAAAACGTAAGGTAAAAATCGAAAAAAATATTTCAGTTAAAAAATATCTCATCCAACGTGATTTTTATATTTGATTAATAGGAATTACTATATTAAATAATATTTAATAAATATATTAATATATAAAAAAAATTTGAAAAAAAATAGAGCGTGCGTGGGCCTGAAATATTTTGATTCAGGCCCGACGTGGATTCAAATTTTTTTTCTATTTAAAAAATATATTAATATATAAGAAAAACCTATCAAAACACTTAATTTCAAATTCAAACGCAGGGCCTGAAGTCATCCCAGGAGGATCTGAAGTCAAATAACTTCAGATCCTATAAATAATTAATTTAATAAATAATAATTAAATATAAAAAATATTTTTAAAATTAAAAAAATTTCAGTGCCCTTGGGCCTGAAGTCTGATGACTTCAGGCCCTCCATCATTAAATATAAAAAAATATAAAATTTTTTTTATAAAAGGTATAATATATAATTACATATTATTTATAATTTTTATAAAAAAGGTATAATATATAATTACATAATAATAAAATGTTATTATAAAGAAATCCAGATATGGGATATCCATTATGTTGGTGACGAGATGGCTATAGAGGGGGGGTGAATATAGCTAGACACAATTTCTTTGAGCTTAAGGATTTCTGCACTTGAGTGATTAGCAGCGGAAGACAAATACAAACAGAAATGCAAGTTGCAGAAATGAAGAGCAGACAAAATTGACACTAACACCTCGATATACAAGGTTCGGGGATAACTTGCCCCTACTCCTTGGCGTGCCCTTAAGGTGGGCGATCCCTTGATCGTCGGCAGATCAAGCCCCGAAAATCCGGATATCAAATCCTCCTTCTCGGTGGAGTAACCTCTCCACAAAATGTCTCAACAAGATGATATAGAATGAAAAGCACAGAGACAATCAGAGACTTACAGAGCACAAGCAGATGAAGAGAAACGCTTACAAGCACAAACAACACCCCAACACAACCTCGGCAAGAGCCTTCACTTAGCTCTTCCTTGTTTGCTTGTTGATCGCCTTGCCACGAGTCCTTCTTAGTGCTCAAGTCTCTCAAGCTTCAAAGGATGATCAAAGTTTGCAGAAGCTTCAAGACTCAGAGTGATTGCTAAGGATGGATCAAGTGTTGCTGCAGTAGAGAGAACTCTCTTCTCTTCATCGCCAGCCCACACTTATCCTAGCTGCCATCGCCAACCCACAGACGCTCCACACAGCTCCCAGCTGCTCACCTGCAACAAGCCAGCTACCCCTGACCTCCTCTGGACTCACTGAACTCTCCTCAGTCGAGCCCCAGCCCCAGGTCAGCTTCCAGCCGTTGCCAGCAGCGCCCGTTGTAACCTGCGATGGAAAACTGCCAAACCTGCTTAACGGAAAGCCTCTCTTTGACCCTCCTTGAGTGTTTGAATCCATCCCTGTAAAGCCTGCACACTCCAACAGAAGCTTAGCAATGCATATCAAAACGTATCAGTAGTGTATCAGAGATTCAGCAGTAAAAACAGACGCGATCAGAGCTTCTGACAGCTTATTTGAATTAAAGTTCTGCTCCTGATCGGTCACCAGACCGATCAGGAAGGACCCTGATCGGTCACCAGACCGATCCAGAAGTCTTCTGCACACTCCTGATTGGTCCCCAGACCAATCAGGCTCCTGCCTGATTGGTCACCAGACCAATCAGGCTCCAGCCTGATCGGTCACCAGACCAATCAGGCTGAAACTTTAATCAAATCCTAGCTGCGCCTGATCGGTCACCAGACCAATCAGGCTTGAGTGAACAGTGATTCTTTAATCAAATCCAAAGTCTCTGATCGGTCACCAGACCGTTCTGGACCTGATTAGCAAGGGAACTCAACTCACTGTTCGCTCCCTGATCGATCACCAGACCGATCAGGAGCTGTGCAGTGAGTGAAACACACACTCCCTGATCGGTCACCAGACCGATCAGACATCGCTGAATCGGTCACCAGATCGATCCACGAAGGAGTAGTGTGCCAACTCCCTGATCGATCACCAGGCCGATCCAGGGACTAAAAGTTAGCCCTCCAAACTAAGTTTTCATCCACCTTAGCCCTCCAAGCTAAGGAGGATTTTCCATCTAACTCTCCAAGTTGGGAATTTGCACCTAACCCTCCAAGTTAGGACTTTTCACCTAGCCCTCCAAGCTAGGACTTTTCACCTAGCCCTCCAAGCTAGGACTTTTCACCTAACCCTTCCGAGTTAGAACATCATCCAACCTAGCCCTCCAAGCCAGGACTTTTCACCTAATTCTCCAAGTTGGGACTTTGCACCTAACCCTCCAAGTTAGGACTTTTCACCTAGCTCTCCAAGCTAGGACTTTTCACCCAACCCTTCCGAATTAGGACTTTTCAACACCTGGCTTCACTCACCAGGACTCGGCTTCACTCACCGGGATTTCCAACACCTGGCTTCACTCACCAGGACCCGGCTTCACTCACCGGTGTAACAACCCGGAAAATTCTCTTAATATTTTATTAAAATATTGAGCATGGTTAGATAATTTTCCGAGGGGTCTAGAAATATTAACACAAAATTTGGCCTAGGAATCCATGATTTTCTCATTTAAATTGAGAAACTAAGTACTAATGGGCCTTATAGGGGCTTTCTAGTACCATAATTTTTGGTGAATTTTGGGTAAAAATTTATAGAAATATAAAGGAGATTTAATGAGAAATATTAACATAATTATGGGGGATTTTAGAAGGATTTTCGGAATTTATAGGAAATAGATAAAAAGAAAAATAAAATAAAATGAATATAAATAATTAGTGCATGGACCAAGGGGTTGAACCTTGGACCTCTTGTACAACCATGCATGCTCTAACCAACTCACCTAGCAAGGTATTTCTATGAGGAAATGAAGTGGATGTTGGTTAAAGCTTAGAAGAAGATGAAGGGTCATGGAGAGACTCTTCATTCACCACCTTAATGGGTTATAAAGAGGGGGGTTTTGGGAGTTATTCTCTTCTCTCCATCAATTGCATTTCCTTCCTCTTTCTTTCTCATCCTAGCCGAAATCTACAAGGGAGATTTTCCCTTGGGAAAACTCCACAAGAAGGTCCTACCATCAAGATCTAAAGGTTTCCTAAGGTTCCAAGGCTAGGGGTGATCAAGAGACAACAAGTCTTCCTTCTTCTTCCCATCTAAGGTCTAAAAATCAAGAAACCCCAAGGTAAGACTCCCTCACCCGTGGTATAATAGTTCCTTATGATTTTCATGATTTTTAGCATGATATATTGGTTAGTTTTTGGATTTGATGTTGAAAGAAAAGAAAACTAAGGACCCTAGGATTGAGGGTTTCGGCCACCATGATTTTAAAGTCCATAATTATGCCAAAATTTTTTATAATGTTATTTGATGTTCCCTTATGATGTTTAGAGGTTAAGTATAATTTTTGGGAATTTTTAGAGTACCCTAGGACACCCTAGGGTTTCGGCCAACATGAAAGAAACAAAACCAAGAACCCTAGGATTGAGGGTTTCGGCCACCATGATTTTAAAGTCTATAATTATGCCAAAAATCTTTATAATGTTATTTAATGTTCCCTTATGATGTTTAGAGGTTAAGTATAATTTTTGGGAATAGTTGGAGTACCCTAGGACACCCTAGGGTTTCGGCCTACATGAAAGAAACAAATCAACACCCTAGAGACCCTATGGGTTTCGGCCACCATGGTTTGGGGTTCAAAAATGATGCTAAAAATCTTGATAATGTTGTCTAATGTTCTCTTATGAGGTTTAGGAATTAAATATAATTTTTGGGGATTTTTGGGGTACCCTAGGATACCCTAGGGTTTCGGCCAACAACAAGACCTCATGGGTGGAGTTGGGTCTAAAACCTCAAGCATGTGTTTGATGTATTAACATGATATAAGAGAGATGGAGGGTGATTATGTGAATGTTTCACATAGCTCTGAGACCCTATGGGTTTCGGCCAAGTACCCTAATAGGGTGGGAAGTTGGGACTTATTTCAAGTAAGGGCCCCAATGACCCTATGGTAAGGTGTGGTTGATGTTTAAGCAATTGATTTGGGGTTTTAATGGAATTTTTTCATACCCCCATGGCCTTGAAGTTTCGGCCAAGAGCAAGTTTAGGGTTAAAGGATTAGGGTTGGGCTTAAGTAGGGAACCAAAGGGTTCCTATGGCCTAGTATATGTGTATTAGTTACCAAGATATATGTTTAAGTAAGATGGAAGAAGTTCTATGTTAACCTAACCTTTAGTTTGTATGTCATGAATTATATGTTAAGTCATAGATGTTTAGACATGTGCCATGATTTATGAATGATATGTATGTATGCCATGTCTTATGAATGATATGCCATATTTTATGAATAATATGCATGTATGCCATGTCTTATGAATGATACGTATGTATGCCATGTTTTATAAATAAGATGTATGTATGCCATGTCTTATGAATGAGGTTAAAGTACATGCCTTTAAGGCATAACGATGATGTTAAGTATGATGAATGAATGATGATGAATGACAAGTATGATGAATGAAAGATGATGCTTATGTCTTTAAGGCATAAATATGCTAAACGGCACAGTCGATGGTTGACGATACGACGGTCGTGAGGACTGGTAGATGGGCCGGTAGACGGGCCGAGCCGTAACAAGTTATGTTATGTTAAAGATGTCATGAATGTCTTATGAATGATGAAGCATGAAAAGTATTTTACTTTATGAATGGGCTTGTACCGGACCGAAGTATGGGTCCAAGGGATGGGCACCTTAAGAACGCCCCGATTCTGGACTACCGACTATGCTGTCCACGGTTCTGGCACTACCGTAGCTGTGCAACAGGGATGGGCACCTTAAGAACGCCTCGGTTCGGGGACTACCGACTATGCTGTCCTTACCCTAGTAGGTCGAGGCTAGCTACATCGTACTTACTTAGGGATGCACGCTTATGATGTATGTATGTGGTACAAGCCAGGGCCCAATGATATGATGAATATGTTTAAGCATTTAAAAGTATGTTTTAAAAGTTAAGCATCCTTATGTATATGCATTCCACTCATGCATTCATTAATGTTATGCATTATATTTATGATAAGAATATTATACAAAGTAAGTTTATGCAAGATATGTTTATGCAAATGATTTTATGTATGTTTATGCTAATATATGATGCCATGATTTAGTTGTGTTCATGCTAATATATGATGTCATGATTTAATTATGTTATGCTAAGTTAGGATGCCATGATTTATTTATATTTATGCTAATTTAGAATGCCATGATTTTATTTATGTTCATGCTAGTTTAGGATGCCATGATTTATTTATGTTTATGCTAATTTAGAATGCCATGATTTTATTTATGTTCATGCTAGTTTAGGATGCCATGATTTTATTTATGTTTACGCTAAGTTAGAATGTCATGATATTATGCTAGTTTAGGATACCATGATTTAATTATGTTTATGCTAAGTTAGAATGCCATGATTTTATGTATGTTCATGTTAGTTTAGGATGCCATGATTTAATTATGTTTATGCTAAGTTAGGGTGTCATGATTTTATTTATGTCATGCTATGAATGTTTACGATGTTTATGTCTATGCCAAGTATTATACCATGCTATGAATGTTTACGACGTTTATGTCTATGCCAAGTATTAGACCATGCTATGAATGTTTACGATGTTTATGTCTATGCCAAGTATTATGCCATGCCATGAATGTTTTTATGGTTATGTTTATGCCATGCTACGAATGTGAATGGGTTATGTTCATGCCATGACGAATGTATGTTAAGTGATGGAAAAGTTTATGTTCTAAGTAAAGCACTAAGTATGTTAATATCCTATGTGCTCATGGTTAAATGATGAATGGTTTTAGTGAGTAGGAAAGAGTCTTACTAAGTCTGTGTGCTTATAGTCTTATTTTCTTATACCGCAGATCACGCAAGGGGACGGTAAGGAAGCAGCAGGAGGGCATCAAAGAATGTGTGTGTGATAGTGACTTGGCTAAGGAGCAATATGGTTGCTCGTCTTATGATAGAACTCTACCTTTACTATTAAGTACTTGAATGTGACTCTATGACATGATGCTAAAGTATGACATGATGCTAAGTATGACATGATATGATGCTAAGTATAAAGTTAATATGTCAAGTTCCCATGTTATGATGCTAGGTATGGTAGTAAGTGTAGGATCGATGCACGTGAGAGGGGGGGTGAATCACGTGACTTTTAAAAATCAAGGCGCTTTAAAAAGCGTGCACAGCGGAAATGAAATAAACGGAAAACAAACACACTAACACAAACGAATTTTACTTCGTTCGGAGCCTTCGTCGACTCCTACTCGAAGGCCCAGGTCCCTCGGACCTTTCCGTTGGGCAATCCACTAGTATTCTCTACCGGTAAGCACCGATAGAGTAAGCGAGTACAGAGGAATTGAAAGTGTGACAACCCCACACTTTCAAGCAATTAAATGCAATAAAATATTTATAAAAAATATCTTTTTACCGACGTCCGGAGTAGGTCGACTCTTTCGGGGCAGCAGGACGTCGTCGGCTCGAAGTGTAGCGTTTCCGGAGCAAGGCGCGAGCGTAGAAGAACTTGAAGGCTTTGAAAAGAATGTTGTACTTTGAAGAGGGTCGAGGCCCTCTTTATATAGGGCAGGGGGCGCCCGACATGCTCGGGGCGCCCCCCACGTGGCTGTAGATCCGGCGATGCTCCGGTCAGAGCTAATCTCGTCTACTTCGGGATTGCTTTTGACTGGGGCGCCCGACGCGCGCGGGGCGCCCGTTTGACCGGTCAAAATCCCATCTTCTGGCTTCGCGAGGGCGAGCTTCGGCAGCTGGCAGTGAGGTGGCACAGGGGGCGCCCGATTCAAGCGGGGCGCCCCGAATAGCGCTGCTGTCGGGGCGTTTACCTCTCCGCGGACTTGGGTTGACTCTGGGGCGCCCGACACACCCGGGGCGCCCTGCTCAGCTACGGCCTCACTCCTTTGAGGCTCTCTGAGCTGCAGAAACACAGTCCTTCGGTCCTGCATCCAGGGTTAGTCCAAAACAAGGCTAGTACTATATACTAAAATAAGATACAATTCTAAGTTAATTAGATCCTGTCTCCCAGACCAGGATCTAACCAGGACTCAACTTAGATCACCTAAATGGGTCTAAGTTGGACCGCGCCTAAAGTCCAAGATTGGACTCGTCCTCACTGGGTCGCTCCTCCAGTGACTTACCTTACTTACCCATTGTGCAGTTCTACTTGACTTCTTGATCCTACCAGGACTTCCTGCCAAGGCTCAACCACCTTGGTCTTCTTGCCAAGTCTCAACCAACTTGGTCTTCAGCCAATTGTCAGGTCCCGCGGACCCAACTGGACTTCCCGCCAGGACTCAACCATCCTGGACTTCAGCCTGGTGTCTGGTCCTAAGTCTTTCAATCCTGCACACTTGGTAAAGAGGTTAAACACACACAACCCTAACTTTAACCACTTTGTCATACATCAAAACCCGAGTTTGACCGTTAGTGCAAACTGCACCAACAATCTCCCCCTTTTTGATGTATTGACAACTCAGGTTAAAGTTAGAGAAAAACTAGCAGATACATGCAAGTAAAAAAAATAAGCATGAAAGAATTAAGTAGCAAATAGAATTTTCTAAGCTTTAACCCTACTCTCCCCCTTTGTCATTCATCAAAAAAAACATACGTATATTAAGTTACGGAGAGTAGGATCCAAAGCTAAGTGATAGGGAAAACTAGACTTAGGCAAAATAGATTAAGTAAGATAAAATAGCCTAGATCAATGAACTTAGCTTTCATTAACTTAGCTTTCAAAACTAACAAATAGTTTTCAACAATATTATTTTTGAAATGAATTAGAAATATTTTCAAAGTTAAGCTTTAAAAGTTTCAAGGCCATTATGCAATTTTTAAAACTAATTTTTCAAGAATATGCCTTAGATTCTTTTGAAAATAGTTATACTTTAAAAGTAATATCATAGACTTAATCAAACTATTCTTAAAATTAATTTTCCAAGTTAGTTTGAACTCCCCCTTAACTTGACAAGCCCTTAGAATTCCTTGTCAATTTCAAGGTAAACATTCTATTATGTCCTAGGGATATCCATACTACAAATAAAAATATTTCAAAAGAATCATTTTTGGAAGTAGATCAATCAAACTATTTTGATACTTTCTAGTATAAGAACAAGCTAATAGTGGATTTTCAAAAAACATAAGTGTTTTTATTTTAAAGTTAATTTGAAAAAGGAGATTTGCAAGACCCAAAAATACGGATTTTTCAATGCTAAATAGGAATTGCAAGGAACTATTTATAAGCATAATAACTTTTAATGGAGTAGAAATATAGGCTAAGTGTTAAAAAAACTAGTCTTAAATTTATTAACTTAGCTTTAAAAAAATTCCTTTTTTTTTTTTATCAAAAAAAATTTTAGGGATCAATGTTTATCAAAATTTTCAAATGTGTTTTGTTAAAAATGACATTTTGAAAAAGTATTTTGACTTCAGCTCCCCCTGGACCAAGTAATGATTGTGGTCCCTTTTCATATGTCTAACTCTAGGTACTGACTAACTATCTAGATGATAGTAGTGTTCACTGAGTTAGTCAAGTCAAGTAATAATGTCTAGCTCAATTTTCAGTGCAAGACTACTTGACTTGATCACTGTAACGTAGGTATTTTACGCCCAGACTTACTGTGATGCACTGACTTAAGCATTCGGAAGTCCAGGCAGAGTCCTATGCATCTCACAACCGTTCTATGTTTTTGCAAACACAAACAAGGTAATCTTAATGTGTTTTGTGAGATGCGGCTACCTAAATCTATAGGTTCATGCAATTCTAGGGGTCAAGCTTAGGCTAAGTCTGCCAGTTTTGAAAATCAGATTTTGAAAGACAATAAAAGTTTTTGAAAACCACATTTGAAAAGTTCGTGTTTAAGTTAAATTTTGAAATATAATAAACTTTGAAAAACAAGTTTGAAAAAGTCCATGTGTTTAAACTCACAAACTGAAAAAGTTAACTTAAGCTTATCAGGTCAGTCCTAGTCTATAACACACATTCCTATTAATCTTCTCAAGTTGCTAAATTCAGATTCAGGAAGTGGTTTGGTAAATATATCAGCTAGGTTAGACTTGGATTCAACATGGTTAAGTTCAATTTCTCCTTTATTTACATGATCTCTGACAAAATGGTGTTTGATTTCTATATGTTTGGTCCTAGAGTGGTGGATTGGGTTTTTGGTTAAATTGATTGAACTTAGGTTATCTATATAAATTTTGACTTTCTTAAAATCTAAGTTAAAATCGTTTAAGGTATGCATCATCCAAAGTAGTTGGGCTACACATTCACCCATTGCTATGTACTCAGCTTCAGTGGTGGATAGGGCAACACAGTGTTGTTTTCTACTAAACCAACTAACTAGTGAGGGTCCTAGAAGTTGGCATCCACCACTGGTACTTTTTCTGTCTAATTTACAGCCAGCATAATCTGAGTCAGAATATCCAATAAGTTCAAACTGGGCTGTTCTAGGGTACCAAATTCCTAAACTTTCTGTCCCTTTGAGATACCTAAATATCCTTTTAACTAGGGTTAGATGTGATTCTTTAGCACATGTTTGATACCTAGCACACATACTAACTGCAAAGAGAATATCAGGTCGACTTGCAGTTAGGTAAAGTAAGCTACCTATAGCACTTCTATAATACTTAAGGTCAACAGGTTTGCCATTTGTGTCACTATCTATAGTTTGATTGGTAGCCATAGGTGTCTTAATTTCTTTAGCACTATCCATTCCAAATTTTCTAAGTAATTCTTTAGTGTATTTTTGTTGATAGACAAAAGTACCCTCACTAGTCTGTTTTATTTGTAGCCCTAAAAAGAAAGTTAATTTACCTACTAAACTCATTTCAAATTCAGTTTCCATTATCTTTGTGAAATCTTGTAAAAAGTCAGAGTTGGTTGAGCCAAATACTATATCATCTACATATACTTGGGCTACAAAAATATCATTTTTTAGGGTTTTAACAAATAGTGTTGGGTCAATTTTGCCTTGGTTAAAGCCTTTAGAAACTAAGTAGTTAGACAGTCTTTCATACCAGGCCCTAGGGGCTTGCTTAAGTCCATATAAGGCTTTCTTAAGTCTAAAGACATAATCAGGGTGTTCTAAGCTTTCAAAACCAGGAGGTTGACCTACATAAACCTCTTCTTTAATTAGGCCATTCAGGAAGGCTGACTTAACATCCATTTGATAAAGCTTAAATCCCTTATGGGCTGCATAACTTAAGAGCATTCTAATGGATTCAAGTCTGGCTACAGGGGCATAGGTTTCATCATAATCAAGACCTTCTACTTGGCTAAACCCCTTAGCTACTAGCCTAGCCTTATTCCTTATTGTTTCTCCTTGTTCGTTAAGTTTATTCCTAAAGACCCATTTAGTTTCAATAAATTTCTTGCCTTTAGGTAAGGGTACTAAGTCCCAGACTTGACTACGTTCAAATTGGGCTAACTCTTCCTGCATGGCTATGATCCAATCAGGGTCAAGTAAGGACTCTTCTATTGACTTGGGTTCAATTTTTGAAATCAATGCAATTTGACTAAGGTTCCTAAAAGCTGATCTAGTCTGAACCCTTAGTTCTGGATTACCTAAGATTTGATTAGTTGGGTGGTCTGAGTTAACTCGTACAGTTCTGGGTTGGTTAGGTTCAGTTTCAGGTGTGGGTTCAGTTAGATCATCGTTTTGGTCCTCAATTGGCCTTTCATCAGGGTCAGTACTGGATCTAACAAAGTCAATTGGTTGGTAGGTGGTTTGATCAGAGTTATTTGGGTCAGATTTTTCATCAAATTTTACATTTGTAGTTTCTTCAATTTTTAGGGTAGTTTTGTTATAAACTCTATAGGCTCTACTGGTTAGGGAATAACCTACAAAGATACCTTCCTCAACCTTAGAAGTAAATTTTCCTAAGTGTTCTCTAGTATTTAAGATATAGACTTTACATCCAAATACTTTAAGGTATTTAATGTTTGGTTGTTTGTTATAATAGATTTCAAAAGAGGTCTTTCCTAGGTTTTTAATTAGAGTTATTCTATTTTGTACATAACAAGCTGTACTAACAGCCTCAGCCCAAAGGTATTTAGGTAAGTTGTATTCATTAAGCATTGTTCTAGCTGCTTCTTGTAGTGTTCTATTTTTTCTTTCTACAATTCCATTTTGTTGAGGTGTTTTAGGGCAAGAGAATTCGTGATGGTAGCCTTTTTCTAGACAAAATTGATTAAATTTATGATTTTTGAATTCTCCGCCATTATCGCTCCTAAATCTTTTGATTTTAACCCCCTTTTCATTTTCCGTTAATTTACAAAATTGAGTGAGTGTATCAAAAGTTTCATCTTTATTTTTTAAGAATTTTACCCAGGTAAATCTTGAATAGTCATCTATAATTACTAGGCAGTATAGGTTACCATTAATTGATTTAACCCCATGTGAGTCAAATAGGTCTAGGTGAATTAATTCCAGAATTGACTTGGTTTGAGTTTGATTAGTTGGTTTGTGGGTTGACCTAGTTTGTTTTCCTTGTTGACAAGCATTACATAAGGTTGACTCAAGGTTAGATAACTTTGGTAGGCCTCTAACTAAACCATTTAGTTTAGGTAGTTTTCGGAAGTGAGTATGTGAAAGTCTCCTATGCCAGAGCCAAGTCTCATCCTTATGGGTTAAGAGGCAATTTTCTAAGGGACAGGTTAACTTAATTTCATAAATGTTATTGTGCCTAAGTCCTCTAAGTGTGATGTTTGGGTTGTCATTGTGTTTGATCAGACATTCATTTGATAGGAACCTAACCTTATAACCAGTGTCACACAATTGGCTAATGCTTAGTAAATTGAAGTTAAAATTCTCAACAAGTAATACATTTGTTATTATGAAATCAGACTCAAGTTCAATATTGCCTAGGCCAATTACCTTAAGTTTACCGTTGTTTCCAAAAGCAACGGTCCCTAGTCTTTTGTACTTGAGTTCTGTAAATTTGGTGGGATCCCCAGTCATGTGTCTGGAGCATCCACTGTCAATGATCCATTTGTTTTCCTACAGTTAAGTAAAAGGTTTAAACCTTAGGTTGAGTTTTAAACGAATCTAAGAAGATTTAAAAACTTGAGTTTGAATTTTGAATTTGAGTTATGTTAATTTTGATTTTGAATTTTTATTTTTGAATTGAATTTTAATTTTAATTTGAATTTGAATTTTCTTTTTAATTTTAATTTTAATTTGAATTTTAATTTTAATTTTAATTTGAATTTTAATTTGAAATTTTAATTTTAATTTGAATTTGAATTTTAATTTTTGAATTTGAATTTTATTTTGAATTTTGATTTGAATTTTGATTTTTAATTTGAATTTTAATTTGAATTTTGATTTTTGAATTTGAATTTTATTTTAAATTTTAATTTTAATTTTGATTTTTAATTTGAAATTTTAATTTTAATTTTAATTTGAATTTTAATTTGAAATTTTAATTTTAATTTGAATTTGAATTTTAATTTTTGAATTTGAATTTTATTTTGAATTTTGATTTGAATTTTGATTTTTAATTTGAATTTTAATTTTAATTTTGATTTTTGAATTTGAATTTTATTTTTAATTTGAATTTGAATTTTAATTTGAAATTTTAATTTTAATTTGAATTTTAATTTTAATTTTAATTTGAATTTGAATTTTATTTTGAATTATCAATCAATAATTTAAATTTGGTTATCCTTATTCATCTCACTCGGTCTAAGTTATCAATCAAGGGAGTCCTATGATTTTGTCAGATGATTTTGAGTTTGATTAGAAAAGTTAACTTGACCTTGTGTTAGATCCAAGTTTAACAAGTAGTAATTTAAAAGTACACTTCCATAATTGGCTTCCAGGCCATGGCGAGGCACAGTGGCCTTCTTTGGCCGAAGCCTTATTGGAGCAACAACCATTTTCTAGGCAAAGCCGCTTAAAGAAGTTGAACTTTTAACTTACTCATTGAAAACCTTGGTACTAAATAATACAAGATTCAAATTAACTTTGAAGCTAATCCTAAGTGCCCACCTGGGCAGAGGCTGATTTTAAGGTGCCAACTAATTTGGAGCCTCCCCCTAAATTGTAGACTGGGTGTTTAGGGTCAATGTAATGGATGTCCCTTTTTGGGACATAAAATTGATTCTGACCTACTTGCTTTGTTAGATAAGCTTTCGGAACCCACGCTTTTCGTTGATTTTTGCGGGGGTGGATAAAGGAGATAAAAGATCTTTGGTTCGATCTTGATTTATATCCAATCCCAGATTTGTTGTACATGCCTTTTTGTGATCCAAGAATAAGGTCAAGGTTCTTGGATCGGGTTGTGAAAGTTGCTAGTAGATCCTTAAGTTTTAGGACTTCACCCTTTAGGGTTAAGTTTTCAGTTTCAAGCTCAATTAATTTTTGATTTTTAGTTTGTTCAGTTAATGTTATGGTATTAATTAATTGCTCCTTAAGGTCTTGATTTTCCTTAAGAAGCTGGTCATTTCTAGATTCAGATTCAAGCAATTTTTTATTTAAAACAGAAATAATTTTAAAAAACTTTTTATTTACTGAATCTAAATATACCTTAGTCGAGTCGTCCGAAAAGAGTCCGATCTCTTGACTCGACTCGTATTCGGAATCCTCGTCTTGCTCCGAGTCCGATTCTGGTCCGGTTGCCATCAGTGCGAGGTAGCTTGCATTCTTCGGTTGTTCATCGTCGGAATCGTCCGAGCTTTCATCCCACGTGGCTTGAAGAGCCTTCTTCTTTTTGTTCTTAGTGGGTTGGTCCTCTTTCTTGTAAGGGCATTCATGTTTGAAGTGCCCTTTTCTGTTACAGCCGAAGCAGATCATTTTGCTTTTACCTTCAGTGCTGTAGGGCTTCATCACCTTTTGAATATCCTTCTTTGAAAGTTTGTTCTTCCTTCTGGTGAACATTTTTCTTACCAAGTTCACCAGTTGTTCTTCTTCATCAGAGCCTGACTCATCTTCAGGTTCTTCTTGGACTTTTCTCTTTGATTTGGCTTCCTTTGGTGAACCTGCAAATAAAGCTAGCCTTTCTCGGCCTTGGCGTTAGTCTGTTCGTGCAGTTCTAATTCACAAAACAATTCATCTAAATTAATTTTAGAAAGGTTCCTAGAAATTTTATAGGCATCTATAATAGATGCCCATAGTGAATTTCTAGGGAATGCATTTAAAGCGTACCTTATTATGTCCGGTTCTCCTGTTTGTGCCCGATCATGTGGAGTCCATTCAGTATGTCCTTGATCCGGGCGTGGAGTTGGCTAGCAGATTCTCCTTCCTGCATTTTTATATTAAATAACTTATTTAAGAGTAAATCCCTTTTTGTTACCTTGGCATCAGAGGTGCCTTCATGTAGTTCAATTAATTTGTCCCATAGCTCCTTTGCTGAGTCGGTTGGTCCAATTCTGTTTAGCTCCTCTTTGGTAAGTCCGCACTGGAGGGTGTTCTGGGCTTTGAACTCGGTCTGAGCCTTTTTCTTCATTTCTGAGTTCCATCTGTCGGGCCTTAGTGGAGCATTATTTCCCTCATCCATTGGCGGTGTGTAGCCTGTTTGAACTGCAAACCACTGATCCATGTCGGTCTTCAGATACACCTCCATCCTTCTCTTCCAGTAGGGAAAGTCTTCCCCATTAAAGAGGGGAGGGCGAGCAGTGCTATAGCCTTCACCTTGGGCCATTTAACTTCTGTGCACACGAAATAAAAGTAGAAAAAATATCCCAAGACTGGGTCTTGGATTAGTAGTGCGGGAAATGATAAACTAACTAAAAAGCAACTTGAACGGTGTTGCACCAGATTCAAGTAAAATCAAACGAACGGAAAAAGTAATCCAAATCTAGGCAACAATACCTAATTTAGATCAAGTGTAGCGAAAAACCAAAACTCGAAAAAAAGGATTTCCCCCGGCTCTTATGGTGGTTGCACCGATACAGAGCGTACCAGGCTCTGATACCACTTGTAGATCGATGCACGTGAGAGGGGGGGTGAATCACGTGACTTTTAAAAATCAAGGCGCTTTAAAAAGCGTGCACAGCGGAAATGAAAAACGGAAAACAAACACACTAAACACAAACGAATTTTACTTCGTTCGGAGCCTTCGTCGACTCCTACTCGAAGGCCCAGGTCCCTCGGA